>CP136063.1:42110247-42710247 GCA_032622095.1 Siphonodentalium dalli | reverse complement strand
TTATATTCACTTAATTATAGCCCCACTTTCGAAAAAAATGGGGGTATACTGGATTGACTGCGTCTGTTCGTCCATCACGCTTTCTCCCTCTGTGTGTCCGTCCGTCCGTCCGTCCGACCTTATAACTCGGAACAACTATGAACCGATTTCAAAAAAAAATTGTATGCAATCTCCTTAGGACTGCCTCTCCGCATGATGCTAATTGCGGTTCGGTCCAACTTTTTGTTTTAAGTTACGCCTCATTTTCGACTTATTTTGACTTAGAAAATTTTGTCCGACTTAATAACTTTAACAAATACGAACCGATTTCAATACTTTTTGGTATACATGCTTCTTACAATACCCTCTCTACATGATGTGGCTAGCGATTGGCTCAGACTGGTTTTCGTAATATTTCACTTCATTTTTGACTTAGAAATTCTGTCCGACTTAATAACTTTAACAAATATGAACCAATTTGAATAATTTTTCTGTACAAGCTTCTTGTGACACCATATCGATATTATTAGTCCGAATGTTTCTTTAAAGTAAAAAATCTTTTTTGTTGGGTTTACGGATAATGCGGGTTGAATTTGCCTGCACGCGAGTGCATACCTCTTGTTTTCTATAGTTTTTTGCCATCAGTTTAAAAAAAAGCTAATGTATTTGAATATGATAAATAAATTAAGGTGGAAGTGAACATTGACAGCGTGCTTCCAGTGTCCCTGTTTGTAGTTAAATAGTTAAAGGGACATGTTAATTATAGCCACACATTCAAATGTCAAAATGTGTTGGAAGTTTGTGAATTGTGTCAAGCGTTATTAGCAATGCTGATAACACAACTATCAAATAAAAATAATCCATACAATTGTTATCATTTATTTAATGTCTTAAATGCAGAGAATGATTGATGTACATGTATATGATTCTCAATATACAGTTGATTCAATATTCATTGGTACCATCAGAAATTAATCATGTTCTAAATTATAAATAAAAGTTTTCGAATATGTTTCTTTGTTATAGGGAATTTATCAAGTCTGACCAAGTTCATTAAAATTTATTTTGAGCTGATGGTTCAAATATAATTTATTGCATTGAGGTTACTCTAATAATAGAAAAATTGTAATAACATGTACTTGTTACAACCAGGTTAAACTGTTCTCAATTCACAATTTCAGATTGTGATAAGAGAAATATCAAGAGAGGAAAATTCAGCCACTTTTGCAATTTCAAGGTCGAGATGAAAATGTTCAGCGGGGCCATTGGTACCTGGGAGGTTACTATGTCGGGCCAGCACACCACGAATTATGTGTGGGACCTGCCGCCAAGGAATATCCTTGAAGATATTTCTGGGAGTATATACGTCTACAGAGAAACACACTGGAGGATTAGTTAAGAATTACTAACAAGACCTGGGTGTTACAAGAAGCAAACAACTGGAGTGGTATTTCTGTACAACCTTCTTAAGTACATCAATTTCTAGCGAACCTCAATATCATTTGTTTCATCATATTTAGAATCGCTGTCTGTGGAAGAGAATTATTTACATTTATGTATTGCACTAACTAGTATCATGTGTCAAAACAATCAGCTTACACAGTACGAATTGAAAACTGGGATAATAAACAAATTTGGTGATAGATGCTTAATAAATACTGAACTTGAATATAAAACTAACATTAAAAAGTCCCTATTAAATCATTTGATAATATATGTTTAAAGGGGGAGTATACAGCAAAATCCAGCCATTTATGGGACTATCTCCTATTATACTCATTTGTTGCACATATTATGTTGAGTATAATAGGATATGGCCCCACAAATGGCTGGATTTGGTGTACAGTCCCCCTTTAAGAATATATGAACTGAATTTTATCACAATATGCTGGTAGTACTGGTATATACTAGTGTAAGAAATAACACAATATACATGTAAATTGACATAAACTAGCAGTCCAGCATATTTTCCAGATTTCAGAGCATGGTGTGGGACTGTCATCTGGATAATAATTGCTTGAAATATGTTTTAGGTCCAAGAACAGGTCTGCCAAGAGATGAGGAAGCAAGATGTGAAAGACGGCCGTGTGTCTCATAAGAGGCTATTGACTTTATTCAACCCTGAGGAGCAGCCCACGTTGAATCAGATGCGCTTCTTCATTGAGCAGCACCGCAGCAAGAAGGTAGATGCACGTTCCTTTTACACATAGTCAGAACCATACACTTTAGCCATTCTCTTTCTCCCATATTTAGATTTGCCATCTGTGGAAATGAAATATATAGAAGTTATGGAAACACACTTATTATAATTTATACCCACATTCTCAAAGATAATTAAGGCTATACTACAATGTGTCAAGTCATTTAGTGAAATCTGTTAAATTACCACACCCCTTCAAACTGATAATCAATTAATATGGTGAGGTGTAATAAATATTTGTAGTTGCACCAAGTTCACTGATTGACTGGCTAAAGTGAGTGATACTATTGAAACAGACATGTACATGTATATACTAGTAGACAGAACACACCGCACATCTTAATCGAGGCTCTTTTATCGAATGAGTTGCGGATGGCACAGGATATATCTCTTCGCCGTCCGGAACGAGTTCAAAAAAGATTTGAGATTATGATGCAAGTTGTGTTTTGTCTTTATTCTACACTGTTCAGTCAGATAAGTTCAATACATGTGACTCCGGTAGATTAGTGTGAAATAAAAGAATATATGCCACTGTGTTTCAATGATAGAGTTCAAATATATATTTCAGATAACAGAGATAACTGAGATTCCAGTTAGAACAGATCTCCAAGATGTTCCTATTCCATTACTCATGGTTAATCCATGCCCAGATGTACAAGGTAATTCTAAGTTATGCCATGTTAGCCTGTGTTTTCAATCTGATTTAGACACTCAACTGGTTTTTCATAACATTCAATACCATGTAGTCAGATATAGGTTTTGACCATTTAGATTTAATTATGACATGCACCCACTACTATTTGTGTCTGCTCCAAAACACATTCAAAGAGATTTCATGGAATGCAACATTACAAATGATTGGAAGTTACAGTATAAATGTTGCTCACGAACTTCTTCATTAATGGGGGATAATTCTGAGTGACATTTCTTGTTTTTGTGCTCATAATATAAAACTATCAAAATAAAACATACAATGCAGGCTATTTCTTTCAATGCAGTCACTTGCTGTGGTATCTGAGAATCAAATACATTTTTTTAATATAATACAGAAAACTAGAGTATGAACCTACTTTGGAATGTCTCTTTTGAAAGGTTCATTAGAGTCTTTCCTCTTTGTAGAATTGTTTCATTTTTCAACTTCTTCTTAATTTCCTGCAACTTGTAGGCGATGCTACCTTTCAGTTTGTTGTTTTGTTCGGCGATCACATCCTGAAATCTTTTGGGTAGTTTATCTATAATTAAATGTCAAACTTTTTAACAGATTATTTATGTGTTTACTGACATAGTCGCCTTGTTTTTTGAAAATTGTAACTAAATAAGTTTATATTGTCAGTATGATCGAATAAAGTAATTTTAAAGATAAATTTAGTATGAAATTATCACTTTAAATAGACAGACAATTCATTTCTTTATTGGGAATGTCATTAATTAAGTTCCAACCTGCACAATATATTTATTATTTATCTAGTATTAAGGTGAAGACGGACCTTTTGCATAAATTCAGCCAAAATGAGCAAGATATTTTCTACAATGAATTTCTCTGGATCTATCTGGCAAAATATCTTGAATTTCACATACATGTACCATCATCTTCATTGTTTGTAGAATCTGAGCAATGATAGCTTGTAACAAATTTTACAAATAAATTCCTTACAGATTTTGAGAAAATATATTTTGAAATACCAGGAACTTGGCAAAACGTGTGTTTGACCCTTAATTTGGTTCATCCCATCATGGCAGTATTTTTTCTGCCACTCCAAATAATATTATGCCCTCACCAATTATCTTGTGATCCACATGGCCAAGGTCTTCAGTTGCTGCCAGTCCCATCTGTTTTGGTTGTGGTTTTGCTCTCTTAACTGAAAATAAGAATTGCTCTATATAAATAGGCTATAAATCAATTGGAACTTTTCCAAATCTGTTTTTGATCACATGCATTCATCAGTTTATTCACTTAATGTTTTGGTAAGATTTAAACTTAGTTATTTATTTTATCCGGTTGTGGACTAATCTATTATTTGGGAAATCAATTATTTGGGACCTTGGAAATTTATGAACTTTGGTCTGCACATAAAGTTCAACCATAGGTGGACTGGCCATGCACTCTCGCCTGCCGAATGATAGTGCAGGCTGTATTTTCAGCTGGAATTAATAATAATGTAGGCAATTTCACTATGTCTCGTTCCTAATAATAGTGCAGTTTGTATTTTTGACTGAAATTAAATAATCATCCATGAACTATTATTCGGCAGGTGAGAGTATGTCGTACATTAACAAGTTACTACCTAGCTTTGTTGCAGCCCTTCTACCAGCGTTCCTTGTTCGCTTCACATGATCGTTTGGATGAAGCTCCCGGCATGGTCTTTTGACGGTTGTTGTACCCTATAAAACAGATATTCATGAATTTCAGTAAAATAATTTAAGTTGCCTCTCAGGAATTATATAACATAAATGTAGAACTTAATTCATAACTGATAGCCTTTATCTATTCTCAGCAATTTAATTGATGTAAAATTTTAGACATTGAGCAAATAGATCAAACAGGCACCGACACTATCATTAGGCTATTACTTTTAATAGATGCTCGATAGTACAATAAATAACATACATTTCCCATATCTGATATCACTCTCTTTCTCTTGAATTGATTTGCTGATCTTGGCTTTGCTCCCCTTTCTTTGGGTTTGCCAGCTAATTCAGCATTCTTTGGAAGATTACTAGGTCTAAACTCATCATTCGTTGGGCCCTTGATTTTCTGGTGCAGCACCTCCCATGTCTTATGTCCATGTTCATCTTGGAACTTGAGAAAGGACTCATACACTTCCTGGAATCAAAATCATTTGGAGTCTCTAAAATATATTCCACTCATTCCCAGTCCATGTAACTGTATCCTTTGTTTTATTCATTCATAAATAACAAACAATCATTGTCTTAGTTGTCAGAGAGCCCTGGGGGATATACAAAACAAAAGTTTTTAAATGTTCAAATATATTGATCTCATGATAGCAGTCTAATAATGCATTTGATGCATAATTATGTGGATCATCGATCTTGGGGTTAAATCATGAAATAAATTTACCACACACGTTAAGTAGTATCAGTTCGAGGGGTATATAGCCATCCGTCCATCCATACAAACATATGATTTATAACTCAGGTGTGGATGATCAAATATAGTTGTCCTTTGGTATGCTGATAGGCCAGCATGGGATTGTTTTAGTAACATCATAGTATTTTTTGACAACCACTAATTAATGTGACATGTATGTACTCAGTACTACTACTGTGAACTCGACTCGCCACATGTATAAAGTCATATTGGCACATTGCTCTGAAATATATATTTACAATGTACCTCTCGCATACTATGTATTTGAGACTCATACCTGGTCATCCGTAGAGAGGAATAGGTCATTCCTCCCATCTCTAGGCTTAGACTTTGTTATTCTCCGAAGGAACTCGCAAAACTCATGCTTGATATGGCTTCTGTCTTGTTCAGTTTCTACCATTGATGCAGCTTTCTGATGCTTACATGTGTCTCGCAGGGAGCTTCGCCAAATACTGTCCCGACACGTACACGTTTTGTCGTTCAAATTCACCAGTACATGATCAGATGGTATCTGAACATCTGTAGGAGTCATATGGTTCCAGATAGGGTCCATGATCTTGAGCTGTACTGCCCCAATTGTCACCCATGTGCCTTTGTGATCTTTGAAGCTGCAATAGGTATATTATTCAACGTTCAAGTAGTTGTATTCTGAAATTTGGTTTATTGATATGACCATTATACACTTGCTTATTAGAAAGATTTCAGTCTGTAAGTTTACATTGGACACAATAATGTCACAATCACATTCTGTACTAATGAGGGCCACGTTACACCATAGCAAAGAAAGAAAAGCACATACTGTACTAATCGATGGTCACTTTACTACCTAAACCTGAAAAATATTATAAAAATAAGAACACATCCTGTACTAAAAGACAATGGGCCAGCTATAACCCCCTCCCTTTGTACCCCTTGATGTGATGTTTTTAGCCCATAAAAATATTATCCTCATAGTTGATCTGAAAATATGTAAGTTTTGTGTACCTTATTGTTTTTGCAGCAGGCGCTTTCACAATATAGGTATGAGGTATTGTATCGCCCTGTATACTTTTCGCTTGCGAAACTCTTTCCTTTAGGAAGCAAAGTCTTCCCTGATTTAGTCTCTGAGTCATGTCTCGGGGGTATTCGTGACTGCTCCAAGACTGTAAAAAACAACAAAGAAACCATTTTGACCATCAATTTTAATGTCAGCCCTTTCATATCCTCACATTTATAAGGGAATACATTGTCCTAACAAAATTTACCTTGACCTTGTAAACAGTGCATTCTTTTATACACATGTACATGTGAGGCTCCGCATGGGAGACTCAATTATTTAAGAGAATGCACTGGCACAAGGTATTCAACGTATCACCAGCACAGCTCCCATCATAAAAGGGTTGTGTTTTGACTGACAATAAGCTCATACAATGTAGTTTTATAAATCCATGAATAAAAATGTAGGTATGTTGGTGCGTCTGACTTTAAGTGTCCACAATTAGCTTGGCAAAATTGAATTCATTGGCACAGGTCGTAATGTTGGTTCAATCAATATGAAATAAATAATGTAAGTCCATTAATAGTACTAAAATGATGACATTTATATATTTTAGATTGTAATTTTAATCTCATTTCAGAATCATGATGTTGCATCTCAATCTAGATAGTTATGTTTAACATACTCATGCGAGATTGTTCTGGCAGCTTGTGCCTTCAGAAGAGAAGCCTTGTTCCCGCTCTCAGTTGTTAATGGAGTATTATCATTGGATGCAATGTAGCCTGAAACACAAGAATTATATTTATTACAGCCATTTTTCAGAACCAAGAAAGTTTTTATCAGTACTACAGCCATGGTTTCTATTACATGTGTGGTCAAAGTTTCCTGAAAAACTATTACCGATTACATCAGAATTACATGCTATAGTTTGCTCAACAGTCAATCCAACTATTTGTGTGTGATTATCATTACATCACAATTATTCAACTATGAATTGTCAAATTATTTGATCGGTTTGAATTCCCAAATTAAATGTGCCATTTATAGAAAAGAGTGATTATACCTGTCAGCTCATAAATCAAAGTTGACGCCTTCTTTCGATTACCACCAACAGCATCCGTAACCTTCAAATTTAGATTTTCATCTAAGTTATTCGTCGTCATTACTCGCTTTCCTTCTTTTACAAGGAACATTCTTGTACAATCTAACCATGCTTCCCGCCAACTTTGACACCACCACTCGTCCTTTAAATATCTGACAAACTTATCTCTCTTAGCTTTTGGAATGGCAGACATCCTGTTTATAGCCTGGAATGGATGACATAATCATGAATAACAATTGAATCATTTAATCATTATTCATAATGCACACTTTGCACAAAAAGTGAATTTTGGTTTATCCATTAACTGTCACACATGAAATATCCCACTCTCTCCAAGTTGAGCTGCAGTGTCATTTACATATCATTGTTAGATGTTAAAAAAAGTCTCTCATGTTGGCTGGCTTGGGCCAGATGTCACTAGTACAGAACATAACAATGAATAATACAAAATTCTCAGCTATTCAAAAAGGAGCAGTTACATTGTTATCCATACATACCGTCAGATAAATCTTCCAATGCTCAGTAGCTTCTGCTGATGTTCTTGACCTGGCAACTGCCTTGAAACCCAGTATAATCAGATAGCAATGGACAAGATCTATCCTCTGGTCCTTCATCTTCTCCATCAGAACTTTCACCAGGTGGAACCAGCACAATATTATTGCAATTGCAATTCCCTGCAAGCCTTTGCATTTGCATCAGATTTGTCAATCATGATGAGGGGTCTGTAGGGATTTAACGCTGCACATGATGTCTGTCGACTGAACCCATTATCATTTTCCGTATATCGATACTCATGCTGGCAGTTTGGCTCGTCACATGGCACATTTCTGAGAATAGCTTGCAGGCCCATCTTGATTGTCTGTGCATTTACCCGGCTCATTCGGGTGAAACTCGCTGGACAGCCAAAGCCACTTTGATGTTGGGTAATAGCTGTCATCAGACAAGCACCATCATCCTGAAATTTTAATATCACACAAACTCTGTCAATATCAGATAAATAAAATTAATCTCCTTTGGTTTTTAGCTCACCTGAGACGAAGTCTCCGGTGGAGCTATAGTCATCACTCGTCGTCCGTCCGTCTGTCCGCCCGCCAAGAATCATCTTCTCCGCCAAAACGGTAAGACGGAACAGGTTCATATTTGGTGTGGATGTTCCTAGGTGAATCACATTCAGATTTGTTCAAATGAGGTCATCAGGTCAATTAGTTGAGAAAGCAGGGCCACAACACTATTCCTTCATAGTAATTCTTAGAACGACTTTTTTTCCAGAACTATAAGGCCGAATGGGTTCATATTTGGTGTGGATGTTCCCTAGGTGACTCACATTCAGATTTGTTCAAATGAGGTCACCAGGTTGATTAGTTGAGAAACCAGGGCCATAACTCTTTCCCTCCATAGTAATTCTTTTAAACATCTTCTCAAATACCATCAGGCCAAATGGGTTCATATTTGGTATGAATGATCCTCAGATTTGTTCAAATGAGGTTACTGGGTCAAATGTGGGTGGGGCCAGGACATAACTCAAAAAAAAAAATTCAGATTAAACTCTTTAACCAAAACAGAAAAGAATAGAAAAGAAATGATATAATAAAAAATAAGAGAATATTTAAAAAAAACTGGAATTGTTTTTTTTTTATTAAAATATTTTTTTTTAAATAACAAAAATTGTATTTAACTCCACGGTCAATTATATATATATATTGTTTAACATTTTTTGAAAATTGAAAAACTAATGCCATTACATTTCTGAAGGTTGTGGCCCCTGGCCCTTCACTCAAGTGCCCTGCTTCTGCTATCCTGACCTGGTCCCAAAAATAAAATGTACTCAAATTCTTGACAGAATCATTAATAAAAAGCATTTACTTAGCATTTACTTTGGCCGTAACTGTATATATGCTGGGTATGCCTACACAATCATGTCAATCTTGATATGTTTATAAACATTCCTTGCAGATCTGCTAGAAGTCATTAATTCCCAATCTATCATTTATTGTTCATATCAGGACTAATGCCATTTGCAGAGTGAGGTCCCCAGAGGGTGAATTTAGTGATGCTATCCCACACAGCGTCCTAGCATCACCAAATTCTCTGGATACCTCATTCTGCTTAGGCCTCATCTTCTGGGAGGTATCTATATTATCAAATTAACATTGTTGTTAGTTACATTTCCCTTCTAGGAAGTTTCTATATCCCCTAATTTGCAGAAGATAAATTCATAATTAAGGTGCCCAATGGGTGAACATCACCAACTTCAACTGGGGAACTTAAATCTTATCCTAGGTCTGCCATAGCAGTTGGGGGCCTTAGCAGAATGAGGTCCCCAGAGGGTGAATTTAGTGATGCTAGCGCGCTGTGCAGGATAGTGGCACTAAAGTCACCCTCTGGGTCAAGTAGGTGCAAGGCCAGCTACATTACTCTTTCTCTCCATGGTAATTCATGATGTGTCTGTGCAGGATAGCATCACTAAATTCACCCTCTGAGGACCTCATTCTGCAAATGACAGACACACTATCACACTATTTCAAGGCTTGATTGTATAATACATTGTGTTGCTTGAGGCCAGGCATGCACAATGTAGGAACAGACAAGCTTTTTGTGATGCTAGCCCGCTTAATTAACATTGTTGTTAGTTACATTTCCCTTCTAGGAAGTTTCTATATCCCCTAATTTGCAGAAGATAAAATTCATAAATGAGGTGCCCAATGGGTGAATATCACCAACTTCAACTGGGGAACTTAAATCTTATCCTTATCAGATTTGTGAAAATGGGATCACAAAGTCAAATAAGGGCAGAGCCAGAGACTTAACTATTTCACTACATAGTAATTCTTAAAATATGTTTGCAATAACTAGTTGGCTTATATAGAATGGAATGTTCTTCCTTGACTGCAATTCAGATTTTTTTAAATGGTGTCACCTGGTCAAATAGGGGCCAAGCGAAGGACAGTTTCCCTCTTAATATGCTTCCTTCACAAGGACCATCCGGTCTATTTTACTGATATTTATGATATGTATGAAGGGTTCTTTGGTGTCTGGGATTCACATTTATTCAGATGGGGTCACCAGCTTAAATAGGGTGGAACCAGGGACATAACTATATGTCTCTATAGTAATTTTTAAAATGCCTTCTCAAGGGAGTTTGGACTATTTAGCTTACATATAGTATGGAGGAATCAGGAGGATTCTTTAGTGACTGAGATTCAGATTTGTTAAAATGAGGTCAACCTGTCAAGAAATGGCAGGCTATGGGGAGTTGACACTTTTGTGTCTAATAAAATCATTGAAATACCAAATTCATTAAAACATCTACCTTGGAACCACCTGACTGATTGGTCTGACATACAAGTATTGTGTTTTGGGTCCATGGATAATTGGGCTTCAAACATGTCTAAATGGTTTTAGAAAAAGGCGCTTGTGAGATTGGAAATTTCCAACAATTGAGAAAGTTTGAGGTGTCGGTTGTGAAATTCCAACCTAAGACTTGGGAGTCTGGAGCCCGGTCAGGAGGGGACTTGTTGAGCTGGAGGAGGGGGTGATCAGTAGTGTACAGTTGGCAATTTCAAGGTGGATTTTCACCAATCTACACACTTGAAGTCTCTCTAGCCACATATTTCTGTTTAAATCTACTTCTTTTAAAGTGATTATGAAAAGTGCTGACTGTTTTGGTCTCCATAGTCCCAGTCTTTGCAGTCTGGTGAGCGACCCCACAGTCATTGACTGTCTTGTTGTGTGATAGAGCTAATACTGAATCTGCAAGATGTTCTCTATAATTACACCCACTTTTAACAAAAAGGGGGTATACTGTTTTGCACCTACAGCAATGCCCTAAATAATTGACTCCTTAACCACAGCAGAATTATGGGTAATTTTTCAGGATTTAGTATGCCCACACTAGGCGGTATGCCACATGTCCATATCTTGTGTTATTTTTATCATATTTAATTTATACAGCAATACAATTTTTTCATAGTTTCAAGATGTACAGTACATGTCAGATCATCGGATTGATGGGAAAGAAAACATACCTGCAAACCATGCTTACCATCAATTCCAAGCACAGGCGAATTTATTCTGATGCTTTTCAAAGCAGTGTCATCTGACACACTGAGCACATATGACATATCAGGTGTTGCTCGATGGTATTCCAAAACC
Source organism: Siphonodentalium dalli (assembly GCA_032622095.1). NCBI lineage: Eukaryota > Metazoa > Mollusca > Scaphopoda > Gadilida > Siphonodentaliidae > Siphonodentalium > Siphonodentalium dalli. Next base: position 42,698,729 of record CP136063.1, on the reverse strand, counting down.
ATGCCTGTGGAATAAATACAATACTGTAAATCCATACAGACTTTTATGTAGCTTCCTTGCACTTAAATTATGCTATGACCTAATATACTCTTTCAATGTTTATTAGTCTCACACTTGTTTGTTACATATAGAATATATAGCTAGTGCCGTCATGTGTAACGGTTTAAGTGCATAAGGGGGATTTGGGCATCTATTGGGCGACACTCTCCGAGTACAAAATATGCCAACCTCCTAAATCATGGCCACCAGCAGCCATCTTGGATTTTATGCACCTTCTTCGACTTGAAATTCAATCATGCTGCAATAACTCGAAGAAAAAATATTATCTGATCAAAACCAAATTTGGTATGTGATTTTCTCAGCCCATAAAACAGATATAATTTGGGTTTAATGAGAATTTTTAAAAGTATTTATTACCATTTTGAAAAAAAGATTAAATTGTTTTAATCTTTGAAGATAAACATTGAATGTTATGGGTTTTAGTGTCCAAGCTGAAAATAACTAATCACTATCATCAAGGTATGGGTTAAAGATGGATTATCTCTTTAAATAACAAATTTTAAATAGTTGCGTGGGTATAAAATAATAGATATGAACTGAAGACCTATGTCCGGAAAAGCTTCTATCAATTAATATTGATTTTATTTCGAATGTTAAATCGGGCCCATTTATGTTACTATTTTTAGAACCGACCATTCGGATGAGACAGTATTGCGACATAGAGCACTGGGCTGTTCCTACGGCGACGCAACGAATGTCAAATGTCACAGATTGGTTGTTTGTATTGTTTTGTTCCACGGATATAAGCGATAATGAGTATAATTAACGTTTATTTGTGACAAAATTGCACAATATAATTTCTGGTCTCTGTTAACAGTAAACACTATTGTTCGTTAGCTGAACAAACACACCTTTTTAGACCAGAAAATATTCGAAATAAAATTAATATTAATCGATAGAAGCATTTCCGGACAGGAGTCTTCGATTCAAATCTAATATTTTATAGCCCGTTAACTATATAATACATGTTTACAAAGAGATAATCCACCTTTAAGCATCTGCTGATCATGATCGGCCGATCGTGTATCAATAACAGTGAATTATGGATGATAAAAACATTCTAAAGATAGTGAGCGGTGGATAAAACTCAAGACTTTCCCAACTCACCTTTCTCTTTCAATATACCGGTGACAACCTTGTCGACCGCTGTCCACTGGCCCTTTGTGAATGATCTCCTCTTCTCTGTATTGTGGATTAGATTTTTGACCCGAGATTCAACTGGGTTCTGCCTGGTGTCTTTAAGAGCTTCATTTAGGTCTCCGTCTACCTTTGCCAGCTCCTTTCTGATAACCTCAAAGGGTTTAGAACCTGCCATTCTGTTTGTTATAATCGATTTTTTAATGGTCTCAGCAATGGCATGTGCTTTTGAAGGTGGCATGAAGGACATATATGATGGAACATGCTGCCCATTGATGGTGATCTCCCACTGGGTTAGATTTGATAGGAATATTCTTGCCACTACCATAACTTCGCAGTTATGCCTGCCATGTCTAGATTCCACTGTGTTACACCCTACAGAAGTAGAACAACATTGTCTTGTTACTCAGATCAGTCAGTATTCAACACCCAACTGATTGCATTAAGAATGAAATTACTTTTACATGATATGATTTAGTTCTGTGAGTAGATGAGAGATCAAACTATTTGGGTCATAGTACAATGTACACAATAAAAATTCTTAACTATTCTGAATACTTAATAGTTTATAATATTGTCTGTTTAAAACTTGATTGACAGATACTGAGGATACATTTGATCATCAAACCCCAATGTGATAAAAGTTAGTCATAATTTATAATAGTTAATGATATTTGCTAATTTAAATGTATTTAATTATCCTACCAGTATTTATAACATGAATTTGTTGATTAATCTTTCAGAATAAAGCCTAGAACGATCTCTGTAGTATTGAATTTTCTTCCAAATGCTTGAAGTAGTGACCTATCCATCTTGACCCTTAAAGGTACATAATCCGACTTAATGGTTACGGTATTAACAATTCTTCAAAGACGCGTTAGTTATGAGAATCAATTAATTACCAAAAAATAACAACTATAGTATAAAATTTCCCAAAACCTATTATATATCAACATTTTGTTCCACATTATGTCAATCGGCTCGGAGAAATTAACATTTAAAAAATCGTTATCTGATAACTCTAGCTTTCATGCGGGGAAACCTAAGTCAGCTGTACCTGAGTCATGTCCAGATGCAGGAGGGTCCAGATATGTCCCAACATCCATATTTTATTCCCATAATACAAGGTTATAAGCACATAAACTTATTCTAAGACGGGCCCTTACAATGTTGAACCCCAAAATGGAGCCCATGCGGGGAAAACCTAAGTCAACTGTACCTGAGTCATGTGCAGATGCAGGAGGGTCCAGATATATCCCAACATCCATATTTTATTCCCATAATACAAGGTTATAAGCACATAAACTTATTCTAAGACGGGCCCTTAAAATGTTGAACCCCAAAATGGAGCCCATGCGGGGAAAACCTAAGTCAACTGTACCTGAGTCATGTGCAGATGCAGGAGGGTCCAGATATATCCCAACATCCATATTTTATTCCCATAATACAAGGTTATAGGCACATGAACTTATTCTAAGACGGGCCCTTAACATGTTGAACCCCAAAATGGAGCCTGTGCAGGGAAAACCTAAGTCAACTGTAACTGAGTCATGTCCAGATGTAGGAGGGTCCAGATATGTCCCAACATCCATATTTTATTCCCATGATACAAGGTTGTAGGCACATAAACATTCTCAAAGATGGGCCCTTAAAATGTTGAACCCCAAAATGGAGCATGTGCAGGGGGGGGGGCTAAATCAGCTATACCCGAGTCATGTCAACGTTTGATTAATTTACCTGGAATGCAGGCCCCAAAGCCTCCACACTTCCTTCTGCAATTTCCACCTCCAGGACAATAAAGCTTTTGTTTAACAACAATCACATTGTTCGCCAAACCAGACACCACCATTCTTGCTTTATCCTTGCCTTCGTCTGTCAGTTGAAAGTTGTCACAATAATTTCCACGCTTATTTAGTATTTTAACACCTCTCTTTGTTGAGTAAAAGCTGAAGCTACTGTTACTATTGACCGAGACAAGCAATTTCTTCAATTCCATTTTGTGTTGACTCAAGTCAACATCCCTTAGAAGGGGGTGATTATACAACAAGTCCTCGAAACTGTTGTCCCCCACCGTGCACTTTATAATTTCGGGCTCATACTCATCCGAACAGTAATCCGCAATAAGATCCATCATATCTATAAAAGCTAAGGAAATTCCATTTACCCAAGTTTCCTTGACATTTAAGATATTATAACTTGGTGAAGGACAGATGAATCAAACCCCTGATGAAAATGAGATTCAGGATTGAGTCACCCTTCAGTGATTAACACTTCCATGACTGGAGCTTCTTGAAATTTTGCGAAAACCATGTACCAATGGATTCTATCCATAGGGAACCTTGCATACATATGAGAATACTATCAATATTTACCTTGACCTTGTAAACAAGTGCATTCTCTTATATATATGAAGTTCCCTATTGGAGACTCGCATATATAGGAGAATGCACTGGCACAGGATCTTTAATGCTGCACAGCACAGCTCCTGTCATGAAAGAGTCAATAACAATTTATTTGTTTATATTTACACTCACACATGCATTCAAATTGTGGAACATGAATTCATACAGGATGTTGGTTGAATTTATGTCGCATGTCGCGCTGACTCCAACTAATTCATTCATTTTTGTGTAGACGCAACTTGCATCAAGTCACTAGATAACGAAATGGGTGCTTAATGCTCTTATAATCTGCCACCAGTTGACTCGGCTGAGTGTAAATATAAGAAAATGATGTTGATTTTGTTGCTTTCCACAGAGTATTGGTCTGACATTTTTTAGGCGTGGATATCTTTCGCATTCCACACAAAATGTCAGACCAACTTGCATCCATTCTCTATGGAATGCAGGCAAATCAACATCCATTTCTTAAATAGTACAATAAACACATATTCCCCCAAGCTTGGCCCATTTCCAATACCCATATATTTGTATAGTCATATTACATGGGGAAGATAATGTCAATTATAGAAAAATTTCCTCTTTATTGAACCTCATAACCATCTTCTGAAGTTTAGGTAAAAGAGAAATTCACCATGTCTGGAATTATTTGCCCCATCTTGGATTTCAGTTTACACTAAGTAAATACATTAATAGCATGGGTTTCATACCATACAGTTTTATGGGGCTGCCATTTGCCATCTGAGATTTCAAAATTCAGATGAGAATGAGGCGCCTTTGCGTGAATCGGCCAAAACACATGGTTGCTGTTGGCCTCAGATTTCAGTATTACACTATATAAATCAAGTACAGATCATATCAGACACGCATATATTAGAGAATGCATTGGCATAGAGTTTACACAATATTTCAAGAAGCTCCAGTCATGAATATGCGAGACTCCTTATCAAAAATGCTGCACCAGCACAGCTCCCGTCAAGAAAAGATTAATATGTTTAAAATGTAGGTGTTTTGGGATGAATCGGCCCACAAACATGGCTCTCATACCCCATCTTAGATTTCAGTAAATTGCACAACGAAAAATACATTAGTGTGTAAGCTTTGTACTATCATTATCAATTGGGTCATGTCGGCTGTTCTGCAATAAACACTGGTGACCATCTTCATAGTCATAGTACAGCAGAAATGCTCAGGTTACTACTAGTACGAATCAGTTGGCTGGTTCGATTTGACATGGACAGTCTGTTACGCAAAATTTTGTAACAACTGTTTAAGTTTCTGCTTCAAAGGAGTAAAAGTACATTTCAATTATAAACAGATTTTCTTCTTGAAGTAATATAGAATGAAAATTAATTTCTAGATGTAGTTCATGTGACTCTCATGTCTGTTTATATGCTCAGACCTAATGTTTCAATTGCATAGACTGGTCCCTGGTCAACAATTGCAAAAATCTGAAAACGTGGTAACTTGAGCTCTCGAGCCATAGTACAGGTGAATAGGTCAGTGTCAAATGGTTTTGTGCACAAACAAAAATTTAGACCCAGGATCTCTTAAACATGCAAAATATCACCCAGAATCTTACAAAATGTGCAAAAAGTCACCAGCATCTCCAAATCTCGTTAAAAAAAAAATATTTTAAATTAGTGGCATTTTAAATATTATTATAATTATTTGTTTTTTATTTTAGTGAAATTTCGAAGGAATTTGGAAGGATATTCCACCCATGTTGAGTTTACCTTGCACATAAAAATGATACTCTGAAATTCTTTGTGTCTTTTAACCCTTTCAAGACTGGAGGCTCCTGAAAATTTGGAAAATACTGTGCCAATATATTCTCTAATATATGTGAGTCTCCCATAGGCAGTCTCACATATATAAGAAAATACTTTGGCCAAACAGTATTTATGTTGACCTTGTAGGACTATAATTTACATGCGGACAACCACGTGTAAACCATTAATGCTATGTACATGTATGACAAAATTATATAGCAACAAATCACGGTAACATCATTGATGTTGAAATACTTGTAAGAAATACACATATTGCAGACTGAAGGTGTACGAAAGCACGTCGCCGTATTCACAAAGCTAGCGTGACACTGTTTTCTATACGTGGTTTCAGCTTACTTCTTTGAGTTCATTTAAATTATGTATATAACTATTTCAATATCAGAATAATTATTTGGGGCGTATAAACACCAGTCTTCACAACACATTGATGATGCAGTTATGTTAATTCATGCACGATGTAAAGCCGTCGTGATGGTGTTTAATGTGCACACATATCTTTAGTGACGATTAAGATATCAAACTGTCATCAAATCCATTTACGAAAATATTTTTGTCAGTTTTTAATTCGCGCAGATGGGTGCGCGAATTCAAAACTGAGCGAAAAATAGTACTGCGCCAATTTAAATACGAGTAAGGTATATAAGAGAATGCACTGGCACAGAATCATTAAAGAGTTAACTCTTTTGGCACATTTGAGAGAGATCCGGAGTGTTTTTGTTTTTTGCACGATACCATGCGACAATGACCAATTCAGCCATAGTACAGTGTCATTGACATTTTCATTCATAGAAAGCAACTATTTATGATTCAGCTTGGCTGTAAAGCTTAAAGGTACGGTTGGCCTTGGTGGTGGGCATCCTTTGAAAATATCTCCACCCGTCAAAAACCGATACAAACAGAAAGAACATCAAAATGTAGATAGACTTTGTCCGTATACAAATAAGAAATATCGCATAAACTATGTTATTGTCATAAGTTTGACCATTGTTATGTAAACAAAAGCATAAAAAGTTACTTTTCTGGCATTTGTTTATATTATGATGGTAAACATAAAGAGCGTTCTTTGTTGGTGAATTCCTGATATGGAACTAATAAAAAGAGTTTATGCCATTTGTATGTGATTAGCCAGTAGCATTGTGCGGTCTTCTGTAACACAATCAGGCTCTTGCTTAGGTAAAATATAGTAGGTCTTTACGATAACATGCTGTTTACGCAATGGTCATGGTATACATGAACGAAACTGTATGCGTTTTAATGTTTTTTTTCTGTTTACAGTGTTTGGAACAAATATGAATATTTTCGACAATTAAGGCCCCACGTGCCTCTAAAGGAACAGAGTAAAAAATAACTAAATGTATGATGTTTAAAATAGATTTATATACATGTATTTGGAGTATTCTGGACTTCAGCTGTGGATTGGAACACAATATCATATCACCAATCCCATTTAATACAGGGTAGATTGATCAAATCAATAGTGCACGAAACTACTAGTAAGTTGACGTGGACCATTTCATTGCCACTCATTGTGGCAATTTGTGCAGAGCGAATTCAATGTGTATACATGCTTGTCCAGTGATTTGCACGGCATGTTGTTCCAGTCATTCAACACTGACCATACAAAGACCTATAGACATGGTTCAGACTAGCGGTACTATATAGTCTGTAACAGTTTTATTTGAAACAATGCTGGAAAAGGCCTAGTTAATATAATAATAGGCCTAGTTGAAAGTAGAAAGAGTCAAATTTTCAACCACCTTTGACTGCATTTTCAGCAAGACTTGGTTCACAGTCATGGTTAACTCTGTTGAGTGTTAATATGGATAACTTTGATCATCGGAGAACACGAAAGATTCATTTCAGAATGAGCGCTGATGTCACAGATATGGTGGCAGGTGGATCACATTCCTGATGTCTCATGTCCTATTTTCGTGTAAACTGCAAGTCTGGGTGCTTCGTCGTTTCAAACCATCGGCATCGAAGCGACAACAGTCTTGCTTGCTATCGTGATAATTCGGATGAGATCCCGTGACAGTTGTTGTTACCATCCTATAACACGCCAACGTGGTATGCGACAGCCAATTCCGTCTCTTGTCCTGAAATGCGAGTGGCATTTTCACATTTTATCAATTTGTAAACAACGTGCCGAAAATAGCCGCCTGCGTCACCGGTGATGAAAGGGAATTCCGCGATCAACGAACCCATTCATTGCCGACTCACATTGGGCGTTCTAAATACTTATTAGTAGGCAATGAGCGGAATGGTGTGATTCGATAAACCCCTATGACCTATATAGGCCAATTCAAGGACATTTGTTGTTGCTATTAATCTTATAATGTTATAATTCGTATACATTCGAGTTTTATAGGTCATATTGCCATTATTCATTTATTGGCATTGTTTCCATTTTAAGGATACAGTATAGTCAGCACAGCAGACGATCTGCAGGAACTACAATTCTTTTCCGCTGTTAATTTATTTCAAGCATCGTAAACTTAACAGGTTCATTTGGAAAACAACACACCGCAAATGCGCAATCAAATAATTAATAAATCACGTTCTGTGTGAGATTTCATAAAGCTGGGTACCCAACTGAAAATTTTATAAAAGCTGGGTACCCAACTGTAAATTTTAAAAAGCTGGGTACCCAACTGAACGAAAGGGGGTGACAGTGACCATTTCAGCAGTAGTTACTTGCATACCAGTAATTATATTATATTATATGAAACCAGATTATAAAACATGTATGCTGTATCTGTACTAGTAGTTACGCACTGAAGACCAACGGAAAAGGGAGACATACCGGGTATTTATTGTCGACAATGCTCTTGTCGGTTGTGAATGGAGGGCTTTGACTTTATTATCAGTCGCGGAACAAAGTCGGCCTTTATCGACCATAACACGGTGTCGATTTAATATTAATTTCACGGTCATGACGATGGCGAACATAACAATGTCGATAACAAAGCGTGAATGGGCTGACATCGGGCCCGTTTATGTTACTCTTTTTAGAACCGACCATTCGGATGAGACCGTATTGCGATATAGACCACTGGGCTGTTCCTACGGCTACGCAACGAATGTCAAATGTCACAGATTGGTTGTTTGTATTGTTTTGTTCCACAGATATAAGCGATAATGACTATAATTAACGTTTATTTGTGACAAAATTGCACAATATAATTTCTGGTCTCTGTTAACAGTAACCACTATTGTTCGTTAGCTGAACAAACACACCTTTTAGACCAGAAAATATTCGAAATAAAATTAATATTAATCGATAGAAGCATTTCCGGACAGGAGTCTTCGATTCAAATCTAATATTTTATACCCCGGTAACTATTATATATAATACATGTTTACAAAGAGATAATCCACCTTTAAATTCCAGTTGAAATGTTAAAATATTTTCGTGTTATTTAATTTTCTATGCACAAGCAACATGAAACATGAATGCATTAAATCATACTTTTATTTATTTTTTGAGCGCTGAATATTCAAGATGTGAATTTAAATTAATAATTAAATATACAAATATTTAGGCTAAGCCGAAATCAACTCAATAAGTGTGCAAATATACTATGGTTGTTGGGCGTTTATCGCCCAATAGATATATCTATTATATGAAACCACATTATAAAACGCGTATACAGTATCTGTACGGTACCCAGAAACCAAGGAACAAAGTACATCTGTGTTTGGTGTGGCAATGCTCTGTCGGTTGTGAATGAAGGGGATTGACATTATTATCATTCGCGGAACAAAGTAGGCCTTCGTCGACGATAACGCAGTGTCAATTTAATATTAATTTCTCCAAATGCTCAACCCTGTGCACCACGGTGGTGAAAAAAACACTGGATAACAAAGCATGAGTAGGAGTGAATCCGGCTCGTATCGGAACATAAGGGAATCCAAACAGGAGATAAACCACTGATTCCGCACAAATTCTGATATATGCGGGTAACTTATATTAGGGACAGCTGACTACATGACACATCTGGGAAAGCAATCGGATGAGAAAATTTACACAAGCAATGGCTCACGAGTGTGATATATGTGAGAAAGTATTTACACGCTCCGGAAATCTGACTGCACATAAGAGAATCCACACAGGTGATCGACCCTATCAGTGCGATATATGCGAGAAATCGTTTGCTCAGTCAAATACTTTATCGCGACATAGGATAATCCATACAGGTGATAGCTCACATGAGTGTGATATATGCGGGAAAGTATTTACACGCTCTGGAAATCTGACTCTACACAAGATAATCCACACAGGTGATCGTCCGTATCATTGCGATTTAAGTGAGAAATCTTTCAGTCAATCAGGTACTCTGATGAAACATATGATGATTCACACAGATGATGGCTCACATAAGTGTGATATATGTGGGAAAGTATTCGCATGCTCTAGATATCTGACTCATCATAAGAGAATTCACACTGGTGATCGACCTTTTCAGTGTGATATATGTGAGAAATCGTTTACTCAATCAAGTACTTTATTGCAACATAAGAGAATCCATACAGGTGATGGCTCACACGAGTGTGATATATGTGGGAAAGTTTTCTCACGCTCTGGAACTCTGACTGTACATAAGAGAATCCACACAGGTGACCGTCCGTACCAGTGTGATATATGTGAGAAATCGTTCGCTCAGTCAGGTAATCTGGCGCAACATATGAAGATCCATACAGGTTATGGATCACACAAGTGTGACATATGTGGGAAAGTATTCACACAATCTGGAACTCTGACTATACATAAGAGAATCCACACTGGTGACCGTCCGTATCAGTGTGATATATGTCACAAATCGTTCGCTTGTTCTGGAAATTTGACACAACATATGACAATTCATACAGGTGATGGCTCACACACGTGTGATATATGTGGGAAAGTATTCGCACAATATGGACATCTGACCCTACATAAGAGAACATATACAGGTGATCGACCGTATCGGTGTGATATATGTGAGAAATCGTTCGCCGACTCAAGTAATCTTGGCAAACCACAAGCTAACTCACACACCAGACCGTCCACGTGACAAAGACTCGACATTTGATTAGACCAAGACATTTGAACAATGACGTGTGTAATCCGTGACTGAATGTTAGCAATGATGTATTTCGTAAAAGGTAGTTTCACGTTTATACTATACTGGCTTCGAGAAATATACTATAAAGACTAGTTTTTCGTACACAAACTTGGCTCTTTCAGTTTGTATTTCTCCCAGTGATTTCATAGTAGACCTATGGTACACACAAGACTCATAACAGATATATGGGATGTGGTATATATTTTTGATTTTGTATGTATGTGATATATATATTTTGTTATTGTTTATGTAAGCGATGTGGTATATATTTTTTTATTTCAGATAACCGTTTGAAATCATTATCGTACATGTATTTTGATTTTCAATTCAGTAATAAGAGGAAAACATGTTGTTTCTAGACCAGAAGGCGCCTATTAATTTTTGTCAAAATTGGACTGAAATGGATATTAGTTCCTACTATTTTCCAATGGTTTAATAGTTTGAGGCCAATTTAGATGCTAGAATTTTGAATTTGTCAAGTTCAGATGGTGAGCCATTGTCCCCATGGTCATTTCCCGAACCAGCCAAAAATATACAAATCAATTAAAGATGGATTATCTCTTTAAATAACAAATTTTAAATAGTTGCGTGGGTATAAAATAATAGATATGAACTGAATACCTATGTCCGGAAAAGCTTCTATCAATTAATATTGATTTTATTTCGAATATTAAATCGGGCCCGTTTATGTTACTATTTTTAGAATCGACCATTCGGATGAGACCGTATTGCGATATAGAGCACTGGGCTGTTCCTACGGCTACGCAACGAATGTCAAATGTCACAGATTGGTTGTTTGTATTGTTTTGTTCCACAGATATAAGCGATAATGAGTATAATTAACGTTTATTTGTGACAAAATTGCACAATATAATTTCTGGTCTCTGTTAACAGTAACCACTATTGTTCGTTAGCTGAACAAACACACCTTTTTAGACCAGAAAATATTCGAAATAAAATTAATATTAATCGATAGAAGCATTTCCGGACAGGAGTCTTAGATTCAAATCTAATATTTTATACCCCGGTAACTACCGTATATAATACATGTTTACAAAGAGATAATCCACCTTTAAAGGTGAAGTATGTAGTGGCTCTTTGGAAATTTTAAGTGTGATTAAAAAATGACAATATTTGTTTACTGCTGAAGTGACCCTAGTTATAGTCACGAAAGCACGAACATTTGAAGTTGATTCCCTGCTAGACAGTGTTGGTTTTTTATTGGGAAAGTTTCCAAAAGATGTCAAGCTCACAGCATCCGAAGGCAGTTTGAACAGTTTCAATTTGACCTCTGGTGCAGATCAACAAACTTTAGCATTAAAGAATATGGAACATATTTACACGAAGATAACCTAAAAGTATTTGTCCAGTTGTTGATACCATGTCTCTAACCCCATTTTAAACACACATGTACATGCAAGTCGTCCACGTAAACCAAATGGAGGACAGTCAGTTTTATGATATATACAATGATAAGTTAACTGAAAACTCGTAAGTCCAATGGGTCGTTCGACTGTAATGTGTGGACAGGTCGGACGAGAAAGGGTGGCTATGGATATTTTTATGTGAAGTTTCTACCCAGCAAAAAACAATCCTACTGATATTTCTGAGCCGAGGAAGGATTGGGGGGGGGGGGTACATCGTACATCATACGACACAGACTATCCATGTATTCACCCATGTATTGCCCTGGCAGTCTTGAAATGAAATATGCCATAAAAAGACATTGTAATACGACCCTGCCTAACTATGCTTAAAAGCCATGTCCTGATTGGCCAGTGGCCTGAGTTGCCATGGCTATCTTTTCAGTTTTGTGGTACAATTATACTTTTTCTACCGGGGTATAAAATATTAGATTTGAATCGAAGACTCCTGTCCGGAAATGCTTCTATCGATTAATATAAATTTTATTTCGAATATTTTCTGGTCTATAAAGGTGTGTTTGTTCAGCTAACGAACAATAGTGGTTACTGTTAACAGAGACCAGAAATTATATTGTGCAATTTTTTCACAAATAAACGTTAATTATACTCATTATCGCTTATATCTGTGGAACAAAACAATACAAACAACCAATCTGTGACATTTGACATTCGTTGCGTAGCCGTAGGAACAACCCAGTGCTCTATATCGCAATACGGTCTCATCCGAATGGTCGGTTCTAAAAATAGTAACAGAAACGGGCCCGATTTATTATTCGAAATAAAATCAATATTAATTGATAGAAGCTTTTCCGGACATAGAGCGTTCTTAAAGGTGGATTATCTCTTTGTAAACATGTATTATATAGTTACCGGGGTATAAAATATTAGATTTGAATCGAAGACTCCTGTCCGGAAATGCTTCTATCGATTAATATTAATTTTATTTCGAATATTTTCTGGTCTAAAAAGGTGTGTTTGTTCAGCTAACGAACAATAGTGGTTACTGTTAACAGAGACCAGAAATTATATTGTGCAATTTTGTCACAAATAAACGTTAATTATACTCATTATCGCTTATATCTGTCGAACAAAACAGTACAAACAACCAATATGTGACATTTGACATTCGTTGCGTAGCCGTAGGAACAGCCCAGTGCTCTATATCGCAACACGGTCTCATCCGAATGGTCGGTTCTAAAAATAGTAACATAAATGGGCCCGATTTAATATTGGAAATAAAATCAATATTAATTGATAGAAGCTTTTCCGGACATAGGTCTTCAGTTCATATCTATTATTTTATACCCACGCAACTATTTAAAATTTGTTATTTAAAGAGATAATCCATCTTTAATCACGTGATTGGATACGTGACGCGCCGCCATGTTGGAGGTACAGACATCCATAATCAAACACTGAGTTAATATGATTAATTAAGAAAGCTACTTTTAAAACCTCTCGTTATGGCTTCGACGGAATTAGTTGCAATATTTGCCAACACTATTAATAATCATGAACAACAGTTCTAAAAGAATACATCGAAATGTTAGATAAACTTACTGTAGGGGTGCGATATTCATTAAAAGGAATGGAGTGCAGACTCGGAACTGTCGTCAAACGTTACAGATCCACGCATACACCATTACATTCGTGTTATCACAGTTATGTTTTGAAATAAAATTATTACAGGCTTACCAATAAATGATAATGTAGTCCATGTATTATCGAAACAAATGAGCTCCCCGGTGTTGCATTTAGGCATATGTGCGTTTTAAAACGCTGTATATATGCATGTAACACGACAATATAGCTTCGTTCTGATGTTTTCAAGCAAGATGGCCATGTGTGTGTAGAAGCATCTTGTAAGTGACAATCGTTTGATAACAAAAACGAAATAGAGCAACAAAACAAGAGCGATTTTTGGCCATTTCCGATAACCAACAAAGATTGATGCTTATATACGTGTGAATCAAATTTAGTGCGTAACAAATGCCATTATATAACTTCAATATAGATTAGACTATCTAATATTGGAACAGTGCTGATTTATAGCTCCCGCCTTGATGAAATAACCTGAAGCCGACCGGAGGTGTGCATGTCGTAATTAAGCTATAATCTCTCATTTGTCAAACAGTACACCCTCAGGCATAAAATTTAAAGTTGGCAAAAATAAATATAGCGATGTTATAGCAGATTCATGTACATATATAACGAACGAACACTTCACATAAAAAGTACTCGCGGCGCAATTAATATTCATAACACATCATCGATCGAAACTATACTATTTCGAATTTTTAGTTTGTAATTTTATATGTGCGCACAACCATTAACAAATCAATTGAGAGGCATGATACACGAAAGAGAGACACTTGATTATAATGAACTCCGCACACACGTGTGTTTGTTTATATTCGTTGTTACCTCCAACATGGCGCCCGCAGTGCATGCTGGGATTAGTGACGTCACACGGAACCGCTCTATAGGTCTTCAGTTCATATCTATTATTTTATACCCACGCAACTATTTAAAATTTGTTATTTAAAGAGATAATCCATCTTTAATCATAGGAAATCGTGTTGACAAGGCATGCATTCATCCCATTCGAGGTAAACGAGAATGACGTGTTACACATGGCGTGTTCTGGGTGATTTGAACGTCGATGTTTCATCAAAGAGGAAACATTCCCTGAATAACAGCATGAAATATTTTAAGGAACTAAACGAAAGTGATTTGTGAATATACAACTAAACACTCGCACCAGTTCTACTCCTGTCGTTTCTCAAAATGGAATAATTAGGAATTGAAATCTTATAGTTATCTATTGAATTATCAGACCAGTTTTCAGTAAAAGCTATAATTGATGGTTGATGATCAATTTAATTTCCTCTATTTCAGGTGGAAGGCTCCTGCAATTAAGATGATAAAATTCTAACCTTTACTTTTAGGTTTTGGAGAAGTTAAATTATGACCAGGGCTGATGACGTCGTTAACTACATGTATGGTGTGATCGACATTATCTGAGACATTAGCTAAGCATTTGATTTGAGGCTATTTGGTTTTATTGATTGGTAATATAAATGTAAGCATCGATATGCTGCTTGTCAGATTTTTTTAGCCATACCCTGGTAAAGCCTTCAAACTACATTTATGACACATAAACGTAAATCATAATAATTTTTCAAAAGAAAGTCGTACTTCGTTGGTTACATGTCAGAACAAACCAGATGTGCACGCTTGTTGAGATATTAACGCCCAATAGATATATCTTTTATATGAAACCAGATTATGAAACCAGTACCGTATGTTACTTATTGGGAACAGGCAATCTGTGGTTGTTGTTGGCAATGCTGTTGTTGGATGTGAACCGAGAGTTTTGACATTATTATCAATCGTGGAACTAAGTAACGACCATAACGCGGTGTCAATTTCATATTAATTGTTTCGAATGCGCTATACCCTCTGTGTCGGTGGTGAACAGAACAATGTCGATAATAAATATGCCGACATCCGGGTCTTCATTGGACCAAAAGGAAATCCAAACAGGAGATAATCAACTGAGTGAACTGACCCCTCACAAATCCTGATATACATATATGCAGGAAAAGTTTGCATATATTTGGGACATCTGACTTCAAAGGGCCTACATGACATGTGGGAAAGTAATCGCACAAACTGGACATATGACTGCACACAATATAATACACGTGCGATCGAATTTTTTCGTGCGATATATCTCTTAAATCGTTTGCTGATTCAATACAATTAAATCCACACAGGCAATGAATCACAAGTGTGATATATGTGGGAAAGTATTTACACGATCTGGATATCTGACTGCACATAAGAGAATCCACACAGGTGATCGTCCGTATCAGTGCGATATATGTGAGAAATCGTTCACTCACTCAAGTCATCTGACACGACATATGATAATTCACACAGGTGATGGCGCACACAAGTGTGATATATGTGGGAAAGTATTCACACAATCTGGAACTCTGACTGTACATCAGAGAGTTCACACGGGTGATCGTCCGTATCAGTGTGATATATGTGCGAAATCATTTGCTCGGTCAAGTACACTGACACAACATATGATAATTCACACAGGTGACCGTCCGCATCAATGTGATATATGTTGGAAAGTATTCATACGCTCTGGATATCTGACTGCACATAAGAGAATCCACACAGGTGATCGTCCATATCAGTGCGATATATGTGAGAAATCGTTCACCCAATCAAGTACTCTGACGCGACATAAGACAATCCATACAGGTGATGGCCCACACAAGTGTGATATATGTGAGAAATCGTTCACTCATTCAAGTAATCTGATTCGTCATCGGCTAATCCATACAGGTGATAGCGCACACAAGTGTGATATATGCGGGAAAGTATTCACACAATCTGGAAATCTGACCACACATAAGAGAATCCACACAGGCGATCGTCCGTATCATTGTGATAAATGTCAGAAATCGTTCGCTCATTCGATGTCCTTGAAGAAACACATGGTAATTCACACATGAGACTGTCCACACGGGTGTGATACATGTCAGAAATCGTTCGCTCATTCGAGTACCTTGACGAAACACATGGTAATTCACACGTGAGACTGCCCACATGGCTGTGATATGTGTGGGGGAATCTTTGCTACTGGAAAACCCGGGTGTGATATATGTGAGAAACAGTCCAAACGATCATATAAGTGTGATACCGTATATACAGGAAGGCATTCGTACACTCTGCGCATATGATTGTATACACGATAATCCAAACTTGTAATCAACCCTTTCAGACTGATATAATTATGTCAGATATCTTTGGCGCAGTCAACTAATGTGACTCACCATAATACAGTGTATACAGGTGATCCCTATGTTATCAACTGTGACTAAATATTAGACAGTGTATACATGTGATCGCTATGTTATCAACTGACGTGACTCAATATAAGACAGTGTATACAGGTGATCGCTATGTTATCAACTAGACTGAACTTTCTAAAAAATTAACTTGATATGCAGCAGTAAATATTATACAAGACAGAATACATATCCAGCCATAGCTGAACTATCGTCCGTTATATAGTACAAATAATTTGTATATAGATATGTGAACTATTCACAGTATTGTCTCACAAAGTATTGAGTAACAAATTTATGAGTGTTTTGTGATAAACATTGATTAACTCTTTAAAGATGGATTATCTCTTTAAATAAAAAAATTTAAAGGTGCATTATCTCTTTGTAAACATGTATTTTATAGTTACCGGTGTATAAAATATTAGATTTGAATCGAAGACTCCTGTCCGGAAATGCTTCTATCGATTAATATTAATTTTATTTCGAATATTTTCTTGTCTAAAAAGGTGTGTTTGTTCAGCTAACGAACAATAGTGGTTACTGTTAACAGAGACCAGAAATTGTATTTTACAATTTTGTCACAAATAAACGTTAATTATACTCATTATCGCTTATATCTGTGGAACAAAACAATACAAACAATCAATCGGAGACATTTGACATTCGGTGCGTAACCATGGGAACAGCCCAGTGCTCTAAATCGCAAAATGGTATCATCCGAATGGTCTGTTCTAAAAATAGACACATAAACAGTCCCGATTTAATATTCGAAATAAAATCAGTATTAATTGATAGAAGCTTTTCCGGACAGGGGTCTTCAGTTCATATCTATTATTTTATACCCAGGCAACTATTTAAATTTTGTTATTTAAAGAGATAATCCATCTTTAAATAGTTGAGTGGGTATAAAATAATAAATATGAACTGAATACACCTGTCCGGAAAAGAGAATACAGTCGATAACAAAGCGTGCATCACGCCCTAAATGTACATCTGCTCTTTGACCGGAATTAAATAGCTTATATGGACGGTCACGCTGGCGATATATGAACGTTCAGGCACCCTAACCGTCCTGACGAGACACAAGACACAAGTTTATAAGTGGAAAAAATAGGAGTGAGGAGTCGTTCTCTCATTCAATAAATCTAGCGATGGTTCAATGTAGGAACATGGGACACAGACCACTTGTCTGTTGGTTGATTGTTGAGTATATTTCACAATAAAAAATTCAACAACAAAAATGGCCTGAAAAATTGGTCTACTCTAGCCCTGGAAAGACAATCATTTCCAACTAGCAATGCATGTGCTCTGTATATAACATATATTATACAAACAGAAATAGCAAAATGTATTCAACATACACGGAAAATAAATAAACTCTGCATGTATATGTAACATTTCAAGGACCCGCTTACCACCGGGTTTGCGCCAGCCTTGGTGTTTGGAAATTCTAAACGAATAAACTTACAGCAATTAGAAGAATGAAATCTTCACGTGATTTCACACGATAAATAGTAATAAAACTAATTGTACATGTTAATGTACTGTGACATTGTTGTCTCGAAGTATAAACTCTTCATCCAGAAACCTGAAAATTCCAAATTGAAATGGTCTGAAAAATTGGTCTACTCTAGCTCTGGAAAGACAATCATTTCCAACTAGCAATGCGTGTGCTCTGTATATAACATATATTATACAAAAAGAAATAGCAAAATGTATTCAACATACACGGAAAATAAATATACTGTACATGTATATGTAACATTTCAAGGACCCGCTTACCACCGGGTTTGCGCCAGCCTTGGTGTTTGGAAATTATAAACGAATAAACTTACAGCAATTAGAAGATTGAAATCTTCACGTGATTACACACGATAAATAGTAATAAAACTAATTGTACATGTTAATGTACTGTGACATTATTGTCTCGAAGTATAAACTCTTCATCCACAAACCTGAAAATTCCAAACTGAAATGGCCTGAAAAATTGGTCTACTCTAGCTCTGGAAAGACAATCATTTCCAACTAGCAATGCGTGTGCTCTGTATACAGTACAAGGCCCGTGGTTTTTTCAAAACCACGCGTGGCCAACATTGTAACACGGAAAAAACACGGAATAATCGCGCGTGGTCTTGGCGTGGTCAACTTCAGAAAAATGGCCAGCGTGTTCAAAAACGGTCTGAACACGGCGTGTACATGCCGTGGTCATCCGAGTTCACGCCGTGGTCATCCGTGTTGAAGTCGTGTTATTAGCGTGATCAATTTCGGCAATATGGCCAGCGTGTTCAAAAACGGTCTGAACACAGCATGTTCAATGTCGTGGTCATCTGAGTACACGCCGTGGTCATCCGTGTTGAAGTCGTGTTCATGCCGTGTTAATAGCGTGGTCAGCCGTGTTTACGGCATCTACTCTTTTCAGGGACAGTGCGGGAGGTGTGAATAATCCGCGACATCAAAGAGTTGCCGCAGTATTACTTGCGGTAGGCTTTTTTCGGGTATATTTGGCCCGGATTGATTTCGTCAATGAATAAAGAATTGTCAGATAAAATATTTTATAATAAAAAACAATTTCATATATTTAATTATATATATGCATGTTTGTTAATCCGTGTCAATGGCCTTTATATCCGTGTCATGTTTTGTTGTCGCGTTTTATTTTAGTTGGCATATATTAATATTTTCTTGTGTTTGTTCATATTACATGTATGCAAACGGTTTCGGTAGTTTGTGCGTCGATATCGTGTCGCAACAAATGGCTGAAAAGTTGGATATAACATTACACAAATTCATAAGTTAAAGACATATTATGCACTCTGAGTGCACTCCGTGGTCATCCGTGTTGAAGTCGTGTTCATGCCGTGGTCATCCATGCTAATAGCGTGGTCAGCAGTGTTTACCCCGTGGTCTGCATCCCAATGCAGAGCGGCACCTACTCTTTTCAGGGACAGTGCGGGAGGTGTGAATAATCCGCGACATCAAAGAGTTGCCGCAGTATTACTTGCGGTTGGCTTTGTTAGGTATATTTGGCCCGGATTGATTTCGTCAATGAATAAAGAATTGTCAGATAAAATCTTTTATAATAAAAAACAATTTCATATATTGAATTGTATATATATGCATATTTGTTTATCTGTGTCTATGGCCTTTATATCCGTGTCATGTTTTGTTGTCGCATTTTGTTTGTGCGTCGATATCGTGTTCCAAAAATTGGCTGAAAAATTGGATATAACATTACAAAAATTCATAAGTTAAAGACATATTATGCACTCTGAGTGCACTCCGTGGTCATCCGTGTTGAAGTCGTGTCCATGCCGTGGTCATGCATGCTAATAGCGTGGTCAGCAGTGTTTACCCCGTGGTCTGCATCCCAATGCAGAGCGGCACCTACTCTTTTCAGGGACAGTGCGGGAGGTGTGAATAATCCGCAACATCAAAGAGCTGCCGCAGTATTACTTGCGGTAGGCTTTGTTAGGGTATATTTGGCCGGATTGATTTCGTCAATGAACAAAGAATTGTCAGATAAAATCTTTTATAATAAAAAACAATTTCATATATTGAATTATATATATATATGCATATTTGTTTATCTGTGTCTATGGCCTTTATATCCGTGTCATGTTTTGTTGTCGCATTTTATTTTAGTTGGCATTGCTATTTTCTTGTGTTTGTTCATATTACATATACGCAAATGGTTTCGGTAGTTTGTGCGGCGATATCGTGTTCTAACAAATGGCTGAAAAATTGGATATAGCATTACACAAATTCATAAGTTAAAGACATATTATGCACTTGTTCGGGCGCGTGAAACTGATTAGTTAGTATGCAGGCGCTATGCCAACTGGGGAAATGCAGAATTCTACTAACATTGCCGAAAATCTCAAACAAATTGACCGTACCACTTCTTAGAAAACATCGTCTGAACTACGCTCAATTTAAATATTTACTTCCCGATTCGGGACGCAACTATCGGCGGTAAACGAACACAACCGATTTCGCCATCGGGGGGGGGGTCACTGTATTTAATGAATATATAAGAATTACGGTGTGTTTTGTCAATTTGGATATAATATTTGTAAAAATAACTACTTTCAGCAAGATTATTATCCATTTCTATTTGATCACCCTACCGGAGTGTTTCACATAACTTTAAACTTTCGCATTTAATGTTCAAAACGTAACTAAAGTTTTAAATTTTAATTTTAAACAAAAAATTAAAAACTCGGATCAAAATTTATAAATAAAATTTAGTTTTTCCAAATTTAATTTAAAATGATCATTTTCAACAATTAATATAATGTTCAAGAATTATCAATATCAAAGTAATTTCATATATATGCACACATTATTATGCTACACTCGTGACGCGGTCGGCGCCTCTGCAAAGCAGGCCCAGTCCAAACCAGCTAATTGTACACGGCAGTGCGGTTTGATACCCCCGGGTAATTATCGGCTGATAGAATGTGTGTTACATCACTAATTAGTTTATCACAAGGATGTATTAACGTGCTATCTGAACCTATTTACCAAATGTAAGCATACATCGCCACATTAAACATGTTTCTGAATTTCTTTTAACACGGTTGTAGTAAGAATTAAAAAAATGTAAATTAATTAAATAAAGCCGATTATTCTCATTTTAGAAACATACATAAAGGATGATAAGCCTTGATTATGGCGGAAAATATTTATATTGTAGGTAACATACCTTTATTAGGTGATTATGTGCGGTCCGTACAACGAACCGGAGGACAGGCATAATATATATGTATATGATGTCTTTGGGCTATTCATATTCCACCGACACGGAGAAACGGAACAATTCCTATAGGTGCCGCGTTGGTTTAAACATTCAGACTTTTTGTCAGTAAAAACATTCTACAATACGTTTTACGCCATCATTTTAACGAGAACAGCGCTCCTACATTAGCCGCTGGCCTGTTCTGTCGACATGTATAGGTCCTGGGGTACATCACTGCGACAACGGCATTCGAAATGGCGTCATTGGGCTTCACGTCAACTGAAAAAACTCAGCAAATCATCCTAGGTGCGATTTAAAACCTCCGGATTCATCGACAGACTTTCGGCCTGAATCAGTGTTTTGTGTTTTACACTAAGAATTCATCAATCTGATCGAATTGAGTGTGCTCACGTATGGAGTGTCGACACTGTTATGACCAGGTGATATTATTCAACAAATATTTAAAGGATATCTCGTTTTTTTAATTTTAAATTTATTCAAATTTAATTTAAAATTAAACATAAAATCGAAAAGATGGATGTACAAGGAGCATGGTTACCTTCGCTAGTATATACAGGGTGGGATAACACGATTACCGTTTATATATGGCTAAGGTCGTGAATTTGGAGATATTCAGCCCAATATAGTTTGCAAATGAATCGCGACTATATGGTTCGAAAACCACCTTAGTTGCGGACAAGAACTACGCTCCTCACATGTGTCGATTGCGGGTTCTGTCGACATGTATATGTCGTGGGGTATATCACCATGGCAAATGCATTCGAACCGGCGTCATTTGCAATTCAATTCTACTGAAAAACAGAGCAAATCTTAAGTGCGGTTTGAAACCCCCGGGTAAACCGATGTATAGTTTAGTTCTGAATATTCTGAGTTTTACGTCTTATTTTCGGACAAGTGTCACGTTTGTCCAAAACGAACAAACGGCGGGTTGTCGACATATATATGTCGTGGGGTGTATCACCATTACATAGCGATTCGAACCGGCGTCATGTGCGCTTTTATTCTACCGATAAACACAGCAAAACGTAGGTGCGGTTTGAAACCCCCGGATAGACTTGATGTGAATGTTCTGTGTTTCATCAATCTGATATAATTGAGTGTGCTCATGCACGTATGGAGTGTCGACACTGTAATGACCAGGTGATATTATTGAACAAATATTTAAATGATATCTCGTTTTTTTAATTATAAATTTATTCAAATTTAATTTAAAATTAAACATAAAATCGAAAAGATGGATGTACAAGGATCATGGTTACCTTCGCTCGTATATACAGGGTGGGATAACACGATTACCGTTTATATATGGCTAAGGACGTGAATTTGGAGATATTCAGCCCAATATAGTTTGCAACAGAATCGCGAGTATAGGGTTCGAAAACCACCTTAGTTGCGGACAAGAAATACGCTCCTTACATGTGTCGATTGCGAGTTCTGTCGACATGTATATGTCGTGGGGTATATCACCATGGCAAATGCATTCGAACCGGCGTCATTTGCACTTCAATTCTACTGAAAAACAGAGCAAATCTTAAGTGCGGTTTGAAACCCCCGGGTACACCGATGTATAGTTTAGTTCTGAATATTCTGAGTTTTACGTCATATTTTCGGACAAGTGTCACGTTTGTCATAGTACCATAATATGCAATTATTATGATACGTTAAATGCAATATTTATGACCAAAAATTCTTGGTGAATTTATCTTTTTATATATTTTAAAATATTATTTTGCGAGTATGAGTATCATTTAATTCTTTCACCATAGTACAATGGTATTAAGAATATACATGGTATTACATATATAAATACATAAACAAACAAACAAGGTCGCAATGACGATGGTTGTGATAACTTTAAGGGTCAGATGAACCAGGAGAGCAACTCGCTCTTTTATGTATAATGTGTATGAATCTACAAAGGTTGCGTATAATACTTGGCTTTCTATTTGAGAGAAGAATGGACAGTTTGCGACGATTGGGATACTTCCAATATGCATGTTTTATGTATAGTTTCCGTTCTTGTGATAGAGAGGGACACTCAAGTATAAAGTGATACTCGTCACCGACAATATTTGTTTCACATAAAGTGCGAAAACCCGTGCCAATGAATTTTCTTAAATATGCAAGACTGAAAAACAAAGTGAAAATATTGTATCCATAAGTTGTTATGGACTCTTTTTGGTCGGGGTTTTGTTTTCGTGTTATTATTATAGCAGAAAAAGTCACATCGTCGTTGTACTGATTATAATTCATCCAAGCAAAAAGGGACCCAATCTACAAAGAGACCGCCAAACAATAGGCTGGTAATTGTCATAATTACATAACGAGTAGTTAGATGTCTGTCTCGATAATGCATGGGTTGTTCATTGCCATCGATTACATAATGGGATTAAGTATCTCGATACTGTAGACGGACAGTACAAATACACAGGTTTTTGTTCGTTTTATTTTTGTGACTATAGAATGCCTGAATTTAAATGAGATATACTGAGTAGATATAACGTTAAAAATATATCTTTAATAACACCATCAAAGATATGGAAAAGTTATGCATGTAGTATGTTTTTTCCAGGAGAGCAAAATGTATATGTTAGTGTTATTTCTGTTCTATGTTCATGCTTTCGTTTTCAGAAATGTGTAAAGACGATGTAATAAAGAGCGTTTTCTAATATGATAATACTATCCTGTTGAATTGACGCTTTTCTTTTCACGTGTATTGTCCTGATAATTGTCGTGTATCAATGGCGGCAATTATTTGTCCTTCATATTTTTGCTGCATGTGCAGAGACTGTATTTTCAAGGTGTTGGCCGGTAATTGTGTATGGATATGTAAGTATCAGCATAGGCCGTTTTAACGGAATTTTTTTACATGCTGCAAGATGAGATGAGTCATTTGCAGATATAGCAATACCAAATTGGTTACGATCAGCCGTCGGGAACATGTCATATAAATCAAATTACTTTGTTTGAACGGAGAATGTTTATTACGGGTAGCGGTCGGCGCGCTTTTTCGGGCTGTGTTCGGGAACATTTTGTGAGATTACTATAAACATTTTTAACTGAAAATTTCTGCATGCTGCAAGATGCGTCATTTTCCGATTTAGCAATACCAAATTTATGACGATAGGACTTCGGGAACATGTCATATAAATCAAATTACTGCCGAGGGGTATCGACCCCACTATAAATATTTGAGTATAAAGTTTGAACGGAGAATGTTTATTATGGGCAGCGGTCGGCGCTTTTTCGGGCTGTGTTCGGGAACATTTTGTGAGATTACTATAAACATTTTTAACGGAAAATGTTTGCATGGTGCAAGATGCGTCATTTGCCGATTTAGCAGTACCAAATTTAAAATGATCGGACGTCGGGAACATGTCATACAAATTAAATTACTACCAAGGGGTATCGACCCCACTAGAAATATTTGAATATACAGTTTGAACGGATAATGTTTATTACGGGCTGTGTTCCGGTACATTTTGTGAGATTACAAAAAACATTTTTAACGGAAAATGTTTGCATGGTGAAAGATGAGTTATTTGCCGATTTAACAGTACCAAATTTATTATGTTCCGACGTTGGGAACATGTCATAAAAATTAAATTACTACCAAGGGGTATCGACCCCACTAGAAATATTTGAATATACAGTTTGAACGGATAATGTTTATTACGGGCTGTGTTCCGGGACATTTTGTGAGATTACTAAAAACATTTTTAACGGAAAACTTTTGCATAGTGAAAGATGAGTTATTTGCCGATTTAGCAATACCAAATTTATGATTGGACATCAGTAACATGTCATATAAATCAAATTACTAACGAGGGGTATCGACCCCACTATAGAAATATTTGAGTATAAAGTTTGAACACAGAATGTTTATTGTGGGTAATTATTTTACAAGCAATATATATAATTGTTGCATCGTTCCTGTTCTAGGTATGTCTTTTTTGATGATTTTGTTTTCGAGACATAATCATTGATGAAATTTACATGGAGAAATCTTGATATTTACATGGAGAAATCTTGATTTTTTTTTCACTAAATATTGTAAATTATCTTACACTTTTTTTTGTAAAAGATTAATTAAAATGGTAAATAAATCTAGATTGGTTTATCATTGATATTTCCCGATGTTTCAAACGTGATCAGAGCGTGTTCAAACGCGATCAGAGCGTGTTCAGATTCGAGAATATATTTTGGACTATAGGGAGGTGATAATTAATTACGTAACGCACACCGCGAGCTCCGCCACCGCGGCGTGCCAAGCCCCGGCCACCAGCGATGCCTCCGTGTTCAGCCATGTTCCTCCGTGTTCCCCCGTGTTCATCCGTGTTCATGTCGCGGTCACCTGTGTTATGGCCGTGGTCACCCGTGGTCATAGCGTCGATGTTCCGTATTCAAACGTGATCAAGGTTTGTTTAAAACTAAACGGACATTGATACCAGAACCATTCTTAATTGAACATTTATCAAAGGTCCCGTCAAGATATTTTCGATCAGAAGATGTAAATCTATAAAATTCAAAAAATATATATAGTCATATGTTCCTGTCAAAATATTCGAGTTATTTAGTATTAAGTTAGCACCCTGCTTGAAATAATGCATGTGTATCGGTACAATTCCGACTCCCATATATAATTTATTTTTCTGAGTAATCGCGCTATATTGGTATCTTTACTTTTTCTGGGCCAATTTTCACAATCGACGGGTTGAATTTCGATGAAATTTCCGTTAAATAAAATGGTGCTGCTCATTTGCTAATTTGAGCAGAAATTTCGAGAATATATTTTGGACTAGGGAGGTGATAACTAATTACGTAAGTCACACCGCGAGCTCCGCCACCGCGGCGTGCCAAGCGATGGCTCCGTGTTCAGCCATGTTCCTCCGTGTTCATGTCGCGGTCACCTGTGTTATGGCCGTGGTCACCAGTGGTCATAGCGTGGATGTTCCGTGTTCAAACGTGATCATTTGGCCGTGGTCACCCGTTCGTCGTACCGTGATCATAGCGTGGACGTTCCGTGTTCAAACGTGATCAGAGCGTGTTCAAACGTGATCAGAGCGTGTTCATAATCGGAACACGATTGAACACGTTTACCCAGACCGTGTTCTTAGCGAGTTCAGATTTTGAACACGGAAAAACCACGGAAAAATCGCGCGTGGTCTTCCGTGGACATGTAAAAAACCACGGGCCTTATACTGTATACATGAGGGCCTACTGATACTAAAATTGAATTCATCCATTTATTTGGGAAATTCAATGGGTACCATGTCCGACTTTCCTGTAAGACATATGGAGCCCACTAATTTCTTATGATATTATGCTCTGTCTTGCTTAGTTATATACAGATGCGAGCCTACTAGCCTGCACCATTATCTCAACCCATATATCTGAGAAGAGTGGTGTTCTCTATGCTTGATCACGCTAATATGGAATTAACATATACCACTAGATACCAAGAAATATGGCGTACTATACACAATTTTTTTCTGAAATATATACAACTAGCCGATGAGCCCGACGTTGTCCGGGCTATTCAAAAACCAAATTTCAAGTCGATAGCTCCACCCGTTTCCGAGATCTGGTCTGCGCATGCGCGAAGCTTGCGTCGCACGGGCTCGGCGAACCGATAAAATTCGTATCCGGGGCAAGATACATTCACATAGCAAATTTCAAGTCGATAGCTCCACCCGTTTCCGAGATCTCGTCTGCGCATGCGCGAAGCGGGCGCCTCGCGGGCTCGCCAATACGACAACGTCCACCGCCTGGTCAAACTACACACACGTACCAAGTTTCGTCCCGATCGGTCGAGAATCGTAGATTTGTATAAATGACAGACAGACAAACAAACAGACAGACAGACAGAGGTCTTCAAAATATATATTAGATGTATATGCTCGATGTGTCAAAGCATCTAAACACTAAACTATGGGACTGTTGGGCCTATTCCCCACAAACTAACAACAGAGGCTATACCTGCCCTGGAATTATTCCCAGTTCACCCTGGCAGATTGTGCAATGTAAACACCATTGCAAGCAAATCACAAAGTGATTAATTACCACTGGAACTCCAACAGAGTAAGAGTGTCAAATTTCCATCATTAAAGCTACACATGCCATGATGTCCACCACATGGTGAATCTATTCATGTAACAGTTGGAACCAGTTTAAACTAGTTCTATCGATATTACAGGGGGATTCAGTGTATAAAGCCTGTAACAAAATTTATAGACTTCACACTTAATGTGTCCACCTTTGAAAAGCGCTGTCCCCGACAGGTCATGCGATTCAAAGTTGAATATAATATGCAAATGCAAAAAATTCTGCATATATAATGCGCAAAATAGGCATATACTATGCTTGTTAAGACTATGCCTGATAAAATTCCGTGCACAGAAATGCTCATTAAAGTGGCGTATAATACGCTGAGATATAAAATTAGTACATACTGGGTACTACCACCGTAATGGCACTACCGGCCTCAACAAATCAGGCCAATCACATTTAAAATAGGCATATATTATGCCAAGAAATTTAATACGCGATTCCCTGACGAGATTCCGCGTTATCGCTATTATACTTTAGTGAAAAAGTGAACCGAAACATATGCTCAATTTAAATCATGACCATCCGGACAATGTAGGAACATGGGACACAGACCACTAGTCTGTTGGTTGATTGTTGAGTATATTTCACAATCAAAAATTCAAAACACACAGGTGATGGCTCACACAAATGTGATATATGCGGGAAATGATTCACACAATATGGAACGCTGATTATACATAAGAGAATCCACACAGTCGATCGACCTACCCATTGCGATATATGTGAGAAAACGTTCACTCATCCAAGTACGTTGGTTTAACATAAGATAATGCATGCAGGTGATAACTCACACGAGTGTGATAGATGCGAGAAAGTATTCACCCGCTCTGGAGGTATGCATATACATAAGTTAATCCACACATGTGAACGACCATAGGAAGATCCATCCAGGTGTGATAATCCATACAGGCGGTGGTTCACACAAGTGTGAAGTATGTGGGGAAAGTGTTCGACGGCTCTGGACATCTGAATGTACATAAGAGAATCCACGCAGGCGAACGACCGTATCAGTGCGATCTATGTGAGAAATCCTTTACCAATTCAAGTACTCTGACACAACATATGAGGATCCACACAGGTGATCATCCATATCAGTGTGATGTATGTGAGAAATCCTTCGCTCATTCAAGTCATCTGAAGCGACATAGGATAATCCATACAGGCGGTGGCTCACACAAGTGTGATATAAGTGGGACAGTATTCGTCCGCTCTGGACAGCTGGCTGTACATACGAGAGTACACACCAGTGATAATCGACCGTAACAGTGCGGTCTATGTCAGACTCAAGACTCAAATTTTCCGACGAGGCATAAATACATCCATACAGGTAATCGCTGACACAAGTGTGATATATGTGGCAAAGTATTCACACACTTTGGAAATCTTACTGTCCATGAGATAGTCCACTCTGGTGTTAAGTCTTTTCAGTGTAATATATGTGAGAATCGTTCTTTCATTCAAGTATCGCAAATTCTCATTTCTCATCGAGATGGACATGTATCGATCGGAATGGCAATTGGGAAGTCCCTCAACTCAATTTGACCCATGTCGGGGTTAAAACCCGTACCATCCTCGTTTAGCCCGGACTGCGATGATTATAACCATGACATAACTATCTCGGTTGAGGGGACATCCTTAAAATGAGTGCCCTTCCACTGAGAGTAACGAAGCGTATCAATCTTGAACATTCGTCGTGCGGAACGTAGCTAAACCAGTCTAGTAGGGTCAAACATATTCATTACCAATTCGTATATTATAATACAGATTGGGATTGGATGACATGTGCGATCCACTTATGCTGTACCCACTTTCCCAATTGCCGCTATAACACTGATATATAATATGGGTTGCCAACACAATAGGTATAACATATTTACAAGTGTATACAAATATCATTGTATATTATTTGAAGTATAGTTTGTGTTCTAGTTTCACCACCCACCAATTCTACATAATTTAATAAAATTAGAATTGGTGGGTGGTGAAACTAGACTAGTTGCATGCATACGTAGCACGGAAAGCATGTTTACACATGCATGCACTAAATGATAATTATAATTTTTTTGATACGATTGAAGTTATGAATATGAATAATTAATTAAATATCCAAACATTCAGTCTAAGCCGAAATCAACTCAATAAATATGCAAATAGGATAGGATAGGATAATTTTATTTACAATATACACACATGAAAAGTACAATTACATATAAATATAATATTAATCGACTATAGATCTATATTGTTAGGGGTGATATAGTCATGAATGACTGTCTTCATATCATCCCCAATATACTTTGGCTGTGTTTGTCTATCGTCCTATAGATATAGCTATTATATGAAATCAGATTATGAAACACGTATGCTGTATCTGTAGTGGTTACGTCCTGGATATCAAGGGAAAAAAGAAATATGTGTGTGTTGTCGGCAATGCTCTTGTCGGTTGTGAATGAAGGGCTTTGACATTATTCGGCCTCTATCGACCACAACGCGGTGTCAATTTAATATTAATTTCTCCGAATGCTCCACCCTCTGTGCCACGGCGGCGATTCGAAGTTATATTTCAAGTGTACGTGCGATTGCTTTCCCACATGTATCATGTGGGCCATATGGAGTCAGATGTCCCCAATATACTTCACCCGCATATATGAGGATGTGTGTGGAGTCAGTCGTTTATCTCCTGTTCGGATTCCCCTTTGTTCCGACAAGACCCGGATGTGGGTCTATTCACACTTATCGGATAAGCGTGAAAAGCCCCACATCCGGGTCTTATCACAACAGAGGGTAATCCGAACAGGAGATATACGATTGACTCCACACACATCTTGATATATCACACGGCACACTCGTTTCGACGATTTTACGACCAATTCCACGATTCTGACAACCATTGTGCTACGGCAGTTTAACGATTCTGCGACCTCATTATACGTGATGTTTTATGACAAACTTAGATAAAGGGGCTTTTTACTGAATTCCGACGATAACAGTGGGCTTCTTCTTTTATCCGTCATGTAGAGTAGACTTTACATGTGCACCGGGTTGACTCACCGAATACATACGAAGATGAGATATATACATAAAATGAGTTACAATCGGCTCGGTCAAATCTCCATAATCAGATCAAACCGCAAACCGATCGCAAAAAGTCATTTATTGGGCTACGAGGGGACCTTAACAGTGCGAAAATTAACATCCAATGTAAGCTTTGATAGGCGATTGCCCGCCGGATTGCCGTTCTAAACTTAAATATTAGTATATACATGCACGTCACATACTTACAAAATGCACGAATCACGCATATATATATACATATTGCACTTTGATATTGATGTGTGTGAAAATCCACTTCAACATAACCTTCCATTTATCATATCCTCCTGTTATTTGTGATGTTGAACATAGCTACTTGGAATTGTACTGGCATTTTGTCGAGTAGCATATATTTGACTAATCTATTATCTGACCTCAATATTGATATATGTGGCATATCTGAACACTGGCTGCACACACACAACACTCACTTTCTCGATTCTGTAAGTCCATTATATAACTATCATGTAGTGTGTGACTCGTCTCAGCGTTTACCGATCCAGAG
This sequence comes from Siphonodentalium dalli, assembly GCA_032622095.1. NCBI lineage: Eukaryota > Metazoa > Mollusca > Scaphopoda > Gadilida > Siphonodentaliidae > Siphonodentalium > Siphonodentalium dalli. The sequence continues at coordinate 42,667,472 of CP136063.1, read as the reverse complement.
AGGTAGATATAAAGGCGGAGTTTGCTTATTCTGGAAGAAAATCATGAACGATAGAGTAACCGTGCTTGATTTAGCCGATGATAGGATTTGTGGTATACAAATCCGATTAGAGCCAAACACATTTATTTTCGTATTCCAGGTATACCTACCCTCCACCAATTACTCAGTTCAGCACTATAAAGAATACATACAGAAACTTAATGATATAATATATGCATTCCGATCGCTTGGGCACATAATATTCATGGGAGATTTTAATGGAAACCTGGATAAACGAGATTCTAGAAACAGAGCTTTCACGGAATTTGTAAATAAATCCAACCTCACGTCTGGGCATTGTTCGCCTGCCTGCGTCGGCAACAAAACAACATTTGTACCCGCCGACGGTGGCCCTGGCACAACAACTGATCATATTATTTTACCAACATGCGAGATGCACCGATCATGTCACATCGAAGTTTTGAATGACTCAGCCACCAACGTATCTAATCATCGTCCCATCTTTCTTCAAATATCTTACGATCTACCGTATTGCACACCGAACACACATTGTAACTTCTCCAAAATCAACTGGAAACGAGTCACGACTTCCCCCGAAATAATCAATGCGTATCAATACCATATCAATACAAATCCGCCCCATTGCAACATCAGAGACGTGGTAGATCTAGATTCATATTATAACCAAATCGTGTCGGTGGTATCAGCGGCAGCACACACAGGAATCCCATCAAAGAAATTCAATCGACATCTCAGACCATTTTGGAATGAAACTCTTAAAGAGCTACACCAAGACATGCTCCTGAGGAGGCGAGATTGGATTTCTGTTGATAAACCCAGAGACGAGTCACACCCTGCCTATAAAGCTTACAAAGAATAAAAACGCATTTTCCGATACGAATTTAGAAAGTCCAACGAAAGATACCTCCAACAAATTTATGAAAAGCTTGATGGATTAGCTGAGATGGACATAAATGCATTTAATAAAAGACGAGCAGAAAGGGGTCTCACGTCCAATTATTTGTTCGAAGTAGATGGAATTACACTGAGAGAACCAGACACAGTAATTCAGGCTTGGGCATCATATTTTGAAGAATTATACTTACCCCTTAAAAGCAATACTTTTGACGAAAACAACATTCACGCCGTTAGTGCATCAATTGAACAAATTACTAACAATGTTGGGTCATCATATCTTGACTCAGATATCTGCTACGAGGTATCTTTCGACGAACTTCAACGTATTCCAAAATCTACAAAATATGGTAAATCACCCGGATATGACACACTTGCGTACGAGCACATTATTTACGACGGGGATCATCTTCAAATTTCATTAGCCAGGTTATTCACAAAAATGTTGGAACTTAGTCACGTGCCCTCGCAATCTAAAATAGGAATGATGATACCACTTTTTAAAGGAGGATCAAAACCTAAAAACCGATTTGACAGCTACCGTGCCATCACTCTCCTTCCAATAATCTATAAAATATTTGAAAAGATTATCCTCACTCGTCTGGAAACCAAATGCCCACATTTAATGAAAGTTCACTCACTACAACAAGGTTTCCAAAAAGGAATAAGTTGCCTTAATTCATCATATATAATACACGAGAGTATCTCATTTGCAGAAAAAAAACCACAGTCCGCTGTTCGTTTGCTTCTTGGATGTCCACAAAGCATTCGACACAGTTTGGATAGACGGTCTTCTGTATAAGCTATATCAGCGTGGATTTCATGGAAAACTTTGGCACACAATTAAATCACTGTTACATGGATTGAAATGCTCTGTGTGCTTTAATGGGTCCATATCACGTCTAGTAGATATACATCATGGGACAAGACAAGAAGGTATTCTTTCCCCTCTCTTCTATATGATATACATAGATGAGCTGATCTATGAACTCCAAATGAGTCACAGTGGCTTGCGGTTGGGTTCTACATTCTGCACCGCTCCAACTCAAGCTGACGATATGACACTTTTATCACTAACACCTTCCGGGTTACAGCGTTTGTGCGACATATGTAGCTCTTTCAGTAAAAATGGAGATTTATATACAATCAGGATAAGTGCAAAGTCGTAGTCTTTAATGAAAGCTGTTCTACTCAGAAATTTAGAAAGACCACAACATGGATGCTAAACGAAGAACAAATTCACGAATCAGATTGTGTTACCCATCTCGGCATTCCTCTTGAAAAGAAAAATCTTTCAAACACCCTAACCGAGAGCATCTGTAATAAATTCAGATCAACATATTTTATGCTTAGCAATGCTGGAATGTATGCTGGTGGACTAACCCGACTCAGCTCGAATACCTTGTATAACACAATCGTTCTGCCACGAGGACTTTATGGCTACGAATTCTTATGCGGTATATCTGCCACGAACGCACACTCACTGGAAAAAATTCATCGCTTTTGTTTCAAGCAAATTCAGAGACTCCCGTATAGAACAAGAACGGATGTTGTTCTAGGGCTTCACGAAACTGCACCGATTTCATCAATTATAGAAAAAAGAAAACTAAGCCTCTTTGGTTGTCTCTGTAGAACAGATTCTGATAAAGCCTCAAAACAAATTTTTCTATATCGCACCGAGAGGCATATGAATGGGTACACAGCCATTCATTCCTCGTTCATTTCAGAATTAACTGCCATTCTAGAGAAATATGATCTTATATCTCATTTATCGTCCTTTGTTGAAACAGGACACTTTCCTTCGAAGGACACGTGGAAACAATTAGTGACTCGCCAAATATCATATGTTCTCGAAGAAGACTGGAAAACCCGTCTTGCCAGTGATAACTCCATGCTCAACTTTGCAAATAATTATACCTCTCTGAACATATCCCCACTCTGGTACGCATGTAGATGTTATCCTAAACATAAATTCGAATTTCTGGAAGCATCAAAGTTGTTGGAAAAAGCAGTCTCCCAGGAGGATGGGGCGTGTCAACTTTGTGGCAAACCATATGACAATATAGTAGAACACGCAGTTCTCGATTGCTCCAGCATCAACGAAGCAAGAAATGAAATATGGTTCAACCTTCTTCAACATTTTGACATACCTTGCTTCATTGAAATAGATAAGTTGTGCACAATTGATCAACTAATGGTGTTTCTGTCTTGTATACCATTGCATGTTGTTGAGAAGATAAGTGACCTTAATTCATTTGTCCTGTTCACAACATGCAGTAGTGTTAAAATGTGGAAACTCTATCATAAACGCCTTTAAGAAATTACAGATGCGAACAAGATCAGTGTCACGTGACGCATTACTCCACGATCTCTATATTATCCCTTCACTTTTCAATATATAAACACCCACAGCCCTTCTCCATCCACCCCGTCCACAAGCGATCCCAAATATCGATTGGATCTCACAAAGCCTTATATAAAGACCACAATGTTTATTGATCTACCACAATGAACGAGCAGCTTTAAATAATTATTGTGGACAAAACGTTGATCCATGTATTCTAGTCAAAATGGTTAAACTGTCTCAAATTCTTACTGTATCTGACCATAATATTCGTGTATGCTCATCATTTCGTGTCAATTGTCCGCCATGACTCCATTTACACATGCGTGTGTGTTCGAGAGTATGCACGCATGTACTGCGAGCGAGTGTGTGTGTCTATGTACACGTGTGTATGTATATGTGTGTGTATGTGTGTGCGTATGTAGGTATATCTGGGTGTGTCTACAAGGGTGCGTGTATGTGAGTATTTGAGAGCGGTTGTGGTGTGTGAGGGTGTGTGCATGTGTGTTATTCATGCGTGGTGTACATGTATATACGTTTGAATGTCTTCGTGTTAAATGTTTGTAAATACTAATTATCATTGTATTGTGTTCCTGTTCATTATATGTAAGGTCTCTGCATTACGGAGGAAATAAAGGTATATATATATAAATGTACTATTTGTCAAATTCGTACCTCTGTTGACGCAATATTCGATTAAACTAAACACAGAAATGCAATAACAATGTCCAACTATTTGGCAACGCCCTGCTTCGACCATGACAATGACGATTGTGCGACTCGTTGAACGGTAATTTTCATTTGTATATACGACGTATCTGTCACTGATCGGGCAGCTTAGTTATGCGTGTAAGCCCACTATGCTGCATCAATAATGTTTGGAACTGTGCCTTCGTTATACAATGCACATGTCCTGGATTCAACAGTACTGTGTATTCACTGATCCCCGCATGTGAAGATATAGACACCAAGTCACATAAGATGTTTGTCGAGAAACGAGCATTCTTAGAATAGAACATGACAAAATGCCCAACTTGCATGTAACTGAACATGTTCCTTTTCCTTCTTAATGAACCCAGCGGTTTTGTAATTTTTGTAAATATGACTTGTTCATACGAAAATGTCACTACTTAGCCTACCATAACATGAGTTATTTTAGTCATATTCTGAGTTATGTTGGGATATAACATTTCATAAAACGAGTTTGATAACCTTTTTAAAAAACAAGAAGCTGAAAATGCATGCAGGATGGATATATTTACGGCGTCGGCCGAGGCGCTTCACAAACGTATACGACAGTATAGCGCACTCTGGATGGCGACGAACAAATATAGTCCCAAAATTTTCCTCTTCGTTTTCTATTTTCATCAATCCAAAGGAGTTGGACAAAAAAATGCAATATCTAGTGTTCGAAAATAGTATTAATCCACACGGTTATTGCTGGTGTGATGTCAAGTATCCCGGGAAGCACGCACATATTCATCATTAGTGGATATACAGAAAGGAAATATGCAATGGCTCTTTTAATGATACAATATATACAATTTTGCCAAAATGAAAAGACACATTTAAAGATGGATTATCAATTTAAATAAAAAATTTTTTAAAGTTGCATGGGTATAAAATAATAGATATGATCTGAAGACCCATGTTCAGAAAAGCTTCTATCAATTAATATTGATTTTATTTCGAATATTAAATCGGGACCGTTTATGTTACTATTTTTAGAACATACCATTCGGATGATACCATATGTTTGTATTGTTTTGTTCCACATATAAAAGCGAAAATGAGTCTAATTAAAGATGGATTATCTCTTTAAATAACAAATTTTAAATAGTTGCGTGGGTATAAAATAATAGATATGAACTGAAGACCTATGTCCGGAAAAGCTTCTATCAACTAATATTGATTTTATTTCGAATGTTAAATCGGGCCCATTTATGTTACTATTTTTAGAACCGACCATTCGGATGAGACAGTATTGCGACATAGAGCACTGGGCTGTTCCTACGGCGACGCAACGAATGTCAAATGTCACAGATTGGTTGTTTGTATTGTTTTGTTCCACAGATATAAGCGATAATGAGTATAATTAACGTTTATTTGTGACAAAATTGTACAATAAAATTTCTGGTCTCTGTTAACAGTAACCACTATTGTTCGTTAGCTGAACAAACACACCCTTTTAGACCAGAACATATTCAAAATAAAATGAATATTAATCGATAGAAGCATTTCCGGACAGGAGTCTTCGATTCAAATCTAATATTTATAGCCCGGTAACTATATAATACATGTTTACAAAGAGATAATCCACCTTTAAAATGGAACATTATTTTGTCTTGATGGTGTCTTTACTTCCTCTTGTGTTTTGGTAAGGAAATCAATATTATTGTTTATAATCGCAGTCTTTTTGAGCTCGTTTTCCTTCTTAAAATGTGATCAAGTGGATTTCAAATTTCCAAATATATGCAATTTATTAACTTCGTTCATTAAAGTCGGTTCAAGCCTTGCTAATGATCAGCTTGAATAAACTCATTAGAGATTATCTATCCTCCCTCCCCTCTCTCCCTCCATCTCTCTCTCCCTCTCCCCGTCCCTCCCATCTCTCTCTCTTTCTTTTTTGCTCTCTCCCACCTCCCTATATTTATATTATCATCTCCGATACCTGGATGTCAAAATATGGAATTATTCTCAAAACAAAATTAAGTCTCAAGTGTAGTGTTAATTTCTAAGGCGACCATTCCCCAACACCGATACCACAACGCAACTGAGAATACACAGATATGGAAATTAAACCTGTACAGTATAGTAATATACGATTCGACACTACTTTATTTTCCTCAGCTGGCTCCAGATAAAAGAGTTTTAATCTCGTAGCCTTCAGGTGACTCATATGCGTGTTCATGTCTTTTATAGCGAGCTTGTAAGCGACCCATCGTGAGCACAAGTTAATGAAATTTCAATTGCTGGTCGCACAATCGTCGTTGTCATAGTTGACTACTCGGCATTGTCAGTTGAGTGCGATGATACCCCCCCCCCCCCGCCGCAAATATGGACACGGCTCCGTCAATCACAGAACTGAGGTGAACATTAGTTGTCAAAAATTACCCAAAGACGTATGGCTATGTTGTTATTTTGTTTCCACTCAATTTTATAGGACATTATATATTTTTTCTCAACTCTAAAGACGAATTTCACACAGTGATGTGTGTGAAACCAAAATAACCGGTTTAGTTGTGTCAAAGATTATGTATTGTTGTGCTAACTGCATAGTGCTGAACGCTTTACAGATTATCGAATCGAAGATCTCCGTACCTAATAGGAATATAATATATGGTACATCCCTGTCCGTATTTCTGGAATTATTCATTTCTCAATGTTTTTTTCGTGTTTATTGCATCAGCCTGGTCGCAGAATCGTTAAACTGCCGTAGCACCGTGGTTGTCAAGCCGCGGAATCGTGGAATTGGTCGTAGAATCGTCGAAACGATTGTGCCGTGGGTATATGCGGGTGAAGTATATTGGGGACATCTGACTTCATATGGCCTACATGACACATGTGGGAAAGCAATCGCACGTACACTTGATATATAACTTCGCATCATAGAATCCACTCTGGTGATTGATCTTGTTCGTGAGACATATGTGAGAAATCGTTCGCTGAGTCAACACAAGGAAATCCGCACAGGCAATGGATCACAAATGTGATATATGTGGGAAAGTATTTACACAATCGGGACATCATACTAGACATAAGAGAATCCACACAGGTGGTCGTTCGTATCAGTGTGACATATGTGAGAATTCGTTCGGTCGGTCTAGTCATCTGACACAACATATGACAATCCACACAAGTGATGGCGCACACAAGTGTGATATGTGTGGGAAAGTATTCGCCCGCTCCGGAGATCTGACTGTACATAAGATAATCCACACGGGTGACCGTCCGTATCAGTGCGATATATGTGAGAAATCGTTCACTCAATCAAGTCATCTGAATCGACATATTATAATCCATACAGGTGATGGTGCACACAAGTGTGATATATGTGGGGAAAGTATTCACACGTTCTGGACATCTGACTGCACATAAGAGAATCCACACAGGTGATCGTCCATATCAGTGTGATATATGTGCGAAATCATTTGCTCGGTCAAGTACACTGACACAGCATATGACAATCCACACAGGTGAGCGTCCGCATCAATGCGATATATGTGCGAAATCGTTTGTTCGGTCAAATACTCTGACACAACATATGCTATTCCATACAGGTTATGTCGCACACAAGTGTGATATATGTGGGAAAGTATTCGCCCGCTCTGGAGATCTGACTGAACATAAGAGAATCCACACCGGTGACCGTCCGCATCAATGCGATATATGTCAGAAATCGTTCACCCACTCACGTGATCTGACAAGACATAAAATAATCCACACAGGTGATCGCCCGTATCAGTGCGATATATGTGAGAAATCATTCACTCAGTCAAGTCATCTGACACAACATAGGATAATCCACACAGGCGATCGTCCGTATCAGTGCGATATATGTGAGAAATCGTTTGCTCGGCCAAGTACTCTGACACAACATATAATCCATACATGTGATGGTGCACACAAGTGTGATATTTGCGGAAAAGTGTACACAGCCTCTGGAGGTCTCGCTACACATAAGAGAATCCACACGGATGATGGTCCATATCAGTGCGTTATATGTGAGAAATTGTTTGCTCGGTCAAGTAATCTGAAGCGACATATGATAATCCATACAGGTGATGGCGCACACAAGTGTGAAATATGTGGGAAAGTATTCTTACAATCTGGACATGCGACTGAACATAAGAGGATCCACACAGGTGATCGTCCGCATCAATGCGATATATGTCAGACATCGTTCGCCCACTCACATGATCTGACAAGACACAAGAGAATCCACACCGGTGATCGTCCGTATAAGTGTGATATATGTGAGAAATCGTTCACCCAATCAACTCATCTGAATCGACATAGGAAGATCCATACAGGTGATGGTGCACGCAAATGTGATATATGCGGGAAAGTATTCACAGACTCTGGACATCTGACTGTACATAATAGAATCCACACAGGTGATCGACCGTATCAGTGCGATATATGTGAGAAATCGTTCAGTCAATCAGGTCATCTGACGCAACATAGGATAATCCACACAGGTGATCGCTCACACAAGTGTGATATATGTGGGAAGGTATTCATCCGCTCTGGACAGCTGTCTGTACATAAGAGAGTATACACCGGTGATAATCGACCGTAACAGTGCGATCTATGTCAGAAATCGTTAGCTGACGCAAGTTTTCTGACGAGGCATAAGCCAATCCATACATGTGATCGCTCACACAAGTGTGATTTAATCGGGAAAGTTTTCACACACTCTAGAAATCTTACTGTCCATGAGATAATCCTCTCTTGTGATAAGCCTTTATAACCCTCTCGCCCAATTGCTGCTTTAACACTGATATATAATATGGGTTGACAACACAATAGGTATAACATATTTACAAGTGTATACAAATATCATTGTATATTATTTGGAGTACAGTTTGTGTTCTAGTTTCACCACCCACCAATTCTACATAATTTAATAAGATTAGAATTGGTGGGTGGTGAAACTAGACTAGTTGCATACATAAGTAGCATGGAAATCATGTTTACACATGCATATACTAAATGATAATTATAAATTTTTTGATAAGATTGAAGTTATGAATTTGAATAATTAATTAAATATCTAAACATTCAATCTAAGACGAAATCAACTCAATAAATATGCAAATAGGATAGGATAATTTTATTTACAATATACACACATGAAAAGTACAATTACAAATAAACATAATATTAATCGACTATATATGTGTATTGTTAGGGGTGATATAGTCATGACTGACTGTCTCCATATCACCCCTAATATACTTTGGCTGTGTTTGTCTATCGTCCTATAGATATACCTATTATATGAAACCAGGTTATGAAACACGTATGTTGTATTTGTGGTTACACTGGTGTAAATGTTTTCCATAGGCCTCAGTGCTAACGTTTTAGCGTATAGTGTTGGCAATATAAATGTTGGGTCCAAAATTTTCTTTAAATCTGAAAAATTGACATTTTGGGAAACTTTTTACACAAAAAAATCATGTCTGTCTAGCAGGGAATTCGCCTTTAAATCTTATGTTTTCGTAACTAGTGTCAGAACCGCATAAAAAAATACAGTCATATTTTAGACCACACCAAAAAATTCAAACTTCACTACAAAGGGTTAATTCCTGTGCCAATGGTTATTTTACCTATGGGAAATCATAGGGAAGAGGTGTGATGATTTTTTTATGTGAAAAGCACACAAGGCTATTGACCAATCAGGGCCCAGTGTCTATTTTATTCTCTCCTATATATTCCTCCCGCATCCGCTAGATGTCACTCGGAACCTTATTTACACCAGTGTAACCTAAAGCGATAGCCCGCTTTTTCGCGGAATAATTGTAACTCCCTACATTTCTTCAGAATTGCCCATCAATGGAAAAAATGTGTTCAAAAACAATATCACTTCTGTGGTTCTTTATTTATCACACACAATTCAACCCCACCCCCTTTAACAAATTATTCATCAAAAAAGCACAATTTTCCACCACCAGTCATGTTCAGGCCCCATTTTCACTCAGTTTTAGGGGTCTGGTGTTGCAAACTTGGATCAGCTATGGAAGACTGTACAATATTCTTTCCATGAGAGAACTTCTGGTGATGTGAGGTCATTGAGTCCAGATCTGATCAGCTGAGCATCAAGCGCATGACTTTATCAGCACATTGAAGAATAAAATATGACATTTTCAGGTCTGCAAGGGTGATCCAAGATAACTGGATGTGGGTGTATATTGAATTAGTTGAATAAAGATATGCTCTCTTTGAATTGCTGAAGCATTTTCTTAAATGTGTCCAAGTTTTAGTGCTATTAACCTTCAAATGACCATACCCACCAGTGGAAATGACACACTTTTATGATATATATCTGTATATCACTGGCTATAAAATCCAAAATACTTGTTAGATTAGGTTCTTATAACAATTGATATATGTGTCGTTGACATGCTCATGTTATGGGTCATTTGCATTATCATGTGACTATTACCACCTTGACAAATTTGAAAATACCTTGAAAAATTGGCATTTTTTATGAAAAATCTTACTATTTTTTTGGCTGATGTAAGTGAAAGAAGACATCAGCAGCAAGAATAGCCACACCAAGCATGAGATATTCATTGGACTGAAAGACCAGGCTCTGTAAAATGCATTAAAATGCTTTAAAGTGACTCCCAGGAATCAAAAATGATAAAAAGCTATTTTTTCCCTTTAGGTTACACTGGTGTAAATGTTTTCCATAGGCCTCAGTGCTAACGTTTTAGCGTATAGTGTTGGCAATATAAATGTTGGGTCCAAAATTTTCTTTAAATCTGAAAAATTGACATTTTGGGAAACTTTTTACACAAAAAAATCATGTCTGTCTAGCAGGGAATTCGCCTTTAAATCTTATGTTTTCGTAACTAGTGTCAGAACCGCATAAAAAAATACAGTCATATTTTAGACCACACCAAAAAATTCAAACTTCACTACAAAGGGTTAATTCCTGTGCCAATGGTTATTTTACCTATGGGAAATCATAGGGAAGAGGTGTGATGATTTTTTTATGTGAAAAGCACACAAGGCTATTGACCAATCAGGGCCCAGTGTCTATTTTATTCTCTCCTATATATTCCTCCCGCATCCGCTAGATGTCACTCGGAACCTTATTTACACCAGTGTAACCTAAAGCGATAGCCCGCTTTTTCGCGGAATAATTGTAACTCCCTACATTTCTTCAGAATTGCCCATCAATGGAAAAAATGTGTTCAAAAACAATATCACTTCTGTGGTTCTTTATTTATCACACACAATTCAACCCCACCCCCTTTAACAAATTATTCATCAAAAAAGCACAATTTTCCACCACCAGTCATGTTCAGGCCCCATTTTCACTCAGTTTTAGGGGTCTGGTGTTGCAAACTTGGATCAGCTATGGAAGACTGTACAATATTCTTTCCATGAGAGAACTTCTGGTGATGTGAGGTCATTGAGTCCAGATCTGATCAGCTGAGCATCAAGCGCATGACTTTATCAGCACATTGAAGAATAAAATATGACATTTTCAGGTCTGCAAGGGTGATCCAAGATAACTGGATGTGGGTGTATATTGAATTAGTTGAATAAAGATATGCTCTCTTTGAATTGCTGAAGCATTTTCTTAAATGTGTCCAAGTTTTAGTGCTATTAACCTTCAAATGACCATACCCACCAGTGGAAATGACACACTTTTATGATATATATCTGTATATCACTGGCTATAAAATCCAAAATACTTGTTAGATTAGGTTCTTATAACAATTGATATATGTGTCGTTGACATGCTCATGTTATGGGTCATTTGCATTATCATGTGACTATTACCACCTTGACAAATTTGAAAATACCTTGAAAAATTGGCATTTTTTATGAAAAATCTTACTATTTTTTTGGCTGATGTAAGTGAAAGAAGACATCAGCAGCAAGAATAGCCACACCAAGCATGAGATATTCATTGGACTGAAAGACCAGGCTCTGTAAAATGCATTAAAATGCTTTAAAGTGACTCCCAGGAATCAAAAATGATAAAAAGCTATTTTTTCCCTTTAGGTTACACTGGTGTAAATGTTTTCCATAGGCCTCAGTGCTAACGTTTTAGCGTATAGTGTTGGCAATATAAATGTTGGGTCCAAAATTTTCTTTAAATCTGAAAAATTGACATTTTGGGAAACTTTTTACACAAAAAAATCATGTCTGTCTAGCAGGGAATTCGCCTTTAAATCTTATGTTTTCGTAACTAGTGTCAGAACCGCATAAAAAAATACAGTCATATTTTAGACCACACCAAAAAATTCAAACTTCACTACAAAGGGTTAATTCCTGTGCCAATGGTTATTTTACCTATGGGAAATCATAGGGAAGAGGTGTGATGATTTTTTTATGTGAAAAGCACACAAGGCTATTGACCAATCAGGGCCCAGTGTCTATTTTATTCTCTCCTATATATTCCTCCCGCATCCGCTAGATGTCACTCGGAACCTTATTTACACCAGTGTAACCTAAAGCGATAGCCCGCTTTTTCGCGGAATAATTGTAACTCCCTACATTTCTTCAGAATTGCCCATCAATGGAAAAAATGTGTTCAAAAACAATATCACTTCTGTGGTTCTTTATTTATCACACACAATTCAACCCCACCCCCTTTAACAAATTATTCATCAAAAAAGCACAATTTTCCACCACCAGTCATGTTCAGGCCCCATTTTCACTCAGTTTTAGGGGTCTGGTGTTGCAAACTTGGATCAGCTATGGAAGACTGTACAATATTCTTTCCATGAGAGAACTTCTGGTGATGTGAGGTCATTGAGTCCAGATCTGATCAGCTGAGCATCAAGCGCATGACTTTATCAGCACATTGAAGAATAAAATATGACATTTTCAGGTCTGCAAGGGTGATCCAAGATAACTGGATGTGGGTGTATATTGAATTAGTTGAATAAAGATATGCTCTCTTTGAATTGCTGAAGCATTTTCTTAAATGTGTCCAAGTTTTAGTGCTATTAACCTTCAAATGACCATACCCACCAGTGGAAATGACACACTTTTATGATATATATCTGTATATCACTGGCTATAAAATCCAAAATACTTGTTAGATTAGGTTCTTATAACAATTGATATATGTGTCGTTGACATGCTCATGTTATGGGTCATTTGCATTATCATGTGACTATTACCACCTTGACAAATTTGAAAATACCTTGAAAAATTGGCATTTTTTTATGAAAAATCTTACTATTTTTTTGGCTGATGTAAGTGAAAGAAGACATCAGCAGCAAGAATAGCCACACCAAGCATGAGATATTCATTGGACTGAAATACCAGGCTCTGTAAAATGCATTAAAATGCTTTAAAGTGACTCCCAGGAATCAAAAATGATAAAAAGCTATTTTTTCCCTTTAGGTTACACTGGTGTAAATGTTTTCCATAGGCCTCAGTGCTAACGTTTTAGCGTATAGTGTTGGCAATATAAATGTTGGGTCCAAAATTTTCTTTAAATCTGAAAAATTGACATTTTGGGAAACTTTTTACACAAAAAAATCATGTCTGTCTAGCAGGGAGTTCGCCTTTAAATCTTATGTTTTCGTAACTAGTGTCAGAACCGCATAAAAAAATACAGTCATATTTTAGACCACACCAAAAAATTCAAACTTCACTACAAAGGGTTAATTCCTGTGCCAATGGTTATTTTACCTATGGGAAATCATAGGGAAGAGGTGTGATGATTTTTTTATGTGAAAAGCACACAAGGCTATTGACCAATCAGGGCCCAGTGTCTATTTTATTCTCTCCTATATATTCCTCCCGCATCCGCTAGATGTCACTCGGAACCTTATTTACACCAGTGTAACCTAAAGCGATAGCCCGCTTTTTCGCGGAATAATTGTAACTCCCTACATTTCTTCAGAATTGCCCATCAATGGAAAAAATGTGTTCAAAAACAATATCACTTCTGTGGTTCTTTATTTATCACACACAATTCAACCCCACCCCCTTTAACAAATTATTCATCAAAAAAGCACAATTTTCCACCACCAGTCATGTTCAGGCCCCATTTTCACTCAGTTTTAGGGGTCTGGTGTTGCAAACTTGGATCAGCTATGGAAGACTGTACAATATTCTTTCCATGAGAGAACTTCTGGTGATGTGAGGTCATTGAGTCCAGATCTGATCAGCTGAGCATCAAGCGCATGACTTTATCAGCACATTGAAGAATAAAATATGACATTTTCAGGTCTGCAAGGGTGATCCAAGATAACTGGATGTGGGTGTATATTGAATTAGTTGAATAAAGATATGCTCTCTTTGAATTGCTGAAGCATTTTCTTAAATGTGTCCAAGTTTTAGTGCTATTAACCTTCAAATGACCATACCCACCAGTGGAAATGACACACTTTTATGATATATATCTGTATATCACTGGCTATAAAATCCAAAATACTTGTTAGATTAGGTTCTTATAACAATTGATATATGTGTCGTTGACATGCTCATGTTATGAGTCATTTGCATTATCATGTGACTATTACCACCTTGACAAATTTGAAAATACCTTGAAAAATTGGCATTTTTTATGAAAAATCTTACTATTTTTTTGGCTGATGTAAGTGAAAGAAGACATCAGCAGCAAGAATAGCCACACCAAGCATGAGATATTCATTGGACTGAAATACCAGGCTCTGTAAAATGCATTAAAATGCTTTAAAGTGACTCCCAGGAATCAAAAATGATAAAAAGCTATTTTTTCCCTTTAGGTTACACTGGTGTAAATGTTTTCCATAGGCCTCAGTGCTAACGTTTTAGCGTATAGTGTTGGCAATATAAATGTTGGGTCCAAAATTTTCTTTAAATCTGAAAAATTGACATTTTGGGAAACTTTTTACACAAAAAAATCATGTCTGTCTAGCAGGGAGTTCGCCTTTAAATCTTATGTTTTCGTAACTAGTGTCAGAACCGCATAAAAAATACAGTCATATTTTAGACCACACCAAAAAATTCAAACTTCACTACAAAGGGTTAATTCCTGTGCCAATGGTTATTTTACCTATGGGAAATCATAGGGAAGAGGTGTGATGATTTTTTTATGTGAAAAGCACACAAGGCTATTGACCAATCAGGGCCCAGTGTCTATTTTATTCTCTCCTATATATTCCTCCCGCATCCGCTAGATGTCACTCGGAACCTTATTTACACCAGTGTAACCTAAAGCGATAGCCCGCTTTTTCGCGGAATAATTGTAACTCCCTACATTTCTTCAGAATTGCCCATCAATGGAAAAAATGTGTTCAAAAACAATATCACTTCTGTGGTTCTTTATTTATCACACACAATTCAACCCCACCCCCTTTAACAAATTATTCATCAAAAAAGCACAATTTTCCACCACCAGTCATGTTCAGGCCCCATTTTCACTCAGTTTTAGGGGTCTGGTGTTGCAAACTTGGATCAGCTATGGAAGACTGTACAATATTCTTTCCATGAGAGAACTTCTGGTGATGTGAGGTCATTGAGTCCAGATCTGATCAGCTGAGCATCAAGCGCATGACTTTATCAGCACATTGAAGAATAAAATATGACATTTTCAGGTCTGCAAGGGTGATCCAAGATAACTGGATGTGGGTGTATATTGAATTAGTTGAATAAAGATATGCTCTCTTTGAATTGCTGAAGCATTTTCTTAAATGTGTCCAAGTTTTAGTGCTATTAACCTTCAAATGACCATACCCACCAGTGGAAATGACACACTTTTATGATATATATCTGTATATCACTGGCTATAAAATCCAAAATACTTGTTAGATTAGGTTCTTATAACAATTGATATATGTGTCGTTGACATGCTCATGTTATGAGTCATTTGCATTATCATGTGACTATTACCACCTTGACAAATTTGAAAATACCTTGAAAAATTGGCATTTTTTATGAAAAATCTTACTATTTTTTTGGCTGATGTAAGTGAAAGAAGACATCAGCAGCAAGAATAGCCACACCAAGCATGAGATATTCATTGGACTGAAAGACCAGGCTCTGTAAAATGCATTAAAATGCTTTAAAGTGACTCCCAGGAATCAAAAATGATAAAAAGCTATTTTTTCCCTTTAGGTTACACTGGTGTAAATGTTTTCCATAGGCCTCAGTGCTAACGTTTTAGCGTATAGTGTTGGCAATATAAATGTTGGGTCCAAAATTTTCTTTAAATCTGAAAAATTGACATTTTGGGAAACTTTTTACACAAAAAAATCATGTCTGTCTAGCAGGGAATTCGCCTTTAAATCTTATGTTTTCGTAACTAGTGTCAGAACCGCATAAAAAAATACAGTCATATTTTAGACCACACCAAAAAATTCAAACTTCACTACAAAGGGTTAATTCCTGTGCCAATGGTTATTTTACCTATGGGAAATCATAGGGAAGAGGTGTGATGATTTTTTTATGTGAAAAGCACACAAGGCTATTGACCAATCAGGGCCCAGTGTCTATTTTATTCTCTCCTATATATTCCTCCCGCATCCGCTAGATGTCACTCGGAACCTTATTTACACCAGTGTAACCTAAAGCGATAGCCCGCTTTTTCGCGGAATAATTGTAACTCCCTACATTTCTTCAGAATTGCCCATCAATGGAAAAAATGTGTTCAAAAACAATATCACTTCTGTGGTTCTTTATTTATCACACACAATTCAACCCCACCCCCTTTAACAAATTATTCATCAAAAAAGCACAATTTTCCACCACCAGTCATGTTCAGGCCCCATTTTCACTCAGTTTTAGGGGTCTGGTGTTGCAAACTTGGATCAGCTATGGAAGACTGTACAATATTCTTTCCATGAGAGAACTTCTGGTGATGTGAGGTCATTGAGTCCAGATCTGATCAGCTGAGCATCAAGCGCATGACTTTATCAGCACATTGAAGAATAAAATATGACATTTTCAGGTCTGCAAGGGTGATCCAAGATAACTGGATGTGGGTGTATATTGAATTAGTTGAATAAAGATATGCTCTCTTTGAATTGCTGAAGCATTTTCTTAAATGTGTCCAAGTTTTAGTGCTATTAACCTTCAAATGACCATACCCACCAGTGGAAATGACACACTTTTATGATATATATCTGTATATCACTGGCTATAAAATCCAAAATACTTGTTAGATTAGGTTCTTATAACAATTGATATATGTGTCGTTGACATGCTCATGTTATGAGTCATTTGCATTATCATGTGACTATTACCACCTTGACAAATTTGAAAATACCTTGAAAAATTGGCATTTTTTATGAAAAATCTTACTATTTTTTTGGCTGATGTAAGTGAAAGAAGACATCAGCAGCAAGAATAGCCACACCAAGCATGAGATATTCATTGGACTGAAAGACCAGGCTCTGTAAAATGCATTAAAATGCTTTAAAGTGACTCCCAGGAATCAAAAATGATAAAAAGCTATTTTTTCCCTTTAGGTTACACTGGTGTAAATGTTTTCCATAGGCCTCAGTGCTAACGTTTTAGCGTATAGTGTTGGCAATATAAATGTTGGGTCCAAAATTTTCTTTAAATCTGAAAAATTGACATTTTGGGAAACTTTTTACACAAAAAAATCATGTCTGTCTAGCAGGGAATTCGCCTTTAAATCTTATGTTTTCGTAACTAGTGTCAGAACCGCATAAAAAAATACAGTCATATTTTAGACCACACCAA
This sequence comes from Siphonodentalium dalli, assembly GCA_032622095.1. Classification (NCBI taxonomy): domain Eukaryota; kingdom Metazoa; phylum Mollusca; class Scaphopoda; order Gadilida; family Siphonodentaliidae; genus Siphonodentalium; species Siphonodentalium dalli. The sequence goes on along the minus strand of CP136063.1, from coordinate 42,649,822 downwards.
AAAATTCAAACTTCACTACAAAGGGTTAATTCCTGTGCCAATGGTTATTTTACCTATGGGAAATCATAGGGAAGAGGTGTGATGATTTTTTTATGTGAAAAGCACACAAGGCTATTGACCAATCAGGGCCCAGTGTCTATTTTATTCTCTCCTATATATTCCTCCCGCATCCGCTAGATGTCACTCGGAACCTTATTTACACCAGTGTAACCTTGTGGTGGTTACGTCCTGGATATCAAGGGAAAAAAGAAATATGTGTGTATTTTCGGCAATGCTCTTGTCGGTTGTGAAGTAGGGGTTTGACATTATTATCAGTCGCCGAACAAAGTCGGCCTCTATCGACCAGAACGCGGTGTCAATTTAAGGACTTTGGTAACCCAATTTTCCCCAAATTTAATGGAGTCCAAAATAAAGGTTTATGTTCACTTTTATTCACAGTAACCATACCCATGGATGCTACATTTTAAGAGTATAATTCATGGTAGATTATGTTAGAAATTCAAAATGTGAAATTTATAGAAGTTTTTTAAATTTATTTTTTCGAACCCAAAATCAACAAACACAAAGGTCATATCTAAGAAAAAAATATGGGTATGTGTACTGAACACTGTGAAGAATGATGAACAATAAAGATATACTCACATTTCTTCAGTTTTATTAAGATTTTTGGCTTGGAAGCAGTTGTCTACAAATGGTAGCTTTCATTGCTCAGCAAAGCTATTTGGGAACTGAATTTGATGGGTCAAAATAATGTTCACTCAAGTCTGTTGGGATTCATGGGGATTATGACCAGCCAGTGCTGTGCTTTATCCTGACTCAGGATGATTGGTGACCTAGTTTCTGGGCCATGTGGGTACACCAGATTGGGGATTAGACAATTCTTTTGTCAAGAGATTCACAACACACCGCTGTCCACAGATATTAACATTTAACTTCCACCTCACTATAAGCGATGTCAGGTAACTTACTCAATGATTTGTAAACAATTGGTTCTTAGTAATTTTATCAAAAAATGCTTGATAAATATGAATATTATTTTATTGTTCATCATTCTTCACAGTGTTCAGTAGACATTGCCATATTTTTTTCTTTGATATGGACTTTGTGTTTATTGATTTTGGGTTCGAAAAAATAGATTTTAAAAACCTTTATAAATTTCACATTTAGTATTTCTAACATATTCCACCATTAATAATGCTCTTAACGTGTTGCATTCATGTGTTTGGTTACTGTGATTACTAACAAAAGTGAACATAAACCTTTATTTTGACTCCATCAAATTTGGGGGAAATCGGGTTAGCAAAGTCCTTAATATTAATTTCTCCGAATGCTCCACCCTCTGTGCCACGGTGGCGATTCGAAGTTATATTTCAAGTGTACGTGCGATTGCTTTCCCACATGTGTCATGTGGGCCATATGGAGTCAGATGTCCTCAATATACTTCACCCGCATATATCAGGATGTGTGTGGAGTCAGTCGTTTATCTCCTGTTCGGATTCCCCTTTGTTCCGATAAGACCCGGGTGTGGGCCTATTCACGCTTGTCGGATGCGCGTGAATAGCCCCACATCCGGGTCTGATCGCAACAGAGGGGAATCCGAACATGAGATAAACGACTGACTCCACACACATCTTGATATATCATACGGCACAATCGTTTCGACGATTCTACGACCAATTCCACGATTCTGACAACCACGGTGCTACGGCAGTTTAAAGATGGATTATCTCTTTGTACACATGTATTATATAGTTACCGGGGTATAAAATAGTAGATTTGAATCGAAGACTCCTGTCCGGAAATGCTTCTATCGATTAATATTAATTTTATTTCGAATATTTTCTGGTCTAAAAAGGTGTGCTTGTTCAGCTAATGAACAATAGTGGTTATTGTTAACAGAGACCAGAAATTTTATGTAACAATTTTGTCACAAATGAATGTTAATTATACTTATTATCGCTTATATCTGTGGAACAAAACAATTAAAACAACCGATATCTGACATTTGACGCTCGTTGCGTAGGAGCAGCCCAGTGTTCTATATCGCAACATGGTATCATCCGAGTGGTCTGTTCTAAAATTAGTAACACGAACGGTCCCGATTTAATATTCGAAATAAAATCATTATTAATTGATAGAAGCTTTTCCGGACAGGGCTCTTCAGTTGATATTGATTATTTTATGCCCACACTGCCAAAAATATTTTCTCAATTCAGGAAAAAAAAACACTTGAAATGAGATATTATCTTGGGAGAATAGCTAGAAAAATAAGATTAACATATTTTCTCGGTTGGGAAAATTTCTTGTCTGAGAAAATTTCTTTAAGAAAACACAGTAATCTTAGTAAGAAAATCCTAGTAAAAAAATCTTAGTATAGATTTGTTTTCTTAATGTAGGAAAGATTGTTTTTCTCACATATGTTTATTTTTCTTGAAATAAGATAAGTTTAAGATACTGCGATTATCTTGGGAGAATAGCTAGAAATTTAAGAAAGCTATACAATTAATCTAGAACAAGAAATTATATTTTCTATAGTTAGAAATATCGTCAAGATATTTTTTCTTAGGTGATGCCAATTTTTTCTAGAATGAGATTTTCTCAAGCAGGAAAATAAATCTAAGTAAGGGAAAACAAGTTTTCTTAACTAGGAATATTTTCCCCAATTAGGAAAGATATATTAGAAAACAATTCTTAATTAAGAAAAACATTTTATTTTAAATTAATATATAATTTCAATTGTGTTTTAAAATATACAATAGACATTTATTCTGAATATAAAAACTTCTTTGTAAATATCATTGTTAAATGTATAATAGAGACAATAAGGGGGCTTAAAGGCACGGGAGGCCTTAGTTGTCGAAAATATTCATATTTGTTTCAATCACCGTAAACAGAAAAACATTAAAACGCATACAGTTTTGTTCATATATAACATGACCATCGCGTAAACAGCATGCTATCATAAAGACCTACTATATTTTACCTAAGCAGGAGCCTGATTGTGTTACAGAAGGCAGCACAGTGTTACTGGCTAATCACACACAAATGATATAAATGCTCTTTATTCGTTCCATATCAAAATTCAGCAACAAAGAACGCTCTTTATGTTTACCATCATAATATAAACAAACACCAGGAAAGTAACTTTTTATGCTTTTGGTTACATAAGAATGGTCAAACATATGACAATAACATACTGTTTATGCGATATTTCTTATTTGTATACGGACAAAGTCTGTCTACATTTTAATATTCTTTCTGTTTGTGGCGGTTTTTGACCGGTGGAAATATTTTCACAGCATACCCACCGCCAAGGCCTCCCGTACCTTTAAACTTTAAATATACAATCAACAATTTTTCGTTTCAGTTATGGGTTTCTAAAATTGCAAGTGGCCAAACAAGATACTGTGTACATTCGCGAAATGAAACTATACAAAGTACCTGTATCTTGTTCTGCCTCTTAAAATTGTATAAACCTATATACGCAACAAAAAATATATTGATTGCTAATAATTACATCCCGACACATGATTTTCAATATATTTATAGAAAGAGTTACCTCAAATCTGTCGGTTGCAAAAAAAATATATAACAATTTCTGTTATTTGAGTATCCAGTTCAAACGATAGGAAAAAAAATCATCACACATGACAAAACAAGCACTGTATGTGCCTTAATAAACATCGTAACCCTGTATTTTTAAATGCACATATTCTAGGACGGGTGATGTGTAATAAACACAGAAAGACACTTGTATTAATGGATATGTTGATACGGCACTTGTGCCATTGAGGAAAGATAGAACTCTAGGGTGTGCTGTTCATTCCGTCATTGTGCGCTAGCACTCGTGTCATATCAACAAACCCATAAACAAAATTGTGTAATTCTGTGTATATACAGCATGGTTTCAATAGCTGTTTCATGAATCATGCAGATTGCAGGTTTACTGTTCAGGTACTAGCCCAAGTCTTTTCGGTATGCAACAGCATGAGATATCGAATACAGTAATGCCCCGAGTATAATCGACCCCTTAAAGGTACTCAATCCGTAAAGAGGGTCCCCATCTCAACAGATTCCAACAACAACAATCCGATCAGAGGGTCCTATATTACTATTTCTTTGGCTTTGGGGGTAAACAAAATTTGATTCGAGTCGAGGAACCCATCAAACAAAGCTCAGAGTTATTAGATATTAATTTTTGAAATTTGTTATGTTCTCGAGATGAGTACTAATAACTGCCGTAATCTGCTCTGGATGTGTACTCCAAATCTATTCAAACAGACAAGGATGGATAACTCTAAAATCAAGTGGTAATTTTAACGCAATTTTGACTGAGTTCTGGGCCAGATAGTATTCCCGATAATGAAAAATAATAGATTTCTAAATTCGATATCTAACAAATCTGAGCTTTGATGGGTGATTTCCTCGACTCGAATCAAATATTTTTGACCCCCGAAGCCATTGAACTAGTAATTGAGAGGAGTTTTATCGGATTGAGTACCTTTAAACACAGTAGAATTATGGGTAACTTTTCAGGATTTAGTCGGAAATATGGCTTGTTGCCATTCATCGGAAAGCTCTCTGAGAGCTTTCTGATGAATGGCAACAAGCCATATTTCCGACTAAATCCTGAAAAGTTACCCATAATTCTGCTGTGGTTAAGGAGTTGATTACTTAGAGCATTACTGCAGTTGAAACTGTTTTGGATCGAGTCCTGTCCGGCTACTCTTCTATAACCTCTCAAGATTTTGAAGTGTGGAATGGGTCACCATGAATCGCTCAATTAAACAATCGCAACGGTGTTGAGTGTTTTGCTTATCGCTCACTATTTACTGCTGTATATAAACAAACGATTGACTCACACAAAGTATGTTTTGTGGATAATAACGCATTCATATGAACATTATCCTATACTATTAGTATATTCTTGGGAAACTTTTTGTAAATGTTATTTATAAATTATAACCTATAACGAAGGCCATCCATTCCTTTAAGTTCCAAAGATATAAGGATAATCACTGCATTTTAATTGCATACCGCATCCATCGTGGTGCTGTTTTGTGTTCAAGTGACAACCTTACCATGGTGTTGGAAATTACTGCAGTGTAATACCAAAGCATTACCGGTGTAACACCACGTTAGAGATGGTCAATTACTTTAAGTATATGCAGGTTTGAAATCATCATGCTTGGGAAAGGCTGCCCTCTATGTTCTTATAAAAAAGCGTCACTTTGACCTAATCTGACGAAATACGGGTAGTGCTACAATCAAGATAACTTCAACCCACAATTCTGGGCGTAAAGTCCATTATAGAAGAGTATCGGGATGGGACTCGGTCCAAAACAGCATCAACCCAACCGATACCACAAGTTGTGGACAGGGAAAACTTGGTCTAAACAGGTACTAGTACATGCATGTATTACAAGCATTAAAGGGTACACTAAATCCGGCCATTTATGAGACAATCTCCTTGTATACTTAACAGAATATATGCAACAAATGAATGAATTTGGCCCATGGATAAGTGCAACAACTGTGTGCTCTATGAACAATGCAAACATGGTATTTATAATGATAATGAATTATTGGTTGGAGTCATAAATTCATTTTCATTATAATTTATACCATGTTGTTTGCATATATTCTGCTGAGTATAAAAGGAGATGTTCTTAATGCTCAGTGTAAAACACTGCAAATATGGAACTTAAAGAGCTTTTGTCTATCTTCTACTGGAAACAACTGTTAAATTTATTAAGACTTTATCAAGTCTTTTCACAGTATATAGTCTACATGTTTAATAGTATAGCACTAGTACTCACTAGTATTTCCAGACTTTTTGTTATAAAAATGCGGATAAAAGTGCAGAATTCTAAATTGATGCATTAAGTTGCAGAATTTTAAATTGATGCATTAAGTGCATGATCGGCTTTAGAGTTCTTTGAAGTGCGGTCATGCAAAATAACATAAAAGTTTGTAAAACAAGGTACATGTACATACTATGATTATAGCGGTATGAAGTGTCTGGAGCACCTTTGATGGATAAAAGCGTATGTATACAGGCCTTAAAATTTTGCAAGAATCAAACTATAGCATTTCTACATCAAATCAGCTGCTTTTTACCAGACTCAAGCGAAGAATCATGATTCTGACTCTCATCACACTAAAATCCCTACAAAATAATCTACTGGTGTGCAGATATTTCATTGAGTGTTTCAAATCATTTTAAAGGGACCCAAGGCACTCATAGTGAGTAAATATGCCAAACATATAACATACAACAGTTCGTAAAAACATCACCACTCAGAAAAACATGAATTACTGATTCCTATATTAATTATTGAAAGTTTTCCAATAACGAAATTTCTCCTGTTGGAACCATTGCTATGTAAACAAAACTGTTACAGTGATTTGTCAACAAACATTGCTACTAGTAATCGCGTAGAAGGTTAAACATATTTTAGTCTATTAAAATATTATTTTCAGAATATTTGTCAATGCTTTGGCCATGCAATGTTTAACCCTTTCATGATGGGAGCTGCGCTGGTACAGCATTAAAGATCATGTACCAGTGAATTCTTGTATATATGCAAGTCTCACATAGGAAGCCTCACATGTATAAGAGAATGCACTGGATTACAAGGTCAAGGTAAATATTGTTAGGCCATGTATTCTCTTATATATGTGAGGCTCCATTTTTGGAGACTCGCAAATATAAGAGAATGCATTGGCGCAGGGTTTTAGCAACATTTCAAGAATCTCCAGTCATGGAAGGGTTAAGTTTTTATTAAACGTTGGCATCTTATTGGACTTATTCAACATTGGATGGTAATGTCACTGTAAGAGTGATGTTTATCAGAATTGCTAGCATGCAATGACATTCTTTCATATAAATTAATTAACTCACAGAATATCGAAAGACCAGATGTGAGTATAATATAAATTTATCACCCCATTTTATGCAGGGATACAAAAAATAAAGATAACATATGTTATGCTTTAAAGTCAACATGGACAATTAAAGGTAAACAATCTGAATTGATGGTCTCCATACCATCAGATTCCAAGAACAACATTTCTTAATCGATTAAATACCAAAACATAATGCTAACTACTGTCAACTCTAGTGTAACATTTTCCAAAACATGTTATATATCAACATTTTGTTCATCGCAACTTGGTATCAAGATTAGGTCAGTCGGCTCGTTGAATATTTGCTAGGCCGGGAAATATTCAAGGCGGTGAAAAATAACAGATTTCAAAAATTTATATTTTGTAACTCAGAACTTTAAAGGGTGTGTTCCTTGACTCGAATCAATTATTTTTACCCCCAAGCCAAAGAAATAGTAATTGAGGAGCGTGAACTTGGATTATCTATCTTTAAATGTGCATGTGTGGTACATGTATCTTTAAGCTCCTTGTACAGATTACTTGGTGATACAGCAGGTTGACAAAGATAAAGGAACATTAGAATATTTTGATTCTGTTATGGATTTTAAGGCCTGTATGTGTACATGAATCTGATTTATATATTGACATACTGCAATAATATGTCACTTAAAAGTTCATATCCTTCAGATAAGCTCAGAAACAAGGCTTGAGACTGTACCATGGGTACTGTTGTGCTTTGTGTGGAGATTTGAAACTGGTACACCTCCAAATTCTGGTCAATGTAGTATGAAATATAAAAAAGTCTATGCATACGCTGGATGCCATAGTGCACATTTTCTGAGACTCGATGAAGCATACAAGTACATGTCTGTTGTAGAATTGAATTCACTAACTTCACTTGCCAAGATTTTCACCACATAAGTCTGATAAAATGTAGAGGTCACTGATCGGTCTCCATCAAGGAAGGAATGCATACATATATGTGTCATTTTTGCCTTTGATGAACACATTCGATCGTCATTTGGTTATAAATTAAAGCCTCCCCTTCGCTGCAGTGTGCACTAGTTACCAGGTAAGCATGGTACTGGATTCAGTGCATACCGTCCGTAGGTATACATATGGTACATATGCCGGGGTGGGTGGGTGGTCAAAGCCACCAACAAGCAATTTTTTCCGCAACTAAAACAAAAATTTCCTGCTTGTTTTTTTTAGTGTTTTGGCAATGAGTTGGGCTTCAAAACCACTTTGAATGAGAGAAATAATGTAATTCTAACTGGTAAACTGACTGCAGGCAGTTATCGTGTTGTATTTTGTTGCAAATTTTTAAATCCAAGATGGCCACTGGCAGCCATGTTTTTTTGGCCGAATGACCTCAAAATGACTCATTCCTATTTACATGTCCATGTTAACATCCATGATAAATAGTATGCACAGAAATTCATATACAGCTTATTTACAGTGAATTTCCCACCGCAAATCTCTGTTTTAGTGTTAAAAGGGGGGTGGGTGTAAAAAAAATGGTCGGAAAAAAATGCCGAAAACGGAAAAAAAAATTGGCGGCGGGGGTGGGTGGGTACAAAAAATGATCGAAAGGGAAAAAATGCCAGGGGGGGGGGGGGGCAATGTGGCACCCCAAATGTCAATACAACATTTGATTTTATCATCTTTACTTGAATAGGTGAGTTCACAAATACTCTATTTCCATGCATATACTAGTAAACACAATTATACATAATCATTGGGGAATTGAACAAATTATACTGTATAATATACAAGCATAATTATGTATACTAGAAGATAGCGGCACAAACTAGTACTTCTGCATGTCAAATATCACACATACCAGTATATACCACTTATACTGCGGATTGACTTCTTTAAAAATATTGGCCATCATATCAGGGGGGGGGGTTTCCGGCACGTATGCCGGGGTGGATGGGTGGTTGAACTTGATGGGACCAACAAACATTTTTTTCCGCAACTAAAATGTTTTTTTCCTGCAAGTCGTTTGACTGTTTTTGCAATGAGTTTGGCTTAAAACTCATTACAATAAGAGAAATACCGGTATTTATAAACAGAAATGACAAATTTCATGATGATCAGACAAACAGTATAGCTTGTAGCTCATGCTAATGGATTGAATTTTGAATTCCAAGATGGCCACCGGCTGGTGACCGGCAGCCATGTTTTTTTGCCGAATGACCCCAAAATGAGTCGTTCCTATTTACATGTCAATGTTAACATCCATGACAAATAGTATTCACAGAAATTCATATGTACAGCTGTTTACCGTGAATCTCCCCCCCCCCCCCCGCAAATCTGTTTTATTGTTAAAATGGTGGGGGTGGATGTTTGGACGCGGGGGTGGGTGGGTCCCAACAAGGGTCGAACGAAAAAAATCAGCATACATGCCTGAACATATTTTCCGACCCCCTGATCATATGGCCATTTTCGTCTATTTTTCCAACTATACTTTCTATAAGCAATGGGAATGCTTGATAGAAAATTTGTAAATAGTATATACAAGTAGGGGGTTAAATGTAGCACACCATGAACTTTTAAGTTTCCGACATTGTTTCTGGTGTCAATTTTTAAACTCCACCCATCGCCTGTTGTCAGGCCGCATTGATTGGCATTACACAAACAGGCATGGAAATACAAGATAGTGATTCGTCTTATACATGCAGAGGCGGACTGGGCCAAGAAACCGGCCCGGGAAATTAATATAATACCGGCCCATCTGTTTGGGGGGGGGGGGCGTCCACAGTCCACCTTGGAAAATTCCAACTGCACCCCCCCCCCCCTTGAATCAGAATCAGACCAAATACATATTTGCACCTCTGGTCTAATATCCTATATATTCATAAACCATGGTTCTATATATTCCCGGTATGAGACCATTCAGATATTTTTACCTGAAAAATTGCATAAAATCTAGCATCTAGCGGTCTAACTCCAGACAAATGCACACGGCTACGGTCAAGAGACCAGGACACACCGGGCTGTTCATGGTTGTTCGGCACGGGGTGAGAACATTTTGAAAACTATACAAGAAAATCTCGAATCCGATAAACTAGACTGGCATCAACTGAAGCATTCCTATTTTCTTGTAAATTTCAATTGGGGGAGGGGTGCGTAAGAATTTTTTTGGGATTTACAGCTGGGAGTTACCGTTAAAATCTCGAGATTAATGGGGTCTTTACGTGGTGTTTTATGATGCCGACAAGTTCATTTAATGTCAAAATTACGATTTAATAGCCAATTCGGCTGGTTAAACAACACATGTGGCGGCCCACGTCCGGAATGTTCCCGGTCTCCCGATCGGCCATGCAGTCCGCCTCTGCCCTCATGAATTTATGTGAGAAGAGTACCATCTTATTGGATACACGGCTGGTTAAACAACACATGTGGCGGCCCACGTCGGTTTCATTTGCGGCCCAAGTTGTGGTTGGGCGGCCCAACCACATATACCCCCCCCCCCCCAAACCGTAAAAAAAACCCTCGGATTCTCGCTTGATAGAAAATCACGTGGATTCACAATTTTTCTGGCCTCCGGCCCAACGGGAAATTTCCCGGTCTCCCGATCGGCCAGTCCGCCTCTGTATACATGCATATATAAGTTAATTTAACGAGATCCGTGTGGTTGTATTAATTTTCAACTTTTGGTGTGATATCTTTTGGTGTATCATAACTACACGGTACTGTAGTTCCATAACAATGACCGTGGCTAATGAATCTGGCATTTCTGTAATAAGAAGAAAAATATGCTGCATATACATGTATGTGATATGGATACATGTATTTTTATAATTTGCAAACATATTTATAAACAAAGTGTAAAGTTCATTCAACCAACAATGTGAGCGTCCTCGGCAATTCAGATGACCATGGCCTGACAAAATCATAGATTGTTGACACGATTACGATGTCATCACATATGAGTATATTGATGGCGGTTAACCATGTGATTAACTACCCTATGTTTTGTTATTTACTTTGTACAATTTTTAAATACAGACACAGTTCTGATGCAGTCACAAGTGGAGGTAACCAAGGATACGCCACAATTTCGCATCTAAAATGCTTGATACTACATTTTATCACTCGCGACAATGCGCAACCATGCACAGTACAACTATCACTGTATCGGTTACTACCCACAACAAAATCTGTCCACTTACGATTGAATCGTGATCATCAGAACATTCACTTAGTGACCACGATTCAATCGTAAACTTGTGGAAACTTTTCCGTCGTAGGAAATAACTGATAATTGGACTGCGCATGCTCACATCGAAATCGTAGGTCAAAAATAATATCAAACACCGTTTGATTTTACTATTTTTAGATGCCAAATTGAGGCGTATCCTTGGTTTACACCTCCACTTGTGACGAAAGATTCGCAGTGGTGTGTGCATAAACATTGTAGCTGAAAATGCCCGGTGTAGTCAATCACATGCTTCAGGATGTTCAACCTACGGTATAATCATGTACGATGCCGCATCGCAATTGTGTGAACAAACTATCCACGATCTTGTCGGGCCTGATTCCTCCACTTACAAATGAATCGTGGTCGTCTGAACGTACACTTACATGTTGTGTTGAATTGGCCACACAATAACTAGAATGAATGGGCATTTTATTTTTAATATTATCAGGTTCACATTTGTTCAAAATTATTCTATGAAGAAGTACCTTTATATATAATTGCCTTTTAAGTTATATTTTCAATAATTGTGACCTTTCTGTTTTCCAACTATTGTCATATTAATCTCGACCGATAATACACAGCAATTATGCATAGCTTTATGCCATAATTTGATTTTTGCAGAGTAAAATTTCCCACTCACGCCGGTGACGGAATACTTTACTTTTATTTATCGTAGAAATTAAGCACAAAATATGATTTAATAAAAACCGATTTTGCAAAGTTTCCCAGTTTTGCGAATATTGTGGATGGGTACATTTATATACGAATGATCAATGCCATATAATCATAGTCCATCAGATGTTACTATTTTAACATGATAAATCATAACAAATACAAGCAGATTGAGCGTATTCTAAAATCTCGGACATATTTCACCGACAGTAAAATTCACCATCATTTCATTTGTAAAATATGAATAAATCACGCACGTGTAATCGTAGTCCAATTAAGTATATCACTCGTAACAACATTTTCGTAAAGAGAAAACACTTTACAACAGTTTACTTACCTGAAAAATCAGATCAAATGGAGTTCATCTGTTCATTTCCGATCTCGAAAAATGTGTTTTGTCAAAATGGCTGACTAACAGAACAGGCGTGACCGAATGGCGGACACAATAAAAGTTGTAGTCCGAGTCCGAGTTCAGTAAAAGGTGTAGTTGTGATTTTCAATTTCGCTAGTATATTTTATAAAAGAGACATGTTCTGCACACAGATCTATACAATTTGCATTTTTTCATAAAAGGTATCTAGGGATTACTCAGATGGTGGGCCTATATAGACTTGAGTGATGTGTTTTGGCCTGTGTCATTTAAAATTAATTCGGGGGGGGGGGGTCAATGCATATTATTTTTCATTTGCGCTTAAGCGCAAATGATTTTCGCTTAGGCATAAACATTTGCGCTTAAGCCCAAATGATAGAGGTTATTTTAACTTAAGCGCAATATGTGTGCTTAAGCACAAATATGTGTGCTTAAGCGCAAATATTTTCGCTCAAGCGTAAATAAATAATAAATGTGAAAAGGGCCTCCCCCATATATATATGACCATGGCGGGAATTGCGCTGGTGCAGAATTAAAGTCTTAACAGACCATATGCTAGAGCATTCTCTTATATATGTGAGTCATCCATATGAAGCCTCGTATCATATATAAAAGAATGCACTGGCTTACAAGGCTTGCCAATGAACTGAACATTTATCAGGTTATTGCATGCATTTTTAATACACAGGGCAACGCAGGTTACATCATTTTATAGATATTCTAGAATTTCTAGTTTGTGAAAACTATACTTAAAGCCATATTTTATACACCCTGTCTAACCAACTGAACTATGAACTATAGACATGTTATTATTTTTATTATCAGAGACATGCCTTCTGCAAAGATATAGCCTTATACATTATAAACATGCAAATAGTTGCTTCATTTGGGCTAACTTCCATCATTTAGTGAGTCAAACGTGAGGAAATTATCTTAGTTTGAAAGTTGTAGCATGCCTGGTCCTGTGAGTTGATGTCACAAACATCAAATATTAGTACTTCTTATCAGATGGACATCTCTACCAATAAATTAAACATTTCTCATAGTCATTGCATGCATTATAATATACAGGACAAGGTAGAAAACATCATTTGATGGATATTTTACTTAAAATAGTCTGTGGAAACAACCTAAAAGCCATATTGTATGCATCCCTGTGTAGCCAAAATAAATTAAACTATGGATATTTTATTGTTTATTTCACCAGAGACATGTATTCTGTTGAGATTTTGCCTTATATATGTTATAAACATGCAAATAGTGGCTTCATTTGGGCTTGCTTCCATAATTTAGAGAGTCAAACCTGAAGAGATTCCCTTCTTTCAAATTTGTAAGATGCCAAGGCAACTGAAATGGTGTATCAAACCTCAAATGGCAGTATTTCTTATCAGATGGACATGTCTACCAATAAATTAAACATTTCTCATGGTCATTGCATGCATTTTAATATACAGGACAAGGTAGAAACATCATTTGATGGAAATATTACTTAAAATAGTCTATCAAATCTACATAAAAGCCATATTGTATGCATCCCTGTATAGCCAAATGAAATTAAACTATGGATATTTTATTGTTTATTTCATTAGAGACATGCATTCTGTTGAGATATAGCCTTATATATGTTATAAACATGCAAATAGTGGCTTTATTTGGGTTTGCTTCCATAATTTAGAGAGTCAAACCTGAAGAGATTCCCTTATTTCAAATTTACAAGATGCCAAGCCAGCTGAAATGGTGTATCAAACCTCAAATGACAGTATTTCTTATCAGATGGACATCTCTACCAATAAATTAAACATTTCTCATGGTCACTGCATGCATTATAATATATAGACCAAGGTAGAAAACATCATTTGATGGATATTTTACTTAAAATAGTCTGTGGAAACTACATAAAAGCAATATTGTATGCATCCCTCTATAGCCAAATGCAATTGAACTATGGATATTTTATTGTGCATTTTATCAGAGACATGTATTCTGTTGAGATATATAGCCTTATACATGTTATTAACATGCACATAGTGGCTTCATTTGGGCTTTCTTCCATAATTTAGAGAGTCAAAGCTGAATAAATTCCCTTAGGTTTCAAATTTAAAAGATGCCAAGCCAGCTGAAATGGTGTATCAAACCTAAAATGTCAGTATTTCTTATCAGATGGACATCTCTACCAATAAATTAAGCATTTCTCATGACCATTGCATGCATTTTAATATATAGGACAAGGCAGAATACATCACTTGATGGATATTTTACTTAAAATACTTTGTGGAAACTACATAAAAGCCACATTGTATGCTTTCCTATATAGCCAAATGAAATTCAACTATGGATAAATTGGATATTTTATTGTTTGTATCATCAGAGATATTAGCATTCTGCTATTATATAGTCTTTTGTGTGTTATAAACATACAATAGGTGCATGGCCTCATTGGGCTTGCTTTCATAATACAAGAGAGTCAACTCTGAATAAATACCATCGGTTTGAAATTGGTAGCATCTTCCATCCTTATATAAGAGGGGTATATACCAGCTTGAAGTACCGGTTTAATTAATAGGTTCCATGCAAGGGGCCACCAGAGAGGTTTGTCTAGTTCGGGATGGTGTGGCAAACCGCCATTTGGAGATTTCAAGGGAGATCTAGGTCTCCTCAATGGCGACCCACTACATGTATATTGTGCAAACAAAATTTTATTAAAATTGTATAAAGGTCAGCATGCCCTAAGAGCATTGAGAAATAGATAAAAACACTTACTGACAGATTGTCAATAACAAAATTACATCTGTTGAAACTATTGTTATGTAAACAAAACTGTTACAGTGATTTGTCAACAAATATATAAATTCTAGCTGTATTATTAGTTCAAATATTTAACTATGAATAACATTTTCAGAATATTTAATCAACAGGTTGGACCTTTTCCAATGTTATGTAAACAAAACTGTTACAGTGAGTGACTTGTCAACAATTATATAATCCTATAGCTGTAGTATTACATGTAGTTCAAATATTTAAGTATGAATATGAATTTTCAGAATATTTAATCAACAGGTTGGTCTGGTTGGACCTTTTTCAATGTTTACCATAAAATTTTGATCACAATTTTGCTCTCGTTGGACTTTTACAGTTATTCCAATACAGCAGTAATTTCTACATAACAATTAATTCTTGGCTTAGAAATATTTTCTTTAAGTATTTCTTAACTTAGAAAAAAAATCTTGAAACAAGAAATATATATTTAATTTTTGAAGCCATTTTCTTAGTAAGGAAATTGTTTCTTGTTTCAAGACTAAAATCTATCTTATTTGAGAAAACTATCTCTTGTCTGGTGGGAGTTTCTTAAATTTTCTTGATGTAGCAGACTTGGGGGGTATATTTCCCAAAATAAGATTTATTTTCCTGTTTCAGGAAGTAGTTTTTCTTGTTTCAAGATATTTTATCTTATTAAGAAATTATTTTTGGCAGTGCACGCAACTATTTAAAAAAAATTATTTGAAAAGATAATCCATCTTTAACGATTCTGCGACCTCATTATACGTGATATTTTATGACAAACTTAGATAAAGGGGCTTTTTACTGAAGTGCGACGATAACAGTGGGCTTCTTCTTGTGTCCGTCATGTAGAGTAGACTTTATAGGTGCACCGGGTTGACTCACGGAATACATACGAAGATGAGATCTATACATAAAATGAGTTACAATCGGCTCGGTCAAATCTCTATAATCAGATCAAACCGCGAACCGATCGCAAAAAGTCATTTATTGGGCTACGAGGGGACCCTAACAGTGCGAAAATTAACATCCAATGTAAGCTTTGGTAGGCATAAATGTACTATTTGTCAAATTCGTACCTCTACCGACGCAATATTCGATTAAACTAAACACAGAAATGCAATAACAATGTCAACTATTTGGCAACGCCCTGCTTCGACCATGACAATGACGATTGTGCGACTCGTTGAGCGGTAATTTTCATTTGTATATACGACGTATCTGTCACTGATCGGGCAGTTCTGCGTGTAAGCCCACTCTGCTGCATCAATAATGTTTGGAACTGTGCCTTCGTTATACAATGCACATGTCCTGGATTCAACAGTACTGTGTATTTACTGATACCCGCATACATGTGAAGATATAGACACCAAGTCACATAAGATGTTTGTCGCGAAACGAGCATTCTTAGAATAGAACATGACAAAATGCCCAACTATGCCCAACTTGCATGTAACTGAACATTTTCCTTCTTAATGCACCCAGCGGTTTTGTAATTTTTGTAAAGTTGACTTGTTCATACGAAAATGTCACTACTTAGCCTACCATAACATGAGTTATTTTAGTCATATTCTGATTAGCAGGTAGGCCCTACATATAAAGATGTCCTCGAAAAATTATTGACCGTTTAGTTACTTTTATAAAGGTGCTTGTATGAAAGTATTAGTTAAAATTCTTGTTATCTGAAACTGAAAATAATGAGCAACACTTTTTAAACAATACAAATTAAAGGGATGGATACCAGAAAAAATACGGTTTCTGGAGGTCACGTTACGTCCATAGGCTTATGAACACACTGAATCGGAAGCGACATTAGGTGTATGTAAATATAAAGAGATAATCCACCTTTAAGATATATAACTACAGCTCAAGGTCACCCGATATTAAGACCCAGATTAAATCATGGGCGTACATGCTGTTGACTTGTTTAGGTAGACACGGTAATGAAATATCTGTGTATACTGTCAAATATTTAAAAATAATCATGAACAAAAATAAACAGAATGGAAAGAAACCAACTATGCCAACATTCTGAAGCAGGAGGCATAAAATAGTCGATGTAGCAGCTTTCACCTCATTGAGTGGAGGTAAACGATCATGGTGTGTTACGGTCGCGACGGAGGTAAACGATCATGGTGTGTTACGGTCGGGTCTGAGGTAAACGATCATGGTGTGTTACGGTCGGGTCGGAGGTAAACGATCATGGTGTGTTACGGTCGCGACGGAGGTAAACGATCATGGTGTGTTACGGTCGGGTCGGAGGTAAACGATCATGGTGTGTTACGGTCGCGACGGAGGTAAACGATCATGGCGTGTTACGGTCGGGACGGGGATAAATAAGTATGGCGTGTTACGGTCGCGATGGATGTAAACGAGCATGGTATGTTACGGCCGGGACAGATGTAAGCGAGCCTGGTGTGTTACAGTCGGGACGGATGTAAACGAGCATGGTATGTTACGGTCGGCACGGAGGTAAACGATCATGGCGTCTTATGTTAGGCGGAGGTAACAGAGCATAGCGTGTTACTGTCGGGACGGAGGTAAAGGAGCATGTCTTGTTACGGTCGGGACGGAGTTAACCGAGCATGGCGTGCTACGGACGGGTCGGAAGTTAACGAGCATCATGTATCACAGTCGGAACGGAGGTAAACGATCATTACGTGTTACGGTCGGTACGGATTTAAGCGATCATGCCGTGTTACGGTTGGGTCGGAGGTAAATGAGCATGGTGTGTTACGGTCGGAACGGAGGTAAACGATCATTACGTGTTACGGTCGGTACGGAGTTAAGCGATCATGCCGTGTTACGGTTGGGTCGGAGTTAAATGAGCATGGCGTGTTACGGTCGGGACGGATGTAAACGAGCATGTCGTGTTACGGTCGGTCGGAGGTAAAGGAGCATGGTGTGTTACGGTCGGGACGGATGTAGATGAGCATGGCGCGTTACGGTCGTGACTGAGGTAAACGGGCATGGCGTGCTACGGTCTGTATGGATGTAAACGAACATGGCGGTCGGTACGGAGTTAAACGAGCATGGCATGTTACGGTCGGTCGGATCTAAATGAGCATGGCGTGTTACGGTCGGAACGGATGTAAACGATCACGGCGTGTTACGGTCGGACTGATGTAAACGATCATGGCGTGTTACGGTCGGGCGGATGTAAACGACCATGGCGTGTTACGGTCGGGGCGAAGGTAAACGAGCCTGGCGTGATACGGTCGGGACAAAGGTAAATGAGCATGGCGTGTTACGGTCGAGATAGAGGCAAACGATAATGGCGCGCTACGGTCAGGACAATAAATTCAGATCATTTTCGGAGTTACGTAATAGCAACTTGTTTAAACATATTCATTACCAATATGTATATTATAATGCAGATTGACATTGGAATTGGAGAACAAGTGCGACCCATTTATGGATAAATTTCTGTTATAACACTGATATATAATAATATTGTGGTCAACATAATAGGTATAACATATTTACACGTGTATACACATATCATTGTATTATATTCGAAGTATAGGCTGCACTCCAGTCTCACCACCCTACCAATTCTACATAATTTCAATAAAATTATAATTGGTGGAGGTGGTGAGACTAGACTAGTTGCATGCACAAGCAACACGGAAAGCATTATTCCACATGCATGCATTAAATATTAAGTATATATTTCTTTTTTACCTGTGATCTTCGGTCGAAGAAAGCCTACCGGCTTGTTGTGACCTCTTCTTTAGTTCTTAACACAATTTTAACTATCTGTGGTGTTTGGCGACTTGATAAAATATACAGTGCTTATTAAAAACAATAAGATTTCGGTTTCTCGTTGTTGAACTTGAAATAAAATTTATTGACTCTTCCTCTCCAGGTGTCGTTTAATATTTATTTAAAAGCATTCACATCTTCGGCTTCGATGCATAGTTCTGTCAGGTTGTTCCAGATGTTTGTACTGCGTGGAATGAAGCTATTTGCTGTGCTATTGTTTTTTTGGATTTCTTTCTGCAGTTTTTCTTTATGGCCTCTTGTTCTGTTTGAGAGTGATTTCTTTATTGATGGGAGTACAGCTTTGTCTTTCTGGTTGATGATCTTGTACATTTGTAACATATCACACCTCTCTCGTCGGTAGTGCAGTGTTGGTAATCCGAGCATTTTATTTCTTTCTTCATTGTCAATTTTTTTTAGCTTATTTGTTGTTGATAATTCAGTTATCTGGTTTGTTAACTGGTGATGATATATGTTAATCGTAGGTTAGCCCTGTGTCAAAGATAACACCAATATCTTTCTCAGTATTTGTGGGTTGGATTTCTATATTGTTGTTGGAGTCACTGATTGAGTGTGCAAACTTTGGGTTATATTTGCCGATGTGCAAGACCTTGCATTTTGCTGCATTGAGTTTTAAAAGCCATCTTTCTGAACAGTCAGATAGTTTGTTTAGACCTTGTGGGGTTGCAAGTGGTCTTGTTCATCCGTTATTTCTGTGTAGATATTTGTATCATCTGCGAACAGTTTGCATCGAGAGGTTATATCAGTTGTGATATCGTTTATGTATATAAGGAAGAGTGCTGGTCCCAACACTGAGACCTGAGGGATCCCGCTGGTAACGTCTGCCACTGATGATATTGCTCCGTTGACTCTGACTGCTTGCCTCCGGTCTTTCGGAAATTCTGTAGCCATTGATGGATGTTTCCCCTGATTCTGTATGTGTATAGTTTTTCCATAAGTCGCTTATGTGGGACGGTATCGAAGGCTTTTCTGAAGTCGAGGTAAATTACATCGATGTTGTGACCTTCGTCTATGGATCTGGTGAAGTCATCCTGTACCTCTAATAGCTGTGTGACGCATGATCGCTTTGCCCGGAATCCATGTTGGTGCTCAGAAAGTATATTGTTATTCTCTATGTATTCCTTAAGTTTATCTCTGATGATTTTTTTCCATTAATTTGCAGATTATGCTTGTGGGGCTGACGGGTCTGTAATTTTCAACTTTCTTATTCCCCTTGCTAAATATTGGACATACTGTTGCTGCTCTCCAGTCTGCTGGGACATCCCCCGTGGCCAATGATCTTTTTAATAAGTATGTTAGGGCAGGACAGATACTACTTGCTGCTTCTTAGGACTCTTGGATGTAGCTGGTCTTCTCCTGGAGATTTCGATGTGTCCAGTTCGAGCAGGTGTCGCATAACTACCGGGTATGTCTGTGGTCACAACTAAATTTGTAAGCTCGACACTGCCATCTAAATCGATTTCCCCGATCCTCGGAATCTCTGCTTCATCTTCTATTGTAAAGACATCGCTAAAGTAACTATTAAGGAGTTCGGCCTTTTCAGTGTTGTCACTGCTGATCGTACCATCTTGTCTTTCTAAGTCTCCAATACCAGATTTAACCTTTGTCTTGCTTTTTATGTAACTCCAGAATGATTTAGGGTCCTTCTTGATACTATCAGCTAGTTTCTTCTCATATTCCCTATGAGCTGAACGGATTCATGCGTGGCTGTGTTTCTTGCTTTGATATAATCTTTGTAGCTGCAGTCTTTCTTATCGTAGATGTACTTTTTCCATTTTTTATGTTTTCTTTCACTGCGTTTAGTGCGTTCACTGCGTTTAGTGCTTGTCATGTCATCCATTTCTGTTTTTTAGTATTCGGTTTGTTTTGGTTCTTGAGCACTAAACATTCATAAGATTCAAGTTATGAATTAAAATTAATAATTTAATATACACACATTTATGCTAAGTCGAAATCAACTCAATAAATATGCAAATATACTTTGGCTGTTGGTCGTCTATCGCCCAATAGAAATATCTATTATATGAAACCAAATTATGAAACACGTACACGTATTCTGTATCTGCATAATTATTATGTAGTTGTTGTAACGTTCTGAAAACCAAAGAACACAGGAAATCTGTGTTTGTTGTTGACAATGCTCTTGTCGGCTGTGAATGAAGGACTTTGACATCATTAGCAGTCGCGGAACAAAGTCGGCCTTTATCGACCATAACGCGGCGTCAATTCAATATTAATTTCTCAGAATGCTCCACCCTCTGTGCCACGGTGGCGATAAGCGTGAATAGGTCCTCACCCGGGTCTTGTCGGAACAAAGGGGAATCCGTGTGGATTATATTGGGGACTTATGATTTCATATGGCCTATATGAAACACGTGGGAATCAATCGCACGTACACTTGAAATATAACTTCACATCATAGAATCTATGCTGGTGATCGACCTTTTTCGTGCGATGTGTCAGAAATTGTTCGCTGACTCAAGTATTTTGATTCAATACAAGGGAATTTACACAGGCAATGGCTCACGAGTGTGATATATGTGGGAAAGTATTTACACAATCTGGAACTCTGAGTGTACATAAGAGAAACCACACAGGTGATCGTCCGTATCAGTGCGATATATGTCAGAAATCGTTCGCTCGTTCTGGAAATCTGACGCAACATGAGAGAATCCACACAGGTGATCGCCCACACAAGTGTGATATATGCGGAAAAGCATTCACACATTCTGGACATCTGACTATACATACGAGAATACACACAGGTGACCGTCCGTATCAGTGCGATATATGTGATAAATCGTTCACTCAATCAAGTCATCTGACGGAACATAGGATAATCCATAAAGGTGATGGCTCACACAAGTGTGATATATGCGGGAAAGTATTCACACAATCTGGCCATCTGACAAGACATAAGAGAATCCACACAGGTGATCGTCCGTATCGGTGCGATGTATGTGAGAAATCGTTTGCCGACTCACGTAATCTGACAAGACATAAGTTAATTCACACAGATGATGGCGCACACAAGTGTGATATATGGGGGAAAGTATTCGCACGCTCTGGAGATCTGACTGCACATAAGAGAATCCACACCGGTGACCGTCCGCACCAATGCGATATATGTCAGAAATCGTTCACCCACTCACGTGATGTGACAAAACATAAAATAGTCCATAGAGGTGATCGTCTGTATCAGTGCGATGTATGTGAGAAATCATTCACTCAATCAAGTCATCTGACACAACATAGGATAATCCATTAAAGGTGGATTATCTCTTTGTAAACATGTATTATATAGTTACCGGGGTACAAAATATTAGATTTGAATCGAAGACTCCTGTCCGGAAATGCTTCTATCGATTAATATTAATTTTATTTCGAATATTTTCTTGTCTAAAAAGGTGTGTTTGTTCAGATTGGTTAAAATGATTATAAAAAATAATATTGATTTCCTTACGAAAACACAAGAGAAAGTAATGACACCATCAAGACAAAATAATGTTCCATTTTAAATGTGTCTTTTCATTTTGGCAAAATTGTATATATTGTATCATTAATTACCACTATATATTTCCGTAAACGCGGGCATGTAGTTCATGAATATTCAAAAATCCATCTCCAGAACTTTGACAGGTAGACTAAAACCGCAATTTTTCTGGTATCCATCCCTTTCATTTGTATTGTTTAATAAGTGTTGCTCATTATTTTCAGTTTCAGATAACCACACCCGCCCCCTCTTTCGAATAATTTTAAATAATACTTTCATACAAGCACCTTTATAAAAGTAACTAAACGGTTAAAGATGGATTATCTCTTTAAATAACAAATTTTAAAGATGGATTATCTCTTTAAATAACAAATTTTAAATAGTTGCGTGGGTATAAAATAATAGATATGAACTGAAGACCTATGTCCGGAAAAGCTTCTATCAATTAATATTGATTTTATTTCGAATATTAAATCGGGCCCGTTTACGTTACTATTTTTAGAACCGACCATTCGGATGAGACCGTATTGCGATATAGAGCACTGGGCTGTTCCTACGGCTACGCAACGAATGTCAAATGTCATATATTCGTTGTTTGTATTGTTTTGTTCCACAGATATAAGCGATGATGACTATAATTAACGTTTATTTGTGACAAAATTGCACAATATAATTTCTGGTCTATGTTAACAGTAACCACTATTGTTCGTTAGCTGAACAAACACACCTTTTTAGACCAGAAAATATTCGAAATAAAATTAATATTAATTGATAGAAGCATTTTTGGACAGGAGTCTTCAATTCAAATCTAATATTTTATACCCCGGTAACTATATAACACATGTTTACAAAGAGATAATACACCTTTAATAATTTTTCGAGGACATATTTATATGTAGGACCTACCTGCTAATCAGAATATGACTAAAATAACTCATGTTATGGTAAGGTAAGTAGTGACATTTTCCTGTGAACAAGTAAAATTTGCAAAAATTACAAACCGCTGGGTGCATTAAGAAGGAAAATGTTCAGTTACATGCAAGTTGGGCATTTTGTCATGTTCTAATCTAAGAATGCTCGTTTCGCGACAAACACCTTATGTGACTTGGTGTCTATATCTTCACATGCGGGGATCAGTAAATACACAATACTGTTGAATCCCGGCATGTGCATTGTATAACGAAAGCACAGTTCCAAACAGTATTGATGCAGCATAATGGGCTTACATGCAGAACAAAGCTGCCCGATCAGTGACAGATACGTCGTATATACAAATGAAAATTACCGTTAAACGAGTCGCACAATCGTCAAGGTCATGGTAGAAACAGGGCGTTGTCAAATAGTTGACATTGTTATTGCATTTCTGTTTTTAGTTTAATCGAATATTGCGTCAACAGAGGTACGAATTTGACAAATAGTACATTTATGCCTATCAAAGCTTACATTGGATGTTAATTTTCGCACTGTTAGGGTCCCCTCGTAGCCCAAGAAATCACTTTTTGTGATCGGTTCCCGGTTTGATCTGATTATGCAGATTTCACAGAGCGGATTGTAACTCATTTTATGTATATATCTCATCTTCGTATGTATTCGGTGAGTCAACCAAGGTGCACATGTAAAGTCTACTCTACATGGCGGATACAAGAAGAAGCCGACTGTTATCGTCGCAATTCAGTAAAATTCCCCTTCGTCTAAGTGCCACCGCACACGCAGCCATTAAAGATGGATTATCTCTTTAAATAACAAATTTTAAATAGTTGTGTGGGTATAAAATAATAGATATGAACTGAAGACCTATGTCCGGAAAAGCTTCTATCAATTAATATTGATTTTATTCCGAATATTAAATCGGGCCCGTTTATGTTACTATTTTTAGAACCGACCATTCGGATGAGACCGTATTGCGATATAGAGCAATGGGCTGTTCCTACGGTTGCGCAACGAATATCAAATGTCACAGATTGGTTGTTTGTATTGTTCCACAGATATAAGCGATAATGAGTATAATTAACGTTTATTTGTGACAAAATTGCACAATATAATTTCTGGTCTCTGTTAACAGTAACTACTATTGTTCATTAGCTGAACAAACACACCTTTTTAGACCAGAAAATATTCGAAATAAAATTAATATTAATCGATAGAAGCATTTCCGGACAGGAGTCTTCGATTCACATCTAATATTTTATACCCCGGTAACTAATTAATACAAGTTTACAAAGAGATAATCCACCTTTAAAATCGTAAGTGGGGAAAATCGCAGGAGGAAGCATCCAATGCGCATGCCCACGACACTATCGTAGCCAAATCGTAGCAATCAAGACCTGTTTGATTTTACCAGGAAAATCGTGGCGTGACCTTGGCGACGCGCGCGATCGTAGCTGTCACATGACCACTGTCGCACTGGTCATGTTGTAAATGCCACGAAAAGAAAAATATTCAAAAATGGCGCAAAGTTTACAAACTTCTTGCAATTACAAAACGATGCCACATTGGTGGAGATGTGGCACGACAGGGAGTGCAGGCCTATACCACATATCAGACAAGGAGTAGAGGACTGCCGCAATTGTTGAAATTCAATTGGGGCAGCTGAGCCTGTTGAGCGTTGTTGAGTACAAAAATGTCAAAATAAAAAAAATATTCAATTTCACTTGAACTTTCAACATCAACTTGTTAGTTTAGAAATTTGAGATACATGCCATGTATATGTATTTAGTTGCATAATGCGGAGAATGTGGTATAACATTTTGCTATCATGTGGTGGATCAAATCGTAGCTGCAGATGTCGCAGCACCGTAGCGTCTGCGGGCAAGCTACGATTTCTCCACCTACGATTTTCCCCACTTACGATTTTAATCGTAGCGTGTGGGGTGGGGTGCCACTAAGTTTGTCATAAAATATCACGTATAATGAGGTCGCAGAATCGTTAAACTGTCGTAGCACCGTGGTTTTCAAGCCGCAGAATCGTTGAATTGGTCGCAGAATCGTCGAAACGATTGTGCCGTGTGATATATCAAGATGTGCGTGGAGACAGTCTTTGATCTCCTGTTCGAATTCCCCTTTGTTCCGATAAGACCCGGATGTGGGGCTATACACGCTTATGCGATAAGCGTGATATACGATAAGCGTGAATAGGCCCACATCCGGGTCTTATTGGAACAAAGTGGAATCCGAACAGGAGATAAACTACGGACTCCGCACACATCCTGATATATGCGGGTGAAGTATCTTGGGGACATATGACTCAATATGGCCCACGTGACAAATGTGGGGAAGCAATCGCACGTACAATAAACGGCAAAGAAACCCAAGGAAGGTACTTCAGAAAGAATAGTTATTCTGGATTTGAGCTACTCAAATTTAAAGATGGATTATCTCTTTAAATGAACAAAATTAAATAGTTTCGTGGGTATAAAATAATAGATATAAACTGAAGACCCCTGTCAGGAAAAGCTTCTATCAATTAATATTGATTTTATTTCGAATATTTAATCGGGACCGTTCATGTTACTATTTTTAGAACAGACCATTTGGATGATACAATATTGCCATATAGAGCACTGGGCTGTTCCTATGGTTACGCAACGAAAGTCAAATGTCGCAGATTGGTTGTTTCTATTGTTTTGTTCCACAGATATAAGCGTTAATTAGTATAATTAACGCTTATTTGTGACAAAATTGTTACCTAAAATTTCTGGTCGCTGCTGACGGTAACCACAAATGTTCATTAGCTGAACAAACATACCTTTTTAGACAGAAAAATATTCGAAATAAAAACAATATATATTAATCGATAGAAGCATTTCCGGACGGGAGTCTTCTATTTAAATCTAATATTATATACCCTGGTAACTATATAATACACGTTTACAAAGAGATAATCCACCTTTAATATTTACGCTTGAGACAAATAAACAGGCCCAATAAAATATTCGGAAAAAAATCAATAATATTTTATACAAGTCTTTCCGGACAGGGGTTCATATTTATTATTTAAAGAGATAATCCATCTTTAATTTCTTCTAACATGTATGTTATCCAGATTGGTATTAAAGATGTATTATCTCTTTAAATAACCAATTTTAAATAGTTGCGTGGGTATAAAATAATAAATATACACTGAAGACCCTTGTCTGGAAAAGCTTCTATCAATTAATATTGAATTTATTTCGAATATGTGTCTATTTTTAGAACAGACAATTCGGATGATACCATATTGCGATAGAGCACTGGGCTGTTCCCATGGCTACGCAGCGAAAGTCAAATGTCCCAGATAGATTTTTTTATTTTTTTGTTCCACAGATATATATGCGATGATGAATATAATCAACGTTTATTTGTGAAAAAATTGTACAATAAACGTTCTGGTCTCTGTTAACAGTAACCACTATTGTTCGCTGAAGAGACACACCTGTTTAGACCAGAAAATATTCGAAATAAAATCAATATTAATCGATAGAAGCATTCCCGGACAAGAGTCTTCGATTCACATCTAATATTGTATTCCCCGGTAACTATATGATACATGTTTACAAAGTGATAAACGTAAATTATGCTCATTATCGCTTATATCTGTGGAACAGAATACAATCAATCTGCGACATCCGACTTTCGGTACGTAACCATGGGAACAGCCCGGTGCTCTATATCGCAATGTGGTATCATCCGAATGGTCTGTTCTAAAATAGTAACATAAACGGTCCCGATTTAATATTCGAAATAAAATCAGTATTAGTTGATAGAATCTTTTCCTGCCATGGGTCTTCAGTTCATATCTATTATTTTATACACACGTAGCTATTTAAAATTTGTTATTTAAAGAGATAGTCGATCTTTAAACTGGAGTATCGGATGCTTTTGCAAATGTAAGTCATTCCTTCCTTCGTGTGAATTCTCGCCTTGTAAAACACGTGAATTCATGCAAACTCTAGCATCTAAATTTCTAACATTCAGGCATGGATTACGAATGCCGTTGTTCAAAAAGGATTAGTCTAATCGAATTTCCAGTTTTTTTCTTCAAGTGGACGGTTGTGTTGAGTTCGCTTGTGGCTAATCAGATTACTTGATCTGGCGAACGATTTCTCACATATATCGCACTGATACGGACGATCACCAGTGTGGATTCTCTTATGTTCAGTCAGATGTCCAGATTATGCGACTGCTTTCCCACATATATCACACTTGTGTGAGCAACCGCCTGTATGGATTATCCTATGTTGCGTCAGAGTACTTGACCGAGCAAACGATTTCTCACATATATCGCACTGATATGGACGACCACCTGTGTGGATTATCAAAAGTCGATTCAGATCACTTGACAGAACACACGATTTATCACATATATCACACTTATACGGACGATCACCAGTGTGGATTCTCTGATGGTCACTCAAATTACCATATTGTGCGAATGTTTTCCCACATATATCACACTTGTGAGCCACCACCTGTATGGATTATTCTATGTTGCGTCAGCTGACTTGACCGAGCAAACGATTTCTCACATATATCACACTTATACGGACGATCACAAGAGTGCATTATCAGATGTCGATTCAGATGATATGGCCGAGTAAACGATTTCTCACATATATCACATTTATACGGACGATCACCAGTGTGGATTATCAGATGTCGATTCAGATCACTTGGCCAAGCAAACGATTTATCACATATATCACACTTATGCGGACGGTCACCAGTGTTGTCTGTGTGAATTCTCTTATGGTCAGTCAAATGTCCAGATTGTGCGAATGTTTTCCCACATATATCACACTTGTGTGCGCTACCGCGTGTATGGGTTATCATATGTTGCGTCAGAGTACTTGACCGAACAAACAATTTCTGACATATATCGCACTGATATGGACGATCACCTGTATGGATTAGCCTATGGTGTGTCAGTGTACTTGAATGAGTGAACGATTTCTCACATATATCGCACTGATGTGGACGATCACCAGTGTGGATTCTCTTATGTACAGTCAGATTTCCAGATTGTGTGAATACTTTCCCGCATATATCGCACTTGTGATCCATTGATTTTGTTGATATCATTGCATTGAATCAGCAAACGATTTCTGACATATCGCACGAAAAAGGTCGATCACCTGTGTATTATATTGTGTGCAGTCATACTTCCAGTTTGTGTGATCACTCTCCCATAGGCCCTATGTCATGTAGGCCCTATGGAGTCAGATGTCCCAAATATATGGTTTTTCGCATATCAGGATTTGTGAGGGGTTAGTTGAACATCTCCTGTTTTGATTTCCTTTTTTTCCAATGAATACTCGGATGTCGGCCTACATCATAGTACATGTATTTAGTATTGACATTGCTTTGTTCACCACGGACACAGAAGGCATAGCGCATTCGAAACAATTAATATCAAATTGACACCGCGTTATGGTCGTTACTTAGTTCTGCGACTGATGATAATGTAAAAATTCTTCATTCACATCCAACAACAGCATTGCCAACATCAAGCACAGATTGTCTGTTCCCTGTAAGTAACACAGGGTTTAATAATCTGGTTGTATATAATAGATATATCTATTGGGCGTTAATATCTCACCGAGTGGGCACATCTGGTTTGTTCTGACCAACGAACTATCACATCTCATGATAAATTACCAGTAGAACAAATAGATGGACGAGAGAAATTAAAAATTCTGCAGACAAGTTAAAGGTTGATTATCTCTTTGTAAACATGTGTTATATAGTTACTGGGGTATAAGATAATAGATTTGAATCGACGACTCATGTCCGGAAAAGCTTTTATCGATTAATATTAATTTTATTTCGAATATTTTCTGGTCTAAAAAGGTGTGTTTGTTCAGCTAACGAACAATAGTGGTTACCGTTAACAGAGACCAAAAATTTTATTTAACAATTTTGTCACAAATAAACGTTAATTATACTTATTAACGCTTATATCTGTGGAACAAAACAATACAAACAAAAAATCTGTGACATTTGACTTTCGTTGCGTAGCCGTAGGAACAGCCCAGTGCTCTATATCGCAATACGGTCTCATCCGAATGGTCGGTTCTAAAAATAGTAACATAAACGGGCCCGATTTAATATTCGAAATAAAATCAATATTAATTGATAGAAGCTTTTCCCGCCAGGGGTCTTCAGTTCATATCTATTATTTTATACCCACGCAACTATTTAAAATTTGTTATTTAAAGAGATAATCCATCTTTAATACCAATCTGAACAACATACATGTCAGAAAAATTTAAAGATGGATTATCTGTTTAAATAATAAATATGAACCGAACACCCCTGTCCGGAAAGACTTGTATAAAATATTATTGATTTTTTTTCCGAATATTTTATTGGGCCCGTTTATTTTATGTCCACTTACCTCACGGTTACATCTCCATAAAAACAGTCCACATGACAGTTAATCATTATATATTTACATACTAAGTGTTGTCATCACTAAATCCAGCATTCTGATTGGTCGGCGCCCACGTGGCTAGTTGCAGTTATTTATCGGTGAATGCGCAACGGTTCATAACAACATCGATACGTCATTTGGGTTTCGAAAGACGAACGCGTAATGTTTTGGACGCATTTGGATTCGCACATGATTGACTTAATAAATCGTCGGGTTTCAATTGTTCCTGTTAACTTTTGCCAAGCGTGCAGTGGGATATTTTGGGCCGGTTTTGTCACGATACACTTTTAGATTGAAATACATTTACAAAAGTGGCTTTTTCGCTGAACGTATATACATGTAAGGATTAACTGTCATGTTGACTGTTTTTATGGAGATGTAACCGTGAGGTAGGTGCTCATAACTTGTATGTATCACCCTTTTACACAAGTTATGACCACTTACCTCACGGTTACATCTCCATAAAAACAGTCCACATGACAGTTAATCCTTATATAAATAAAAACCAGCATTGAAGACGATCGAGTGACAGACGGTGGGAGTTTGACAGCTAAAGTTATTTATACACATTTACGATTGAGACAATAATTCAACCATATATATCGTGATTTCCAAATCATAAAACCACTACAGTGTGAGGAAAATGGTGCATTTCCCCCTTATTTCCTTGAAATAAACACGATAAGTCTACTGTTGAAGCGACGTAACTCGCGTGATAATGCACCAGATCTAACTTCCTGTCAGTTGCCGGGCCCCGAGCTGATAATGAGCAGAGATTTACATGATCGGCCCGCGTCCCGGTGTTTTGGTAACAATACGCTATTTGGAACGCCCCGAAAAACATCATCAATGGCCTAGAGAACGCCCTATAAAGAGTTAGTAATAATAATTGATCGAAGTCTTTCCAGGCAGGGGTTTTCAGTTCATATATATTATTTTATACCCACGCACCAATTTCAAATTTGTTATTTAACAGTTCAGGTAGGTTGATTGTTTTTTCTCGCATTTCCTCCACGTGGGCCGCGATGCGTTTCCATTTGATATTGATTGTTTCATGGTTCTTAAATAGTATATGTTATAAATATAAAAGTTGTGTAACTAAAATATAATTAAACGGTACTTCGCTTCACTCCCCTCTTTCGTTTTGGCCGATGTACGGTATGCAATACCAATTAACTTGACAAACGTTCTTCCTTCCTGCACTCTATCCCTCTACCCCCTCCTTGAACAATATTTTTTCGGATCTAACATGTTATCCCCGTCTGCTAAATTTACCCTATATGGTATCTACCCTGATACCAAGGGTAAACTTCCTACTCCGAGGAAAAGACTTGATAGAAGCCTTTTAGGCTTGTTGTCTAATCCCCGTTTTGAATTTTATTATTACTTATGTCAATTTGTTTGTATGTATTACATGTTCTGTTCGAAATTAAATATAGTTTACACCAACACCGTATCAGCTTCAGTATGCTATCCGGGGCCTTTAGTATGTTGTCGGCAACCGTGGTAGGAACGAGTTCGTCGCCATCTTTAAACCATCCGAAATTTGTTGCCTCTATATTCGGCGGAGATTCGTCTGATGCATATTGCCAAGTAGCAACTTGAAGATGAGCACGCTTTATATTTTCAATGAAAGCTTCGGTGGTTGGGAGTAACGAGTTCAATTTTGGAGCACGCGCCATTGGCCGCCAAACTTACGACGACCACATTTTTATTCTTGCTTCTGCTGTGCTCTTATACTTTGGGAGACCATAGCACGTGAAAAGGAAAGGCAAGACTTCGTCCACTACATCATTTATATATATATATATATGACTTTTCCCGATCATACTCAAAGGGTGCTTTCCACTGCGCAGAGTGTTTAGTGCCGAACACTTCCCAATACCAAAGTATGATGCGACGGTGTCGCATCCTGTCAGATCAGAGATAATTTTGCTATGCGTCTGGTAAGTTTTGTTTATGTCGATCGTAGTCCGCCCTTTAGCTGGGGAAGCCATCAGTACACGTCCAGAAATCTCACACATGTGCACGAAATGCAGAAGTATTATAAATATGTCGGTGCCGTCAGCTAGGATGAGTGAACATGTTTTTTAAAATATTTTCTATCTGGCTAATAATGACCGTATCGGCTTCCTCCGTGTGTTGACTTGATGCAAAATTCGCCGAACTATCAAATCAAATCAAATCGAATTTGCAAAATACAGGACGCAACACTTCTTCGGCACGAATATGTTGCGGAAATTTCTTTCCTGTGAGCATTTCCAATACTCCACCAAACTGCACAATGAGGATTTGCACCAAATCACTTTCCGCCACCAACGAACCTATTGAACTACAGTAACTCATCGGGCTGTGCATGCCGATTCGCAGATACACGTCATTGAACTTGGTAGTATTGTCCCAAGTAGCGTGCAATGCAACACGATATAACTGTTGGTCTGCAGTGAATATGACAAAAAGCTTGTCCTGCTGATCGAGAGAAAATATGAGCTTTTGTCATCGCAGCTATCATTGTCTGTGAATCTGCTGGTGGTTTGTCTATCAGCGGGAGATAGACAATATTTCTTCAAACGAGGTATTGTCCGATCACCAAGACCAACATCACAAGCTGCCTGTGTGATTATCATTGCAAGTCAGTGCGTCGATGATTTCCTATTTGCAGAGCTGATATCACAGTCAAAATTATCGGCTATAATTTGGATCATACCGTTGGATGCGTCATTTATTCCTTGGTTGGCTGTATCCAATGATGCTGCCATAGCAGCTGATTTTTTTAATCGACGTAGTTCGTCGTAACTGCATGTAACACGATACTCATACATACTGTATGATTAAAGATGAATTATTATCTCTTTAAATAACACATTTTAAATAGGTGTGTGGTCATAAAATAATCAATATGAACTGAAGACCCCTGTCCGGAAAAGCTTCTATCAATTAATATTGATTTTATTTCGAATATTTAATCGGGACCGTTAAGGTGTCTATTTTTTAGAACAGACTATTCTGATGATACCATATTGCGATATAGAGCACTGGGCTGTCCCCATGGCTACGCACCGAAATTCAAATGTCCCAGATTTATTGTTTGTATCGTTTTGTCCCATAGTTGTAAACGATAATAAGCACAATTAACGATTATTTGTGACAAAATTGTACAATAAAATTTCTGGTCTTTGTTAACAGTAAACACCATTGTTCGTTAGCTAAACAACTACACCTTTTTAGACTATTAAAGATGGATTATCTCTTTAAATAACAAATTTTAAATAGTTGCGTGGGTATAAAATAATAGATATGAACTGAAGACATATGTCCGGAAAAGCTTCTATCAATTAATATTGATTTTATTTCGAATATTAAATCGGGCCCGTTTATGTTACTATTTTTAGAACCGACCATTCGGATGAGACCGTATTGCGATATAGAGCACTGGGCTGTTCCTACGGCTACGTAACGAATGTCAAATGTCACAGATTGGTTGTTTGTATTGTTCTGTTCCACTGATAAAAGCGATAATGATTATAATAAACGTTTATTTATGACAAAATTGCACAATATAATTGCTGGTCTCTGTTAACAGTAACCACTATTGTTCGTTAGCAGAACAAACACACCTTTTTAGACCAGAAAATATTCGAAATAAAATTAATATTAATCGATAGAAGCATTTCCGGACAGGAGTCTTCGATTCAAATCTATTATTTTATACCCCGGTAACTATATAATACATGTTTACAAAGAGATAATCCACCTTTAAAATTATTTTTAAATATTCGAAATAAAATTAATATTAATCGATAGAAGCATTTCTGGACAAGAGTATTCGATTCAGATCTAATATTTTATACCCCGGTAACTATATAAAACATGTTTACAAAGAGATAGTCCGCCTTTAACAATAAGCTTGGAGTCAAGTAATAACACACCAAGTGCTACCTGTAGGTATGTTGCTTGGTTGAGGATGATACTTGTGATAATACTGCCAATAAGGAGTGCAGGTAGCGATCTGACTAACTTTGTTGATATCGCAGCGAGGAAAGTCATCAAATGTGCTGGAAACAGATTCTTCAATGAATATCCTATCAACATGAATATTGTATTCCGATCTGTTGCTGGTAATGTTTTTGCATACCTCAAACACATGCTTAGCAACTGTTGTAATATGCGGTTCTAAATGGTCTCCACTTTCTTCCTTTACCAATCTCAAAACATTTGCTGTATTTTGATGGAATGCTAAGACACTTGCCTAACCAACAGCAGACAGAGTGAGGAGGTCGTCACAAAAGTGACGTTTCATTTAGTGATCAACCGTGGCCGTGCCAAAACACATTGTGGGCTTTATATTCATTGTGCAGATCAACAGAATTCCAAATACGTTTTGTGTTGCTTGCGATAACATTTGTACCATGTTGTAAAGTTGTATCGGCATGAGCAGTCACTGTGTGTTTAGATTAATTGGCGTAAGGCATCTGTTCTGGACAAATCCTTGCGATAATGGGCATCAACTACACGAATGTCACGCAGCGCACTTCCAATCCTACAACGAACCTCGAGTCCCCATGCATCCCCGCGAGCATCACATTTTTCTGGTAGCTCCATCCTGTATGACTTTCCCTCTTCTGTGTGAGTTGATCGACATACATATGCAGTGCGCCATCTTCCTGTGTTCGTATGAACATGAACTTTTAAGTTTTCATTTCCCAAAAGTTTATCCTCTAAAATTGCATGTAGGTGATCGTCATAAAATTGACTTGCATTAATGATAGTCAGAATTCTACTTGTATTAGCACTAACCGAACATAGGTCTGCCGAGATACACCCGTCGCCATACCGAAATTTAAACATGCACTCCCCCGTCATAGTTCATCTCACTCGAGTCTGAAACTGAAGGGAAAGATATTTATATACAAACTCCGAAAATATATATCAATCAATTAGTAATTCAGTCATCAACCAAGAGTATAATATGTGACACGAATGTGATTGCCGAGAAAAATCGGAAAATCTCATCTGAAACAACTTAATCGCACTCAAAAGTAATTGTGACATATAATATAATGATGTGTAAATGGCATACCACTCCACATTTGAATATACATGGGCAGTCACATTTAAAATAGCCAATTGAGCCATATCATTGCTGCTCCAAACTCAGTTATTTTAGCATATCGTTATATTTTTTAATTGTTCACATATTTGGCGGCCATATTGGCAGCCATCTTTGATTGCTGACACCGACGTCGCATTCCATATTGGCACTCGGGTAATATATTAGGTTACGTTTAGGGACCAAATAGCAACCATACAGTTATTTGAAAAGAAGATATCAGCTTCAAACTAAAACTAGCGTATTTTGGCAGCCATCTTGGACGCCATCTTGAATTTCTCAAATTGCTCAATGGTGATGTGTCTACACCACCCTAGAAAACGTTACAAAGATCATCCCCATGAATAATCAGCAAAGAAACCAACTATAACAGAGAACTTTGGGTTAGGCCAAAATTCGACACTTGGCTGCTGGATTATAATTTGTATCCCCACTGAAAATCAGATATGTGACAACCAAGAGATCGATAGTGGCGCACTGTGACACTCTTTATCGTGCAGACAGGAAACGTTCTTAGAAGATGACGCAATAAATGATGTCAGTGGTGTTACCGCACAATGGTGCACATTCAGTATATTCAGTAGATTAGTTGTGTTAACATAGAATTGTGACGACAATTTTCACATTAACTGGCCCATGAAATGTTGAACTAGCACCATACAATCGAGAAAAACGTAAAGTGGGTCAAATAGTTGAGTACCCATGTTCTGTTGCTCTGAGAATACCAACGGTATTTCACATTTCATCAACTTTCCGGGAATGACTATACATTGTCTGCAAACTTCGAAAAAGCAACTGATATGGAAGGAATTTTTATAAATGATTGATCACAGATAACACCATTGACAAAAATGGGAGATGTTTATACATTTTTTGTTTGGAGTCATTCCAATAACAGAAAGGTTAAACTAAATAAGAAAATATCCCAAGTCATCTTCATTAAAGTAATGTACTTGACATTATTTCTTTAAAACTGTCAATGAAATTGAACCAGAATGATGAAAAGTACAAAACACATTGCTTAACTCCACTCTATAGGCCTACAAGTACGGTATATGCTAAATGTTACAGAAAAAAATCATCATTCTCCGTAGGCAGTCTAATAAAAATAACCCATATTGAAGGGTCTAACAACCATACCTCTACTTGTATTTCTCATACCCAAGGCTATGGAATGTTGTTTCACATAACCATTTAAAGTGTGCGAACAGGTTTATTCGACCAAACTGAATGAGAATCTGTTACATAATAACAATATGTCGTATAGTAAACCAATTCTTGACATAACCTGCTCATATATTTACTCAAATATTTAACCCATGTGGCCTAGAAGAAGGGAGACCGAGAGGTATTGTAAACATCAGCTACGCCAACTATAAAGAAGTCAAACGCAAATTTCGACGTGAACTTCGCAAATCTAATGGACAATACATGTCTGCTCAAAATGAACAAATTGATCATTCAGCTGAGTTAGATCAGGGACTCTTTTTCAAGCTCTTTAACAACAAAAGAACGAAATCAAAACCGGATAGTAAATTATTCAATGTAAATGGCAAAATAATCCGGAATACGTCGGACATTACCGCTGCATGGGCAGATTACTATGAACAACTCTATTCACCTCTACAATCGCCCACTTTCGATTCAGAACATCTGGAGAAGACACAACGTTTGATTGCAGATATTTCTGAACATAAGTTACCTTCTAACGTAGACCAATCTCTCATGTATGAAATATCACACAGAGAGCTCAAAAACGCTATTAGTAATGCCAAAACGGGGAAAGCCCCAGGCCCCGACCGGATATGCTATGAGCACGTAGTGTATGGTGGCGATACATTGCTTAACTGCATTCATGCTGTCTATGATGTTGAAACTCACACATGTTCCAAAAATGGCCAAGACAGGATTAATGATTTCCTTGTATAAGGGTGGAGACAAACCAAAGAACAAGTTCGATAGCTACAGAGCAATTACACTCTTATCCATACTCTATAAGCTCCTGGAAAAGGTTCTGCTCAATCGCTTCGAAATTAATACACCATATCTCGTTAAAGTTCACCCCCTTCAGAACGGATTCCAGAAAGAAATAAGTTGCTTAATGTCATCATATGTGGTTAGCGAATGAATTAATTACACATCATAGCAGAATAGTAAGCTTTATGCATGTTTCCTAGATGTCCGTAAAGCCTTTGATACTGTGTGGTTAGACGGCCTATTGGTCAAACTTTACGATCGCGGTTTTCGTGGACATATATGGTTCACACTACGGGAGATGGTGTCGGGATTTACTCGCTTCGTCAATTATGGCAATTCACTGTCAAGGGAAATCAAAATACTACAAGGGACGCGACAAGGTGTCTTTTTATCACCCCCTCCTATACATGTTGTATATAGATGATCTGTTATCTGAACTCGAGGCATCGAACTATGGTCTTCGGGTTGTCTCCACAAACTGCGCGTCGCCAACTCAAGCGGATGATATGACACTTTTTTCGCTCACAAACGTGGGCCTACAACGTCTTTGTGACATTGCACACTGTATAGCCGATTGTGGCGATTTACATACAACGCACAAAAATGTAAAACCATTGTATTCAATGAAAAAGTGAAGAATCTGCCTGTGCATCCAAGGAGATGGAAACTTGGTGACGGGTATGTTGACGAAACTGATCAGATAACCCATCTTGGCATAACGTTGCATAGAAGCGACTTCGCTCGTGAGTTCATCGACTGTATTGTCAACAAAATAAGATCCACCTACTTCATGCTGAGCAATGCTGGCATGTATGCAGGTGGAATCACTCCTCAAAGTTGCGAAACTCTTTACAGATCCATAATTATTC
The DNA here is from genome assembly GCA_032622095.1 of Siphonodentalium dalli. Taxonomy (NCBI): domain Eukaryota; kingdom Metazoa; phylum Mollusca; class Scaphopoda; order Gadilida; family Siphonodentaliidae; genus Siphonodentalium; species Siphonodentalium dalli. The sequence continues at coordinate 42,612,264 of CP136063.1, read as the reverse complement.
CAAAGGGTCTATACGGATCTGAACTCTTGTGTGGTCTATCAGAAACCCATTGGTCAACTCTTGAGAAAATTCATCGCTTCTGCCTCAAGCATATCCAGGGACTTCCTGTACGTGCTCGCACTGATATCGTTTTGGGGATGCTTGGCATCCATCCTATCAAGTCATTGATTGATGCCAGGAAACTAAATTTGTTTGGAAGCCTGTGTCGTATGCATCCTGGCAAAGCTTGTAAGGAATTTTTTGTCACAAGACTTCACATGTACTTCACGGGACAACTGGAAAACCCAAATTCTTTCATCAGCGACATTAACAACACTCTTGTTGAATACAACATATCCGAGCATATGCATCAGTATGTTCATTTCTGCTCCTTTCCTCTGAAATCCGAATGGAAGCGCATTACAAAATCCGCGATTAACGACAAATGCGTACGCGTTTTCGAAACATTCAACCATACCCTACTATGTGTCACGTATGGAGAACATGTCGTAAATACCCTATGCATAAGATTGCATTTATCACAGTCGGCCAACTCATCGCAGGAAGCGCATTCTCTCAACAAAACACATGTACATTATGCTGCCAGTCACGCTCTGACATTATCGAGCACGCACTTATATCATGCAGTAGCCCACTTATGCACTCCCACAGAAACGAAATGTGGTACCAGATGATTGATCGTTTCGGCATACCGCTATTCGTATGGGCCACGAGTCTCCACAACAGCGACCTCTTATTGCTTCATCTCACACATCTCCCACGTGATATATTCACATTTCTTGAGTAAGTTGAGGACACCTCAGAGTTTACGATATTCATTGTTCTTCACACAAACTTAATTTGGAGGCGCTATGTCGAACTCTCAGCCACTACGCATGACGGTTTGTGCTAAACAACACTTTTTCGTTATACGTTACGGGTGTTCGCCCTAAGTCGCACATAAATGTACAACCTTCTGTCCTGTCCATAGAATCCGAAGACGCGACAAAATAAATAAACATGAGTAAAAATATATACATGAGTGGTGCTGGGGAAATGGTCGGCTCCGAGTCGGTAAGACTGCACAAAGGCATTGGCGTTTGTGGGTCTTCCAGAGAGAGATCCCTGATTTGGGTCCAACTCCGGCTTGGTCGTCTCGAGTTTGCTATTTCTCTGGTCTCAGTTCTCCTTTTTGGCGATTTTGGGATTGGCAAATTATAGCCGTAACGTGGTCCACTTCTAATAACCACTGGTTTAAATCTACAAAACCAAACACTGGCAGCTACTCGGATTATATGGACAGAACAGAACCCATAACTGCAAAGCATGCAATAGGAAGCGAGCGCTTGATTGTCGGTGAGAAAGTGCGTGAAATGTATTTGTCTGATGTTTGTGGGTTGATTTGAATATATGTGTTTGTGGACATGTGGGGAAAACTGCAACGATATCCTCTTGCCATATGTGAAAGAGCTTGGTTGAGTTTGTTGTGATCATATCGTATGTATGTGCGATTGTGTGTGTTTGCGTAATGTTTTAGATTGTGTATGGGTACGTGTGTGGTCGAGAGGGTGTGTGTTTGTTGACGTGGACTCTCACGTATGTAAGCTCGTGTTCATGTAAATATAATTCGAATTATATTCTTTTCCTCGGTTGAATGCTCTCTTGCCTGTCTGTGCATTACGTCTTTTTGATTGCTAATGGTATATATGTTGCATTCATGTACCCTATGTCTTTTGTTAAATCTTCAATACTGGAGGCAATAAAGATATATATATATATTCATTTTCTGCAAACAACTCTTAAGATTTAAGATGTTCAAGTTATATATTGTGTCAATTAAGTTGCATCCATATTAACAACACTGACACGGTAACACCACCGACATTTCAACAATCAAATATGCCTCACTTTGCTTTTATCAAGGTTCTTTTGTTTGCTTAACTTTTAAATTATATTCCTCATTTTAAAATTGTGTGGTGCTTTTGTGGGTAAATTGTGATAGCAATTATAATTGTAAGTTAGCATTGGCAGTATGGGCTCTGTCAATGAATTATCGTGGTGGTCAGGGTATCAGTCGACGTAAACATCTCCGTAATAATTATAATATTAGGTCGACACGACTTCATGTAAAAACCCATTTCCAGAACAATGGGCTTCCCCCAATATCGTGTCGTCATACTGATGTCGCAGACATTCCAAATAAGGAATAATTTATGGGCGTCAATATTGCCGACAACACTTGAAATTGTTCAGATTTCAACTCTGAAATAACTGACTCTTTCAAGATAGACGAAACACACTTCAATAACACATCGTGATGTGTATCGGTCTTTGTCCACTGTAACACTCATTTTCATATTGTGATGAGATATTAAAAGCGTCGAAAACGAGTTTTACCGATGAATAAATGTCTTAAATTTAGATCAATATACACACGTGTTTTTTGTGACACCTGAGCTATTTTTACGGGACACGCGCAGCTGTTATCGGTTAGCCAATCGGGGTTAGCGGTTTCTGGTACCGCTTCAAATCAAAACAAGGAATTTCCTGGTATATCCCCAAGTCTGGAAATAGCTTTTGGCCAGGCCTGTTCGACTCAGATGAATTTATATGATATACTGAGTCGAAATTTATGTCGACTGGCAGGGTATATGAAAGGTTCATTTATGTCTTCATATAGCATTTATTCACCCATCATACTAAAACACATATCTATTATCATCACCACCAACACATACAATCATTCCAAAACATCATCATCCACAGGATAGTATAGTCTGCACACATAACAACCACACAGTGTAGGCCATGCAACCAAATGCAAATATATAACCATTTGCATATATAATAAGCACACACATGTGCATACACAAATATATTGAAGAAACTTGGGGAGTTCCTCCAAACACCAAAATTGCCAGATATCCAATCCATATCTATTTAATTGAGATATCTACAAATTGGCATCTCAGGTTATGGGGAGATAACCTCACAAAAGTAACCACATTAAAATATAGATCAAATAGGAAATATACTCCCAACTACCACGCCGTATATACTTTATGTCAAAACGGACAAACTCTACTAATTTACTTGAAGATAGAAAGCTATTATAAAAACATGATTATAACGATAGAATATAGCAAGCAACTGTGAACATACGAGGTTAATGTGACATAGGCCACTATGTCGGGATAATCTGTATACAACGATAGCCTGAATATCTTGAAGACATCTTGATAAAATAAACTTAGACTTTTCCGAAGACAACTTTGTGACAACAGGTAAATCGTAAAACCACCAATCTCAAAACTTTGACGATGTACGCGCAGCTGTGTGTCATCCAATCGGCGGTGTGCTTACCTGTGTTATTTTAAGTGGCGATACTAGATTGCTTAGCATTGGGCTTAAAAGACGGTAATGAGACAGGGACGGATCAAAAACAGTGAAGTTAAGAGGGTATGTCGTAAATACCGGTGATATTGATCTTAAGAGGGTATGTCGTAAATACCGGTGATATTGAAGTTAAGAGGGTATGTCGTAAATACCGATGATGCTCATGATAAGAGGGTATGTCGTCAATACCGGTGATATTGAAGTTAAGAGGGTATGTCGTAAATAGCGGTGATATTGATGAATATCTTAGCTGCTAGTTGTGAGTATTGACTTGTATCAGTTGTATATATAAACTAGGGCTAAATTACACCGCCATACCTACATACGGGAGTTAACACAACTGACTAAAAAACTCACATTTTTTATTAAATTAACCTGTTTTTGATGGTTTATATCCACTTTAGCCTTCTGTGATATTTAAAAACTCCCCCATGACTTTCAAGAATGGCTGCAACATAACTTAGCAAAGATTAGTAATTCTACTCTCAACTGTTTTGTATTACCATAAATAATAATTAGATTTTGGTAACACCGCTGACTACTTTCAGTTGTACAACATCGTCAATCAACCCGCTACAAAAATCAAAACCTGTTGTGAGGTCTATGTATTTTAATATTTATATTGAGTATAGAACAACAACTTTGGCTCTTATCTTATCAACAGACACTATCCGTGCTTGGTTGTCTGTTGGGTGTTGCTAACTGTAATGTTCATTGTTTGCACAGGTAACACTACTGACTTCTGGTTATTTTGAAAGTTCATAAATACGCATAGATAGATAAATATAAGATGGAGATAGATCATGTTATTTCATACATTGGATTACCCTTTCATAAAAACGGAATCTTGTTTCGTTGTACATAATGCAGCAATTTTAAAAAATGAAATGAACATAATATGTACGCTTATGGGAGAATTTATTTGTCTCGAGCGTAAATATTAATAAATAACTTTAGAAAGTAATTTATTAATATTTATGCTTGAGACAAATAAACGGGCACAATAAAATGTTCGAAATAAAATCAATAATAATTTATAGAAGTCTTTCCGGACAGAGGTTTTCAGTTCATATTTATTATTTTACACCCACACAACTATTTCAAATTTGTTATTTAAAGAGATAATCCATCTATAATTTTTTGTAACATGTTATCCAGATCGTATTAAATTTGATCCCTAACAAAGTGAAGGAGTTATTGAATTGTAAATAGTGCTTATAAAACTAAAGACTCGATGTTAAGACATATGCTGTTCAATTCTAAACGGGAATATATATCTGGTGCCTTTAAACTGGAGTATCGGATGCCTTTGCATATGTCAGTCATTCCTTCCTTTGTGTGAAATGTCGCCTTGTAAATTCATGCAAAATGCTACCATCTAAATTTCTAACATTCAAGCATGGATTACGAATGCCGTTGTTCAAAATGTATTATTCTAATCGAATTTACAGTTTTTGTCATGTGGACGGTCTCTTGTGTTGAGTTCGCTTGTGGCTAGTCAGATTAATTGAACTGGCGAACGATTTCTCACATATATCGCACTGGTACGGATGATCACCAGTGTGGATTCTTTTATGTTCAGTCAGACGTCCAGATTGTGTGAATGCTTTCCCGCATATATCACACTTGTGTGAGCCACCGCCTGTATGGATTATCCTATGTTGCGTCAGATGAATTGACCGAGCAAACGATTTATCACATACATCACACTTATTGGACGATCACCAGTGTGTATTCTCTTATGTTCAGTCAGACGTCCAGATTGTGTGAATGCTTTCCCGCATATAACACACTTGTGTGAGCCACCGCTTGAATGGATTATCCTATGTTGCGTCAGTTGACTTGACTGAGTGAACGATTTCTCACATATATCACACTTATACGGACGACCACGAGTGTGGATTCTCTTATGGTCAGTCAAATGTCCAGATTGTGTGAATGCTTTCCCGCATATATCACACTTGTGTGAGCCACCGCCTGCATATTTTATCCTATGTTGCGTCAGATGACTTGACCGAGCAAACAATTTCTCACATATATCGCAATTATACGGACGATCACCAGTGGATTATCTTATGTTTAGTCAGATGTCCAGATTGTGCGAATGCTTTCCCGCATAAATCACACTTGTGTGAACCACCGCCTGTATGGATTATCCTATGTTGCGTTAGATGACTTGACCGAGCAAACGATTTCTCACATACATCGCACTGATACGGACGATCGCCAGTGTGGATTATGATATGTTGATTCAGATCACTTGGCCGAGCAAACGATTTCTCACACATATCACACTGATATGGACGATCACCAGTGTGGATTCTCTTATGTTCAGTCAGATTTCCAGATTGTGTGAATGCTTTCCCACATATTTCACACTTGTGTGAGCCACCACCTGTATGGATTATCCTATGTTGTGTCAGATGACTTGACCGAGCAAACGATTTCTCACATACATCGCACTGATATGGACTATCGCCAGTGTGGATTCCCTTATGGTCAGTCAAATGTCCAGAGTGTGTGAATGCTTTCCCACATATATGTTACTTGTGTTTGCCACCACCTGTATGGATTGTCCTATGTTGCGTCAGATTACTTGACAGAGCAAACGATTTCTAACATATTTCACACTTATACGGACGATCACCAGTGTGGATTATCAGATGTCGATTCAGATTACTTGGCCGAGCAAACGATTTGTCACATATATCACAATTAAACGGCCGATCACCTGTGTGGATTCTCTTATGTTCAGTCAAATGTCCAGAGTGTGCGAATGCTTTCCCACATATATCACACTTATGTGAGCCACCGCCTGTATGGATTATCCTATGTTGCGTCAGATTACTTGACCGAGCAAACGATTTCTCACATATATCGCACTTATACGGACGATCACCAGTGGATTCTGTTATGTGCAGTCAGATGTCCAGATTGTGCGAATGCTTTCCCGCATAAATCACACTTGTGTGAACCACCGCCTGTATGGATTATCCTATGTTGCGTCAGATTACTTGACCGAGCAAACGATTTCTCACATATATCACACTTATACGGACGATCACCTGTGTGGATTATCAGATGTCGATTCAGATCACTTGGCCGAGCAAACGATTTCTCACATATATCGCATTGATATGGACGATCACCAGTGTGGATTCTCTTATGTTCAGTCAGATGTCGAGATTGTGTGAATGCTTTCCCACATATATCACACTTGTGTGAGCCACCACCTGTATGGATTATCCTATGTTGTGTCAGATGACTTGACCGAGCAAACGATTTCTCACATACATCGCACTGATACGGACGATCACCAGTGTGGATTCTCTTATGGTCAGTCAAATGTCCAGAGTGTGTGAATGCTTTCCCACATATATCACACTTGTGTGAGCCACCACCTGTATGGATTGTCCTATCTTGCGTCAGATTACTTGAATGAGCGAACGATTTCTCACATATATCACACTTATATGGACGGTCACCAGTGTGGATTCTCTTATGTTCAGTCAGATTTCCAGATTGTGTGAATGCTTTCCCACATATATCACACTTGTGTGAGCCACCGCCTGTATGGATTATCCTATGTTGCGTCAGATTACTTGACCGAGCAAACGATTTCTCACATATATCGCACTTATACGGACGATCACCAGTGTGGATTATCAGATGTCGTTTCAGAATACTTGGCCGAGCAAACGATTTCTCACATATATCGCACTGATACGGACGATCACAAGTGTGGATTCTCTTATGTTCAGTCAGATGTCCAGATTGTGCGAATGCTTTCACACATATATCACACTTGTGTGAGCCACCGCCTGTATGGATTATCCTATGTTGCGTCAGATTACTTGACCGAGCAAACGATTTCTTACATATATCACACTTATAAGGACGATCACCAGTGTGGATTCTCTTATGTTCAGTCAGATTTCCAGATTGTGTGAATGCTTTCCCACATATATCACACTTGTGTGAGCCACCGCCTGTATGGATTATCCTATGTTGCGTCAGATTACTTGACCGAGCAAACGATTTCTCACATATATCGCACTTATACGGACGATCACCAGTGTGGATTATCAGATGTCGTTTCAGAATACTTGGCCGAGCAAACGATTTCTCACATATATCGCACTGATACGGACGATCACAAGTGTGGATTCTCTTATGTTCAGTCAGATGTCCAGATTGTGCGAATGCTTTCACACATATATCACACTTGTGTGAGCCACCGCCTGTATGGATTATCCTATGTTGCGTCAGATTACTTGACCGAGCAAACGATTTCTTACATATATCACACTTATAAGGACGATCACCAGTGTGGATTCTCTTATGTTCAGTCAGATTTCCAGATTGTGTGAATGCTTTCCCACATATATCACACTTGTGTGAGCCACCGCCTGTATGGATTATCCTATGTTGCGTCAGATTACTTGACCGAGCAAACGATTTCTCACATATATCGCACTTATACGGACGATCACCAGTGTGGATTATCAGATGTCGATTCAGATCACTTTGCCGAGCAAACGATTTATCACATATATCGCACTGATACGGACGATCACCAGTGTGGATTCTCTTATGGTCAGTCAAATGTCCAGAGTGTGCGAATGCTTTCCCACATATATCACAGTTGTGTGAGCCACCACCTGTATACGGATTGTCCTATGTTGCGTCAGATTACTTGAATGAGCGAACGATTTCTCACACATATCGCACTGATACGGACGACCACCTGCGGGTATTCTCTTATGTGAAGTCAGATCTCCAGAGCATGCGAATACTTTCCCACATAAATCACACTTGTCACCCATTGCCTGTGTCAATTGTATTGTATTGAATCAGGAAAATATTTCTGACATATATCCCACGAAAACAGTCGATCAGCAGTGTATTATATTGTGCAGTCATATTTCCAATTTGTGTGATCACTTTCACACATGTCATGTAGGCCCTATGGAGTCAGATGTCCCGAATATATGCAAACTTTTCCGTACATTTGTATATCAGGATTTGTGAGGGGTTAGTTGAAAGTCTCCTTTTTGGATTTCCTTTTGTTCCAATGAAGACCCGGATGTCGGCCTATTCACGCTTTATTATCGACATTGTTCTGTTCACCACCGACACAGAGGGTACAGCGCATTCGAAACAATTAATATTAAATTGACACCGCGTTATGATCGTTACTTAGTTCCGCGACTGATAATAACGAACCAAAGACGCTTTGGGTCGTATATAGGCTATATCTGATTTTGTGACGTCACCAATTTTTAAGTAATACGACCCTTGGATTTTGAATTTTGGATAGCACGAATGTAGGATAAAGGATCGGTGGGCCTAAAGCATTATTGTCGTAAAACATTAAAACTATAGATATATTACTGTAGTCTATAGGCAGTAATAATATATAATGATTATATGTAAAATGATATTTATATATGTATTTTATCTTGGATTACGCTAGAATATGGTCATAACCAATAAATAATTTGAATTTGAATATTGTCGTAATCGGTTGTCAAGACTGACAAGAGGCTAACACAAATCAGTCGATGATTGTTTACAAATTTTTTTTTTTTTTTTTAACATTTGCCCAGAAAACTAATTCCAGTCGCATCAATGGCCATGTAGAGAATATCTTCAATTTTCTATCGGTATTTTAGCCTGATAGATTGATGCGATATTCATAAAGTTTAAAGCAGAGTAACCTGGGCCAGGCTAACTTTTACTTGTTTCGATTGAGTGCTCATCGATCAAATCTAAAAATAATATTCGATAAATAAAATTGGAAGATAAGATATAGTTCCAAACGTATTGACAATTTAAACCCATAATATTCTGCAATTGTATGAAACAAACTATTTATTTAATTATATTGAGTTTTAATAATGTTATGAATTGTTGTATTTGTAACAACAACGGACGAAGAGATGTGAGTTTGTGCTATAAATTAATACGCAATCACAACACACCCCAAATAGTCCTGCCACAGAACACGCGAACACGAGGTCGAAGAATATATTTGATAGGAATAACAGCATAGAATTAACACAGCAACTGAGATAAGCAGGTAAGCTATGTGTACATATTTGTGAACTCCAGTATTCTAACCATAGATACTTTTAACGTGATGACAATTTTGCAAATTAAAACAATTAGACAGAAAAACTTGGAAAATTCGATGCACCGTGACCACCATGAGTCATGACCATCGACAGTGATCAACGCTCACCATGTCACTGCTATGTCATTCTGATCACAGTTATACGACTACATGGTGATCATTCTTTGTTGATATTCATCAACAATCAGTGAATCATTGCACCAAGTGAACATTTAGACGAACACGATTCAATTGTTTATGAAAGAATTTCCATCGTAGGAAGAAACCATCATTTTGTTACCATGTCCATGGCATGGTCCTAACTCATTAGTTAAAAATTGACTATACATTGAATGTATAGTCCAACTTTCCCCATCGCTGGTAACGGAGCTTTTTCTTCAAGTCCGGAAAGGAAGAATGTGACGATCGAACTCCGGTCACACCGCACTCGCTGTCGTGGGAGCAAGTATTTTCGTACCCTTACCAGCTCGTACCCTCCGAAAAAGTAAATTCGTACCCTAGCGCGAAACTATTTAGATATCTCATTAAGGCGTGCGTTCAGTTTCTCATCTAATAACTTTGCTTATCTTATTTTTCACCACGATTGAACTATGCGCCGTGTCGTAATCCAGTTTCTCATCTAATAACATAAATTTGTCCTGGGTCTTTTTCTGATTTTTTTGTATTATACACTTGATGACTACACTTTGTGTCGAACGAGTACAGTCCATCTGAGCGAATAGGGAAAGCATACAACAATTGTAAGCAAACTGTCCATTCCTATTTCCCAAATTCATGGAAAAAAATAGAAATTTCCCTTCCATTCACAAGATTTTCTTCATACTTAATTTGCATAACAGTATTTGATTACGTTATCTTCACACTGACAGCTCTAGTATTATTATCGTTATCGTTCATAGACATTACAAAGTGTAAACCTCTATGTCGCAATTTGTTTCCCAGTGGTAAAGACCCAGGACCCATTCCTCAAAACAGGGTGAACAAATTTATAATGTTATTAGATGAGAAACTGGATTACGACACGGCGCATTGTGATGGAATACGACGATTGAAAACAGGTAAATATGTTTATTTAATATGTATATATATTAGAGATGGGCGGTTGTGAAATTTTGCCTCGGTTTCGGTTGTGGAAAAAGAGTTGAGTCTCGGTTTCGGTTTTTATTAATAAAAATTACTAATGTGAACAAAATCTAATTATGCTTCATCATATTACAAAGAAAACACACCAATTGTATCACCATAACTTGTGAGGTACATGTCCTTTTATAATATTAAATTATGTATCATATTGTTACTATTAGTCTATTACATGTATATTGTTAATGTCCATGTCGAGTGGCAGTGCTAGAATGCAAGTGGGTCTGTGTATTGTGTATGACTGCAATTCAGCATCATATGATCATAAGTGTGAAATAATATAATGATCATTTATATTGGCATAAAACTAATGTGTGTGACTAGATATATGTGTATAGTTATGATTTGAAAAATAAAATTGGAAATAAACAACAAAATGAAAATAAAACATGACTAGAATCTCTCAATCACATTATCTGGCTATATGCCTATTACCCCATATTTAGGGAACATAATATTGTACACACTATACAGTATACATGCATCCAATACAAGTCACCTGGATGAGTGCTATTTCTCAACAGTTTACCGACAAACGGTATAATTCATTCCGGCTCCGATTCCGGCATAACATTTTTAATCAACGGCGCACAAATATATTTGACGATTTAACATCCAAACAGTGATAAAAACTAATAGGGAGTGCAGGTAACAATCATTGATACCTTTTGATATCGTATCCTCGTTATCAAATTCACCTTTCAGAGTATTTGTACGGCTTTAATGATTAAAATAACATGAGAAATAAACTGACTTGTGTTGTGTTTACTAGTACTACGGCGAAAATAGGTGTACACGGAAGCAACGTAATTAATTCGTCGCGCGATTTCACCATGCGAACTCCTTTCTGCATATAATACAGGCGGCACACTTAGATTTCTTATCTTTCTTTGAAAAATAATTCCTCACAGGACTCGTTTGTTCGTCGTGTTCTGCCATGATTACAGGAAGTTGTGACAACCGAAACCACGGGTTTTCCCAACTTACCACGGTTGTCATTTCCGGTTTTTCCCGACAACCGAAACCGAACTGATTCCACGGTTAACCGCCTATCTCTAATATATATGTATATACCCTGCTTGACAAAACAAGTGTCCACCTAACCGCGGTGCAGTTAGCGTTGACACCGAGGCTGAAATGCAACTACACCGCGGCTCCACCGGCTAACTAGTTGGGCCGCGGTGTACATGTACTTGCCGTTTGGCCATGGTGTAGTTGCCACGGTACTAGTACAAATACCCGCCATGCACCTTATTAGTAACTTGGGGACAGTTGGTGTATAAAATAAGAAGGGCCGCTTCATGTGAATGAAATTTATTCTGGTACTTGCATGTAACAACATACATGTAAGGTATGGTATTCTTCAAGTTGAAGTAAATTTATAACAGTTTCTTCCATTTCAAACAAGCATTAACCCTTTACCCAACAAACCGGCCAAAACCGGCCAAATAAAGCTTCAACAGCCTAAAATATCTTCGGTCTGTCTCAATAAAACCATACAAATATGGATATCATTGGAACCGGCTCCTTGACCACATTGTGATAGTTACAGTTATGCCCTGTGCCAATGCATTCTCTTATATATGCGAGTCGACCATAGGTCGCCTCGCATATATAAGAGAATGCATTGGCCTAAAAAAAATCTTTTTACCATTTTTTCTTACATTCTTTAACAATTTTAAAATTTTTAATGTGTTAAGCCAATGCATTCTTTTATATATGCGAGGCGACCTATGGTCGACTCGCATATATAAGAGAATGCATTGGCACAGGGCCGTTCTGTTGGGTAAAGGGTTAAGTAATAACGAACCAAAGATGCTTTGGGTCGTATATAGGCTATATCTGATTTTGTGACGTCACCAATTTTTAAGTAATACGACCCTTGGATTTTGAATTTTGGATAGCACGAATGTAGGACATAGGATCGGTGGGCCTAAAGCATTTTTGTCGTAATCGGCTGTCAAGAGGCCAACACAAATCAGTTGATGTGCAACATTCTCCTATTTATATAAACGTCATACAAACATTGATGTGTTTTGTTATTTATAAGGGCAAGTAGCTAGTTTATACTGCATTTCTATCAGGTCTAGTCACTCTATTGGATTATAATTGGAAACATATCAAACTAAAGCGCTAGAGTTTTAACAAAGCGTGAATTAAATTGCATGACAAAGTTTTGTTTACAAAATAAAAAAAATTATTAAAAACATTTGCCCAGAAAATCAATTCCAGCCGCATGAATGCACATGTAGAGAATATCTTCAATTTTCTATCGGTATTTTCGCCTGAAAGATTGATGCAATATTCACAAAGTTCAAACCTATAAACAATACTATAAGATTCGATTGAGTGCTTCAATTTAAGTTCATCGATACAATCTAAAATCAATAAATAAAATTGGAAGATAACAACATATAGTTCCAAACGTATTAACCATTTAAACCCATACTATTCTGTGAGTGTACGAAACAAACTATTTATGTAATTATAAGTATTGAAAATGTTATGTATTTCTATCAACAACGGCTGAACGAGCGAAGAGATGTGAGTTTGTGCTATAAATTAATACGCAATCACAAAAAAATAAATAGTTCTGCCACAGAAATAATTTTCGCGAACATGATCAGCGAAGAATATTATGTGATAATCAGATAATATGAACACAACAACTGAGATAAGCAGGTAAGCTATGTGTGCATATTTGTGAACTCAATTCTTCTAAGCATCTGTAGATACTTTTAACGTGATGACAGGCAAAATTTTGAAAATGAAAACAACACAAAAATTGCATTGCGAAAATTCGATGCAACATGTGGTATGTCATTCTGAGCACAGTGTCAAAGTTCATTCATGGTGATCTTAGTGAACGTTCAGACGACCACGATACAATCGTACATGTATGCTCATGTCAAAATCGTAGGTCAAAAATAATATCAAGCACTGTTTGATTTTAGTCTTTAGATGCAAAATCGTGGCATATCCTTGGTCGTATGTATGTAAAATTCGTAGCTGGAAATGACCGTAGGGTAGTCAATCACATGCTTTAGGAACAACATACGATATCAATATCAGAATCTGAATGTACGACAACATCGTAATCGTATGAACAAACTATCCACGATCTCGTCGGGCCCGATTCCTCCACTTATGATTGAAATTCATGGTCGTCTGAATGTTCACTTACTTTACTGATATTCATTCAACAACTATTGATAGGTGTCAACATAGGGACCTGCAAATATTCCAGATTCGATTCGATGTCAATATCAGGGACCTGATTCAAGCTCGACACCGAATATTTTCGAATCGGTGTTACTTTGGTGTAATCTTGTTATTTTGAGTTAGATATAAACACATGGCAAATGACCTAAGTGTACGTTCAGACGACCACGATTCAATCGTAAGTTGGGGAATCGGGGCCCGATGAGATCGTAGATAGTTTGTTCACACGATTGCGATGTCGTCGGACATGCTTACCCTGCTGGACAAAACAAGTGTCACCGCGGTGTATTTGCCGTTCAGCCGCGGTGTCAGAGTTTGTAACTGCAGTTGAGTACAATGTAGGCTATATCTGATTTTGTCACGTGACCAATTATTAAATAATACGACATTGTAATTTAGATTTTTTGGGAGCACGATTGTCGCACATACAGTACGGTACATGTAGGATCGGTGGGCCTAAAGTAGGGCTGGACGATATTAACGAAAATAAAAAATGCGATTTTTGGAAATTAAAACCGTGGTTAACGATATAATCGCGTTTTTTTTAAAACAGATACAAGAAACTGAACTTCTCACTGTTCGCTAGAATCACATCATTGTCATTAGTTTTGACAAGTTGGCATCGGGAATAACATACCCGGTATGCAACCACTCAACCAGTGACAACCTCATGCTCGATCGATATTCGGAATGAAAAGTAAATTCACTGGTTAAATTCCGCTATTCGGACAATTTCGTTCCGGTGACTTGACAAATTCTGGTAGATACCGGTAATTAATAAAACCATTATCTCGTATATGCCAAAACTAAAAGTGTTCTATACTATAGTATCCTTTTCTAACTCGATATGTTCAACTATGTTGAGTAAATATATATGCTATTCCCGATGACACTTGCGTCGCTTGACAACTGGAAATGTGGTTTACCGTCAAGACAAATTTGACAATGATGTTCAGTCTTTTAGCGAAGTCCAAACACACGTAGTACATAACTTTTGGAATTCAGCCAAGCAAGGACATCATGTATTGTTGGGCGGGTTTGAAGCTCTAATTCTATACAATTGGTTTTAACCAATCGCAGTGAGTGGTTTCTTCTAGACGAGAAGAGGGCGGTATCTTCGCCCATTTATTATTTTGATTGACGGTGCATGTGCATCGTTGTACTGATGGAAGAGGCGTGGCATGACTGACATTCATATCGATCTATCACCTGATCAGTCGTCGATTCATTTGGTGAATTCTCTTGTAATAAATATTTCGCAGGAAAGACGGAGAGCGAAAGAGGGACGTATTCTGGGTTTTCATATTCCCCCAATCTCGTTAGTCGTTCTAAATAAACGTTGTTTACTATGATGATTGAATATTGAAAAAATAGGACACGGGATTTAGTTGGAATTTAAAACTTAAATAACTCGATTTAGGCTTGAGTTAAACTATTTATTTGTATATATGCTTATGATTGGATGGCACCCACTGATTGCCGACGATATTACGATTATTTTAGATTAGACGATATTACTGACGATATTGAAATTTTAACCGGGTATTGTCGATTAATCGGGAAACCGCCCAGCACTAGCCTAAAGCATTATTGTCGTAATTGAAAAAGAAATTGTTGCTGTGTCTTTCGATTACCGGTACTGGTAATGTAAACGAGAATAGTGAATATGAATTACAATTTACATGTAAGTTCATTGCTAGCGGTAGTACCTTTTATTGAGAAAATATGACAAAATAAATAACGACAATAGTGTGATGAATGTTGAGGCGGGGAGAAAATTAACTGGTATTGCATCGCAATTTGCTACCCAAATGTGGATAAAAGCTATCCATTTTGGTATGAATTTTATATGATTAATAATGATTTTAGAACAATGCTACCCCGCTCGACAAAACAAGTGTCCATTGGCACCGCGGTGTATTTGCCGTTCGGCCGCGGTGTCAGCGTTTGTAACTGCGGTTGAGCATCGCGGCCGAACGGCAAGTACACTGCGGCCGAAGGCAAGTACACTTTTGGTCGAACGGCAAGTACACCATGGCCGAAAGGCAACTACAACGCGGCCGAATGGCATGTACACCGTGGTTAGATTTCTGGTTTGTATCCTCTTTTTTCAGTTTAATGAACGTACACCGCGGCAACTACCCTGTCCACCTAACCGCGGTGCAGTTAGCGTTGCCACCGTGGCTGAAATGCAACTACACCGCGGCTCCACCGGCTACAGTTGGGCCGCGGTGTACTTGCCGTTCGGCCATGGTGTAATTGCCGCGGTGTACATTCATTAAACTGAAAAAAGACGATACAAACCAGAAATCTAACCACGGTGTACATGCCGTTCGGCTGCGGTGTAGTTGCCTTTCGGCCGCAGTGTACTTGCTGTTGGGCCACGGTGTACTTGCCGTTCGGCCGCGGTGCTCAACTGCAGTTAAAAACTCTGACACCACGGCCGATTGGCAAATACACCGCGGTGCCAATGGACACTTGTTTTGTCCAGCGGGGTACACCATGGCCGAATGGCAAGTACACTGCGGCCCAACTGTAATTAGCCGGTGGAGCCGCAGTGTTGTTGCATTTCGGCCACGGTGGCAACACTGATCGCACCGTGGTTAAGTGGACACTTGTTTTGTCCAGCAGGGTATCTAATCAAGTCAATGTGATGTTATTTGCTAATCAAAATTTGAAAAGTAATTTGCTTCCTGTGTTGAGATACGAAAAACACATGGACTGGGCACATGTATTTGTTGACTATTGTTGTGAAAGATCATGTGAAAGGTCACGACATCAGGTGACAGAATTGTGGTGTGTAGGAATACAGGACTCTCTCTCTCCCTCTCTCTCTCGTTGTTTGATCGCCAGTGGGGCAAGTCGACATTGACTTCAGATCTTATTTAGAACGGTTGGCCGAATCAAACTACTTCATCTGCCCGGTATCATCACATCTGCCATCATTGATAAAGACCACGGACAACGACCCACGACTACACAACTCTATTAAAACGGACCACACTGAATACACTTTATACAAACGAGAGGAATTAGGTGAGCCATCTTTCTTTTGAGTCTTGATCCCTCTTTCGCCCCGTTTGTATTCAATGTCGGAAATATAACGCAATGTTCCATCCAGTTCGAACTTTGGTCCATCGCCAGAAATTTAGGCAAAATTCTAACAATAGTCACTTTGTGGGGCGAGTTCAATTGAAAGTGATAAAAATTTGTGATGTGAAATATGAACACAACAACTGAGATAAGCAGGTAACCTACTAGTACATGTACATGTATGTGCGCATATTTGTGAACTCCATTCTTCTAATCTAAGCATCTGTTAGTATTATCTATAGATACTTTTATTAGGCTATCGTTTTTCTTTCCCCAATACCACTATATGTATATGTAAAGCGATCATTTCCCGACCATCGGATCAGCTCCAGTTTGATCCGATGTCATACCACCCTTCTCTATCTCGCATACTGCGCATGTCTGTAAAAATCTAGACGATTTATTGTCCAAAAATATTTCCTTTATTAGCTCAACTTACTTTGTAAATTTGAGCTATTGCCAAGGGTTGGCATCCGTCGTCCGTGTGTGCGTGCGTGTGTGCATCCGTCAACAATTTCCTTTGGTGCGGGCTTCATGTCGTATCTATGGTCTGATCTTTATGAAATTTGTCATGAATGTTGGCATTGACATCTAGATGGGAACGAGTCGTTTTGGGGTCATTCGGCCAAAAAACATGGCCGCTGGTGGCCATCTTGGATTTAAAAATTAAATCCATTGGCGCGGGCTACAGGCCGTACTGTTTGTGTGATCATCATACAATTTGTCATGAATGTTGACATTTACATGTAGATGGGAACGAGTCATTTTAGGATCATTCGGCCATCTTGGATTTTACTCTTTTTATCACTAAATCCTTTGACACATTCTACAGACCACATCTCTGATCCGATCATCACCAAACTTCATATGGATCATATGGGGCGACCTCTAGATGGGAACGAGTCATTTGGAAAAAAAACATGGCCGCCGTCAGCCATCTTGGATTTTACTCTTTGCATCACTAAATACTTTGGCGCGGGCTACAGGTCGTATCTTTGGTCTGGTCTTTATGAAATTTGTCATGAATGTTGACATGTAGATGGGAACGAGTCATTTTAGGATCATTCGGCCAAAAAACATGGCGCTGGTGGCCATCTTGGATTTTACTCTTTGCATCACTAAATCCTTTGACACGTCCTACAGACCACATCTCTGATCCGATCATCACCAAACTTCATATGGATCATCGGGTCGACCTCTAGATGTGAACGAGTCATTTTGGGGTCATTTGGCGAAAAAACATGGCCGCCGTCAGCCATCTTGGATTTTACTCTTTGCATCTCTAAATACTTTCCTGCGGGCTACAGGTCGTATCTTTGGTCGGATCTTTATGAAATTTGTCATGAATGTTGACATTGACATGTAGATGGGAACGAGTCATTTTGGGGTCATTCGGCCAAAAAACATGGCTGCTGGTGGCCATCTTGGATTTCCAATTTGAATCCATTGGCGCGGGCTACAGGCTGTACTGTTTGTCTGATCATCATAAAAAATTTCTGAATGTTGACATTTACATGTAGATGGGAACAAGTCATTTTAGGATCATTCGGCAAAAACATGGCTGCCGGCCCGGCAGCCATATTGGATTTTACTCTTTGCATCACTAAATACTTTGACACACCCTACATACCACATCCCTAATCTGATCATCACCGTCATCACCAAACTTCATATGGATCATCGGGGTGACCTCTTGATGGGAACAAGTCATTTTAGGGTCATTCGGCAAAAATATATGGCCACCAATGGCCATTTTGGATTTTACTCTTTGTATGACTAAATATTTCTACAAAATCCATTAGCATGGGTTATACATGTAGACCAATCTGTTTCTTTGATCTGTATGAAATTTGTCATGGATGTTGACATTGCCATGTACCCTGCTTGACAAAACAAGTGTCCACCTAACCGCGGTGCAGTTAGCGTTGCCACCGTGGCTGAAATGCAACTACACCGCGGCTCCACCGGCTAACTACAGTTGGGCCGCGGTGTACTTGCCGTTCGGCCATAGTGTAATTGCCGCGGTGTACGTTCATTAAACTGAAAAAAGACGATACAAACCAGAAATCTAAAACCATGGTGTACATGCCGTTCGGCTGCGGTGTAGTTGCCTTTCGGCTGCGGTGTAGTTGCTGTTGGGCCACGGTGTACTTGCCGTTCGGCCGCGGTGCTCAACTGCAGTTACAAACTCTGACACCGCGGCCGAATGGCAAATACACCGCGGTGCCAATGGACACTTGTTTTGTCCAGCGGGGTAGATGACTTTTAGAATTTATTCTTTGCATCACTAAATCCTTTGGCACACCCTACAGACCACATCCCTCCATTTACTGTCAACCATTAAATGATTCCTACCTACTAGTAAGTTGAGCTACAGTGTCATTGACACTCTACAGTGTCATTGACACTTTAATTTTTAGTTCTATTTAGTATACTGTTAGGGCCCTGCGAATCGGAAATTCGGCAACCGAATCGAATATCGAATCGAATCGGGTGTCCGATGTCGACATCGAATCCGAATCGAATCGGGACAAGCACTGGACGGCAAAAAAATCATAGCTGACTATCGGATATCATTCTAATTATTGTTCACTTGTTTGTCATAAAAGCTGAGAAATTTTCGAATAGGAAACAAAGACCCAAGACACTGGCAGAGTTCACAGTCAAACGTTTGGCGACTGACATCGTTCTCAATTTTATGTTAAAAACGAAAATCGAAGCTATATATCACCTAGTACGAAACGTGACGTGTGCGTCATCTAAGCAGTAAGCACAGACCTTGACACCGACTATAAAATGAATAATTACTACTGAATATACTAGTACACTATTCGACTACCCTACACACGTCATATAACAGTGTATATTAATTCGATAATCGCCATTGACTATGAATGTATTCCAAGGATTTCAGGCCTGATGTACGCTGTATCATAAACAATGGCAGGCATATCGATGAGCATGGCCCACCATATCAGTACCCTGATGTCTACTTGTAATAATGCATTCAGTTTGACAGAGGTAACTCTATGTAATAATCATGTGCGTTTTATCCTTGAATTTAATAAAAGATGGCATTACCTGGCTTGCTTGTCGGTCGGAATGTATTTATGCGATGGACCTTCAAAACATGCTATTATAGGTGGATCATGGATATAAACAGTGTGGGGTGATTAAAATGTATTAATGTGCACCTAGTATAGTCATGACACAAAACACACCTAATTGGAAAGTTAACACAAACTATATAAAATTATATACTACATCTATATAGACCTTTGAGGTCATGACTTTTGACCTGTATATAGTGATTGTAGTCACTTATATATTGCAATATTGTACCCCAACATTTCAACAACAAAAAACAAGTAATCGCCTAACTAGTCTAGATAAAACTCTAAATTACATCACACGCAGTGTCAATCCACAAGTTGCGTCCCTTTGCTGTGCTTCACACTTCGGAACGCATACCGGTAGGAGTGATTGGTTCGCTGGCAGAGCTTGACGCAGCGCCGACGAGACCTCCAGACGTGAAAACACGGTGCATTGCGGCAATTGCCCAATCAATTGAGTCGACCTCTATAAATCAACAGTTTAGTTGTGTGTCCCCATAAACTGAAACTAATGGGCCGATTCGAAAATATACGAATCGGAGAACCGATTCGTTATCGATTCCGAATCTGACCGCCGATGTCGACACCAAATCGAATCTTCGAAGCTTCGCAGGGCACTATATACTGTATATGTATATGTACATGTAAATAGTAACATTGGGGCAATTCCATGTGACTGACATAACATTCAAAGAACTTTTTCCAGATTCAATGTTAGCGGTATGTTGTGAGCTACAAATCTTCATGTAACTATAAAATCTTAGTTCTTACTGCTACATGTACATGTATGTGTGCACTCAAATATTGTATTGTTCCGAATTTGGCATATGTTATGATTGTTATCGTGACTGACATTACACAAACCTATCGAAGATACATGGTACTACATGTAGTAACTTGATTTCAAATTTAATTTATAGATGTGAATATACATGTATATGCATTGCTGATTTGTCTTACATACATGTACGTTACACTTATTAACTCTCTTCAAATTAGCATTTCAGTGTAAACATAAAAAATTTGTACATAACGGTTTAGTTAATCTGACTCAAGTACAATTATTTCTACTGTGGATGGATGCATATCATTGCAACTTGCAAGGGCGAAAACAACATCGCGTGATGTGGACACGCCCTGCATGGACTATTTTCGCTATGCAGAGCGCAATAATTCTGTTGACATTTTGTTTGTTTGGAAAATTTGTGCAAGACAATACCGTAGGATGTACATGTAATCATCACAATACAAGTACTGGTGTAATGGTGGTATTGTGGGTAAAATTCTCACGAAACGTGAGTGACATCAATTTCATGCCAAGTAATATACATGTACATGTAACCAAATGTATGAAAATTTGAATAACAAATCACACACTTAAGCATAAACCAAGTTCGATCTTTTATTCAATCTTAATGTAAACATGTACATTGTATTTCCACTGTGTTGTTCAATATTTCTGCAACTGGATAAAAAATGAAAAAATAAAAATTCCCTAGCCACCCCCGGGACACCCACTCCCTAAATAGTTTATTGCGCGAGATTTTAATAGAACAGTGCATAATGAAGATAACGATACTATTTGAATTTATCATAAGTGTCATTAATCAAGAAATGTGTCAACATACATGTACATGTAATCACATTTCTAGGGATAGGCAAAGTGCCAAAGTTTTTATTAACATTCATTTTCATATTATATAGTCACATGATCTAGTCACATAATCACATTTGAGTATTCTACAGACTACATGGAACAACACATTTCAGATTATTTGATATTATTTTTTATATTTGCTAGGTGATATATTGCTTTAACCAAATTGTTTATCAAAACATGTGGAAATACAACTGTTCATCCCAGTTTGAAGAATAATGCTAATAGCCTAATACCAAACATAACCATGATATACATGCATGAAACCTTCTTGGGTTTCATGCATGTATCAGGGACAAGGATGTGGCATATCAGAAACAGGGACTTGGCTAGATGGTCTCCGTTGGGGGGGGGGGGGGGGTATCCACCTTGGGGAAATTCCAACTGCACCCCCCCCCCCCCCACTTGAAATCTGAATCAGACCAAACACAAGTTTTCCATAATTTCATTTGCAGCCCCCCCCCCTTGCACCTCGGTGTTCAGGCCTAATATCCTATATACATGTATTCATAAAGCATGGTTCTACCGGTATATTCCCGGTATGAGAACATTAAGATATTTTAACCAAAATTGAATAAATCCTAACATCTAGTGGTCTAACTCCAGACAAATGCACACGGCTACGGGCAAGAGACCAGGACAAGTCGGCTGACCATGGTTGTTCGGCTCAGTGTGAGAAAATTTTGAAAACTATACAAGAAAATCACAAATCCAAGCATCTAGACTTGCCTCAACTGAAGCTTTCCTAGTGTTGGAAATTTCAAACCTCATGCTCCCCCTCAGATTGGAAAATTCTCCAACCGATGACCATTTGAGTCCACAAGTTGGACCATATGTACACTGTAGTAAAATTGTTGATTATTTTCTTAAACTAATTGGCAATTTCACATTGGCCACATGGGAGGGTCAATGACACACCGGTCCGACCATGGTTCGGCCCGGTGTGGAAAATTTTTGAAATCTGAACAAGAAAATCGCAAAATCCTTAAAGTGGACGTTGCGAAAACACCATTTGACTTATTTTCCATCTTATTATACTCATAGAATGGCTCCAAGTTAAAAGCGAATCTACTGGGAATTCCCGCGATAAGGATAACGTCATACAGCATGCAGCTGTGCATTGCGCCAAGTGAGCCGAAACGGTCCAATTGGGTGCAGTTTATAATTAGCGGGTGACGTCACACCGAGAGGTCGCGCCTTTTTGTTGACATTGCGCTGTCAAATAATTGTTTAGCTGTCAGTTGATTTACATCTAGCTCGTTCTTTCTCTCTGACGAATTATCATTCGTTTGTTGTGATGCCACGGAGATGTGTAGTCTATGGCTGCGGCCAGGAAGGCAAAAAAAATTTCATGTGGCCTAAAAACCCGAAAATGGCTAAACTTTGGACGGTGTTTGTTTTACACAAGCGGGACCATTGGGAAGTTTCGGGAAGTTCGGTGATTTGTTCCGACCACTTTACGGATGATTCATTTGTGAATATGATGAAGTACAGGGCAGGATACGCCAAAAAGTAAGTATGACCAAGTTTAATCCTCAGATTTAAGAATAATTATTTAGTAAAATTCGCGTTTTATTACTATATGAGTTCCAACTTCCATGAAGTGTCCAGGCCTGACTCCAGATAGTCTCTACTCTGGTAGTAATTGCGTAGGACATTTAGCTTTTACCCACAAGAATTAAATGCAGAATTAATTTAGAAATTAAATGTCCATGCACAGGTACATGTAGTCTTAGTATGTCTTAAAAAATCTTTTTTAATTTTGAAGCTACCGACTCATAGCAGCACTTTTAATTCAGATTGCTTGGCTTTGGCAATCTGCTACACTACAGTACAGCAACCCTTTGCTTCACTTTGACATTGCTGATTGCCGTAGCCAATTATGAGAGCTGCTGGTATATATTCACGGTACTTGTATGTATATGCATGTAAACATGCTAGATCTGGCAGATCATGCCATGAACCTCTACTTTGGCAGGGCTCGAAATACATTTCATTTTGCATGAATAAAATGCCGAATCATAAAGCACTGAAAATGGAAAAGTTTCGCGAGAATCATTACGAGAAACAATTCGGTGATTCTCGTCGAATGTTAAGGCCTGTTTGGCTAATGCCCATTTAATGGGAATTACCCAGAGTAGAGATTCATGGCATGATCTACTAGTGCTGAAGGGGTCACTCTCACCAAAAAAAGGGCACACAGGATTTGAAAATGTGCTGAAGGGTAGGCCTACACAGGGTTTGAAATGACGTTTAGTTTTCGTATCTGCCATGATTTATGTTAGGAATATATATTAACTAAGTAATATATTACCGGCACTATTTTCAGTGTTATTTAAACTTCTGTCACAATATCATAAAGTTCACAGGTTTTGTTCTGGTGGAATATGATATCTTTTAGAGAGTCATGGCATGATCTAGCATAAAGTGAGGCTAGTAATATCTCAATGTGTTGGCACGGTCAGTGCGGTCATGTCACAGGTTTCCAAATAGAGTGGTAAATAGTATTAAATTGATATTCTGAATCATTCTGACAAGGAACATTATAATATCAAACAAAAAGGCAGGGAATATATTTCTTTGTTATACTCATTCTTCACTAATGTATATCATGGTAGGAGGTGGTTCCAGCTCAAGATTGCATGCTTTTGGTGACTTTTGTGAGCAGATATTGAAATAACATGGAATTAATTAGCTGGGAAATATTCCATGATGCAACATTGGTCATTACGTCACATAAATCATACAATTTTGAGTTGGGACCTTCACCTACAGTGAAATATATTATTATGAAGGAATATATATTAACTAAGTAATATATTACCGGCACTATTTTTCAGTGTTATTTAAACTTCTCTGTCACAATATCAAAAAGTTCACAGGGTTGTACTGGTGGAATATGATATCTTGTAGAGAGTCATGGCATGATCTAGCATTAAGTGAGGCTAGTAATATGGCAATGTGTGCTGCCATGTCACAGGTTTCCAAATATAGTGGTAAATAGTATTAAATTGATATTCTGACCCATTCTGACAGGGAACATTTCAACATTATAATATCAAACAAACAAGGCAGGGAATATATTTCTTTGTTTATACTCATTCTTCACTAATGTATATCATGGTAGGAGGTGGTTCCAGCTCAAGATTGCATGCTTTTGGTGACTTTTGTGAGCAGATATTGAAATAACATGGAATTAATTAGCTGGGAAAAATTCCATGATGCAAGATTGGTCATTACGTCACATAAATCATAAAATTTCGAGTTTGGACCTTCACCTACAGTGAAATACATTAATAATAAGGAATATATATTAACTAAGTAATATATTACCGGCACTGTTTTTTCAATATTATATCGACTTCCCTGTCACAACATCAAAAAGTTAACAGGTTTTTTTACTGGTGGAATATGATCTCTTGTAAAGAGTCATGGCATGATCTAGAATAATGTGATCCTAGTAATGTGATCAGGTAATGTGTTGGCACTGTCACAGGTGACAGTTGTCATATATAACTGAAGTGATATAAATTCACCTACCATCAAATTAATCTCTTAGAGATGATTTCTATCACTGTGATATTTGTTAGCAAATACAATCATGTTACATGTAATATTAACAATGCAACAATATCTTGGACTAGTTCGAAATCCAGGTTTGTCCGAAATTTTCCCCCAGATTTATGGGCCTTAGTTTGTCTATTTTTAGCATGTTTTTCACCGTTAGCGCGTTAACTGAATCAAATATTAACTGATTCAAACCATATTTGATATATGAGTCTCTTGCAACACTATCTCGGACGAGTTCAAAAACAAGGTTTGTCCATCTTTTTGGGCCTTGTGTGGGCATTATTGCCAAGTTATTGGCAGAAGTTTTTTAGACTGCCAATAAACTTGATATAGCATCTTAGATGTGTACCCCTTGTTATTCCTGAACTGTGACAAAGGTTGGCAGTTTTCCAGTTGCTGATTATTCTCATGATTTGATGTTTATCAGTATACAAAGTTGAACCCTGGAATGTGTGTCTGTATCTATATTCTCAAGTCTGGAAATTGCATGTCTGACATTTGCAGAATTGAGGTCACCAGATGGTGACCAGATTGTAAATTTGTTACCCTATAGTATCTCATATAGCGAGCTAGCATCACCAAATACACCCTCTGGAAACATCATTCTGCTTAAGCCTCAACTGCTATGGGATACCTGGTATGAGATTAAAGCCCATTCTATGAGATAGCATCACTAAATTCACTCTCCAGTGGGACCTCATTATGCAAATGTCAGACAAACTATTTCCAGACTAGAATTTTTTCATATTTTATTCATTTTGAAGTTCAGGCAAGCGAAAACCCCTGTATTCACCACTTTCACTAGGAAAGGCTTGCCTAATGGCATTCACAACACATGATGGCAGAGGTCTTCGATTGTGCAGTCCAAGGTACCCCCAACACCATCGCGTGAACTGTCGGTACGCAATGTGCCTGTATTTGTTATGAAGTGGTCCGTCATGTGGATGGCTATATTGCTGCTGGTACCCCAGCCAAGCCACTTCCAGAACCCAAGGGTCCAGACACACACTTTTGAATGGTTCTGTTTCGGTAATACATTTTAAATGACCAGGTTCTTTACCATATGCTTCACAAACCGTCCCCAGCTTCGCCACCACTTTATCCACCTCATGACAGCATTTACATTCACTAGTTGTGTCCCAGGCTTTGCATCTGCCACATGAACACCTGAAAAGACAAGAGATGTAATATTACATAACAAATTATTATATATTAGATCTGGGACAGTGATACCCAGCCAACATACAAAGCGTTCACTGGTTTGAAAAAATCTTCTCCTGACAGGAGGGGGGGGGGGTGAATGTTATGCTATAGATATAGGTGCTGTTTTGATTGGTAAATGCTATTTACAATGGAGTGGGTCTCTATTTAGTGGGTCTCTGAAACCAAATTCTGCATATTGATCACTATAATTTGGGTAATGGGATCTAAATCTAATGGTATAACAACTTGTGTACGCAAATGGGGTCAAACATAAGTGCAACAGAGAGTATTAATTTAATATGTTGTTTTATAAAGTGTGTGTTGTATTTAGAATGTTATTATTTCATTGTTTTTATTCAAATGGTTTGAATATATTTTGTTGAACGATTATTGTTGTAACTTGTATTTGTCGAAAGTCTGTAGTGAACAATATCTTTATAAATATTAAAATGACAATGGACTATAATATCAATTTCATTTATTTCAATGTACTTAACCGACCCATAACTGGAGCTTCCTGAATTATTTTGAAAACCCTGTGCCAATGCATTTTCTTATATACTAGTATGTCAGTCACATCATCCATATGGAGCCTTGCATATAAACGAGAATGCATGATACATTTGTATAATATGGGTTTCATGCAATATATAGAAATTTCCAACTTAGAAATATCCCCTCCCACAAATCTGCATAACAATTGTTTTTATAATCTACCGGTGTCAACTGGAGTGTGACTGTCGAGATTGGAGAAACAAACAAATTACATCATAACTAAAACAAAAATGCTGTTTTTAATAGTTTCCTTAATAGGGGTGGGGAGAATCTTAATTTTAATTTTTGCTTTATTATATTGTTCAAAAGTTATATAACTGACCATAATGAGCCATTGTGAAGTAACAAATTATAAATAGAGAAATTTACAATCTTAAAGTGATGTGAAACAATCCAGTAGAGTGATCAAATCGAAATGGAGAATAATCTTGCTCAAAATAATTATTTTCACAAATATTATTCAAAATTTACAACACCCACATCGTCATTAATCAAATGCAATAACTCTCAATGGCCAAATCATTTGTGCCTGTTTATTGCCGATAGTTGCGACTTGCGTATACATATTTTCCAATTAAACTGACTGACACTATTTTGTAACAAAAGTACAGAGCCTCTGGCCACTATGTACATACCGGTATCTTTAAATTTTAACACATCCTCAGGCATCTATTTACATATTTAAAAATTTAGACAGAGCCTCTGTCAACTATAACATAATTTGAAATTGTAACAGATCCTTGGGCATCTATTTACATATTTAAAAATGTTTACAGCCTCTGGCCACTATTTACATATTTAAAAATTTGGACAGAGCATCCAGACGCTATTTACATAATTTTTAACTTGGAAAGAGTCTTTGATCAGTATTCACATACATGTACATACCCCCTTCCCATAGATTCCGGATTCTGAAAATTTGTTTGTAGCTACTTTTTACATATATAAAAATTTGGACAGATTGTCAAACTGTGCAGTAAACTATGTGACCAAACTTATTCATGATCCCACGATAATTGAAAAAACTTCCAAGGAAAAATGTGAAAATCTAAAACAATCATTTGTGAGCACAGCAGGTTAGGTACCGGAAACACACATTCTAAATTTATTTCGGCTTAGGCATTAGGCACAATTATGTTTTTTTTAATCTCGTTTAAATCTCGATATATATTTTTATTTTTGGCCAAATACCTGTGGGCACAGGGACATAGCAAACCATGTATCATGACCGTGTAGTCTTACGTAGCATAATGTTAGTGTTATTCTACACTGTTATTTAGTTTCGCAAAAATGTTCACACACTGTACCTATGAGTATGAATTCATTAGTATTCTACCCTTGGATCATGCCATGAATCTCTACGCCAGCTGACGCCCGGGCGTTAGCTGGAGTAGAGATTTATGGCATGATTGATCTACCGGGTACTGATACTAACTTACTTGGTACCCAAATAGTGGGCTCACAACTGTACAACACTTCACATACTATAGTACATGTACTTTTGAAAAAAATCAATATAAACCAAACTTCTATTGGAACAAATTGAAATCCAAATGAATATATATTGTTTCAATACCACACCAAGTCAGTCAGACTCAAAGTAACCCACACCTAGAAATTAGAATCTTTAGAACTAGGCTACTGGCTAGTTGTAATGTATGTAACTTTTGCTGAAGAGATTTGCTTGGAAAACATGAATCAAATTTAGCCACTTAAACTCTCCCTTAATCCTAGTATTTATGAGCCGGTGCATTTTATAATAATTACATCTAAACGAGTCAGTTGCCAATACCTAGTGCATGTTTATCGTGTTAATGTATTCTGGTAATAATACTGGTATTACTATTACGTATTAGGAACAACGATCACTCACCAATCACCAACACGCTGTGGGTCTATTCGCCAATCCATATCTGGCTCGTTTGGAGGCCTCAATCCAACATTAGTGCCGTTTGCCGCTAACTCCGGTTCGTGGAGATAAGCTCCAACTTGAACATCGGAATCATCTTCCCCCGACGAGTCGGAAACGGTTGAAAAACCCGAAGAGTCATCTTCATCAGACATTTTGAAAACGAAAATTATTTTGGAATGCCGGTGCCCGGAAGTCCTCTCGGTGTGACGTCATCGATCTTCTCGCAAAATCATTGGTTTGGCCAAATCGCTGACGGTCCGGGGTTTCCCCAAGCATCCATAAACGTAAACACTCGTAACTTTTGTACATTGGGGGAATGTTTTATGCAAAGAGGGTGAATAACTGAATCAGAATGTGAATAAATGAAAACATTTTAGGATTTTTCGCAACGTCCACTTTAAGCATCTAACTAGCCTCAAGCCTTCCTATAGAGTTGGAAATTTCAAACCTGACACACCCACTTACCGCTATACTTAAAGTAATTGACCACCAATAACGTGGTGTCACCCTGTTAATACCGCGGTACTATACCGCAGTATCCTCCAATACCGCGGTACTGATACTGCTTGTTAATGCGAACAAGTATGTGGGAGTAAATACCTCCCCTCACAGAGTTCCATGAAAATCACCGCGGTATTCCAAAAAATTAATGCGGTGCCCGCTAAAAGACTGCGGTATCATTATCGCCCAATACCGTAACTCCACCGCCGTGACCATCTCGATACCGCTACCGTTTATTACCGGTATCACCGCGGTCATGACCGGGGTATCACCCCGTTTTTCTGGTCAATTACTTTGAGAATAGCGGTAGGTTGGAAAATTTCCAACTGATGGCAATTCCAATGACAATGTTAAGAAAACAATATTGTCATACATTTGGTTAAATTAACTAGCAGGTTTTGACTGGCGAAAGGGGAGGGACAGGGACCCGGACACAACCTTTCCAAGTGTTGGAAATTTCCAACCTATCACCCTCATAAGGTTGGAACATTTCCAACTGATGACCATATCAGTCCAAAATTTTGACAAAAAATTGGAAAATATGCAAATATTGGTCCAAAAACAATTACTTCCCCCCATTATATTGTTTGAAAATCAAACTACAAGAAAATTTTCAACATATTGTTGGTGTGAAATTTCCAACTAATGTTTTGGCAGGTATGAAATTTCCAACTGTTGAAAATTTTGACCAAAGTTGGGGGGTAAGACACCACCCCCTCCCCACCCCCACCCCTGTCGTCACGTCTCTGCTCAGAAATCATAACTGAGGAAACATGTTATAGCGTGTAATGGCAGGCTGGTAGCCACTGCCTGAAGTAATAGGCTTCGTAATAATTGGGAATAACATATGGATGGATAGCCCAATCTCACTTCTTTTTTGCTCACGATATCAGTGACGATAAAATCTTTGTTTTGTGATTAACATTACAAGCTGATCCACATTGACTTGGAAAACAATTTGAAATTGTTCAAGCTGGCCCGGCTGGCCTTCAATTTATATGTTAAGATTTTATGTTTTACGTTGTCAAAAGTCTATTTTATTCCATTATTTATTACCGGTATATCTTTATTTCCATGTCACATATGATCAAGTGTGCTTTCATATTATTTCTTATTTTCAGCTGAGTTCTGCATAGTTATTCTTATTTTGTTGTATCAGTAGATGGAATCCTGATTAAATTTTATTTTTCCAATAGCGCAGTTTCTTGTTCTATCAAGTTGAATTTGGGTTATTGTTGGCATTGTGCCACTGATCCAACTTCTGATAACCTATATATACATGTATATAGTATAGCATTTCTAGTAACTATACATTGTATATGACCTGTTTCTGTTCAAAACACATCAAAATAAGACTCAATACCAGAAATGGAAAATAAATTTGGTACATGGAAAAAAATGCTTTTCGGACCCGAGAGACACCCACCCACCCTATCATACCAACCTGGAATTTTTTTCGAACACCCCCCCCCCCCACCCTAATTTGTTCACAAACATACTATCTGATATCCTGATATCTACATGTACATTGTAGGTTACATAGAGAATAATCACTCGATTGAACTGGTTACGTGAAATAATTCATGAGAGGCAACACAGTTGTTGAACATTATGGACCCACGTATGTGTGTTACTGGTCGTGTGTTACTGGTCGATAGTTTGACACTCCTGCGATCCGGTAAACTTTTGACACTTCGGGTATTTTACTGATTGTGCGATCATTACCCGTACTTATGGTAGAATCTGTTGTTTACACACTTTTTCTGCCACGGTTTGTACTGGGGCTAATATTTATTTATAATGGCCAACAACAAGTTAGAGGCAGGGATGTTGTACAAGCATGATGGTCTTGATTGAATCGTTCATGTCATCAGTTAAATCAAGTGATCTATTCTGTTTAGGCCAAAGAAAAAAATTGTATGTTTCCGGTAACGGCGCGAAAAAATTAGGGTAGGTACAGGGGGGTGAAAAAAATTATTTCGGCACGTATGCCGGGGTGGGTGGGTGGTCAAAGCCACCAACAAGCAATTTTTTCTGCAACTAAAACAAAAATTTCCTGCTTGGTTTTTAGTGTTTTGGCAATGAGTTGGGCTTCAAAACCACTTTGAATGCGAGAAATAATGTAATTCTAACTGGTAACCCCGGTAGGTACGGTAACCCTGTAGGTAGGGAATTTTTTTTTTTAATTTTATTTTGTTATTTTTTATCCAGCTGCAGAAATATTGAACTACCTCGACCGAAGTAACATAAAATGCCAACCCGTGTTGTGGGGAAAGTATTACTTGATCAACACAGTGGAAATATACATTAAGATTGATAAAAAAAATCAAATTTCATGTTTAGGTATGTTTTTTATTATTCACAATTTCACATACTGCTATTCTCAAAGTAATTGACCAGAAAAACGGGGTGATACCCCGGTCATGACCGCGGTGATACCTGTAATAAACGGTAGCGGTATCGAGACGGTCACAGCGGTGGAGTTACGGTATTGGGCGGTAAGGATACCGCGGTCTGATAGCGGGCACCGCGATAAATGTTTTGAATACCGCGGTGATTTTCATGGAACTCTTTGAAGGGATGCATTTAGTGAACGTTCAGACGACAACGATTCAATCGTAAGTGGAAAGATTTCCGTCGAGGCCGGAAGTAACCGAGACGAGAGAAAAAATTCCACTCAAGAGATAGTTTTTGATGACTCAGACACATAAAGAAATCACTATTGGCAAAAGCATATTATACACATGGACAAATCACTATTGGCAAAAAAACATCATCGTCAATAATAAGTAAATAAAATAACCACTATAAATGAAGATTTCTTCAGTGTCCTTTGTTTTTTTCCGCGCAAATTGTCCTTTAAAATCACCGCGGTATCGCGAACTGTGACCAAATGCATCGTGGGGTCACCGCGGTATGCGCGGTGTTGAAGCGTTAATAAGCGGCATCAGTACCACGGTATTGGGAATACCGCGGTATCATACTGCGGTATTAACGGGGTGACACCGCGTTATAGATGGTCAATTACTTTAAGTATAGCGGTACATGTACATGACATACATGTAGCACATTTTCATAAATTTGGCTATAAACTTGGTAGGAAATTGATGTCACTAACTTTTTATAAGAATTTTACCAATAATACCGCCATTATACCGTACTTGTATTGTGACGACTACATCCCATTGTCTGGGGGTAGCCAGTACGACCACCGAGCATGCCTGGTTTTTGGAGACAGTAGCTACATTTTATACCCCTGACATATGTGGTGATAACCTCTATACATGTATATATATAGATACACACCACCATGTCTGTTGATAGTGTTCCATAAGTCCCAAACAAGACATAAAGCAGGCAGGAGATACATGTAGTCCCAGATACACTCAGGAAATTAAAATTGCAAAATATATGCCCATCAATCCACAACCCATCACACACCTGGGGCCTTTGAGACAGCTGTCAATTCATGGTAACTTTTCACAGGGATATGTTAGAAACCATGTGTTTTGCACACTAAAGGTCATCAATATTTATGAGCATTAGTGGTAAATTTTAGAAAATTTTGACTTTTTCTCAAAATATCAATAAAAAGTTTAGGGTCGGCGGGTTATTTTTAGGGTCGGTCGATGTACGGAAACATAGTTTCTTTTTACTTTGGCCTTATTACTGTATACAACCGTTAGTAAGCCCATCCTCGAGGATAAATCCAGTCTCCTCATACCGGTAGATAAGCCCAGTTTAGCCCACCCCCATTGTTGAGCATTTGGAAGGTGAATACAATCATGTCTTTCTATCCTGTAGAATACAGGTACCCTGTAGGAGAAGATACATGTACTCAAGCACAGATGTGCTTTTTTTTTTATCCCAAATGTATAGAAGCTGAACTGTATTGTCACTGTTTCTGGCCATTATCATGTGATTTTATCTTGTTTAATATTGATATAAATAAAACACATTATTATCTTTTTCAGTACCAAAATATGGTAATGATATAAAACATGATGGTATGTCAGAACCTGAAGGCTAACTCAATGTTTGCAAAGGGGAGGGGGCCTTGTGAGTAAGCCCAGTACCTACTTTATGAGTAAATACATGTACATGCACAAGCTCCCCCCCCAGGCTTACTGATTGGTGTACATGTATACAGTATGTATAGTACATGTATACAGTATGTATAGTTGTACATGTACCCGTACCAAGGATTAGGGGTATATATAGTGATACATGTACATGTACCTCAGTCTGTCTTTCCTTTCGGTGTGTCATTCTGTCTATCCATAACTAACATTTCACAACACAGCTCAAAACTGGGAATTCCAATTTCGGTTTTATTCACACTTTTTCCCAAAGTTATGGCCCTTTACTGGACTTTGTGTAGCGTCCATAACAAACATGCTCTATATCCATGTAACTGGATTCGCATCGCAATTTGTGATGCGTTTTCCAATTTCTGCAAAGCAATTTACAATGAAAAAAGATGTATTGGTAGGGAATGCTATACAAAATCTACTCTGACCTCTGGCTGTGGATGTCTTTATTATTGGATTTTGTTGTCTTATGTCGCAGTGATATCACAGGTTGGGGGGAAATGTTTTGTCCATTAATTATACCCCCTGTAACGCGGTTGTGGAGAAGGGGGTTTATACTCCAATCAGCTGGTCTGTGGACATAAATTTGTCTGGAGTTTTTCTCAGCTGTTTTCTGATAATTTTCCGTGGAAGTTGGCACAGACATCAACAACATGGGGACGTGCGATTATGACATCTGTCAGACTTTTTATGGTGGCGTTACATCCCCATTTTTCGACTTAGAAAATCTTTGCAAAATGTATAATTTTGTCCGAGCTTTTATTCCTACATTTTTAGCTCAACTTTACTTTGTAAAGTTTGAGCTATTTGCCATGGCTTGGTATCCGTCATCCGTGTGTGTGTGCGTGACTCGTCAACAATTTCCTTTAGCACTGGCTACAGGTCGTACCTTTGGTCGGATCATTATGAAATTTGTCATGCCTGTTGACATGTAGATGGGAACGAGTCATTTTGGGGTCATTTGGAAAAAAAACATGGCCGCAAGCGGCCATCTTGAATTTAAAATTTCAATCCATTAGCACAGGCTACAAGTCGTACTGTTCGTCTGATCATCATGAAATTTGTCATCGATGTTGTAACTGGAGATGGGAACGAGTCATTTTGGGGTCGTTCGGCCAAAACATATGGCCACCAGCAGCCATCTTGGATTTTACTCTTTGCATGACTAAATCCTTCTGCATGGGCTACAGGTCGTAGCTTTGGTCGGATCTTCATGAAATTTGTCATCGATGTTAATATTGACATGTAGATGGGAACAAGCCATTTTGGGGTTATTGGGCCAAAAAACATGGCCGCCAGCGGCCATCTTGAATTAAAAATTTCAATCCATTAGCACGGGCTACAGGTAGTACTGTTTGTCTGATCATCATGAAAATTATCATTGATGTTAATATTGACATGTAGATGGGAACGAGTCATTTTGGGGTTGATTGGCCAAAAAACATGGCCACCAGCAGCCATCTTGGATTTTACTCTGCATGACTAAATCCTTTGGCATGGGCTACAGGTCGTAGTACCTTTGGTTGGATCATTATGAGATTTGTCATGGCTGTTGACATTGACATCTAGATGAGAACGAGTAATTTTTGTGTCATTCGGCAAAAAAACATGGCCGCCAGCGGCCATCTTGAATTTCAAATTTCAACCCATTAGCACGGACTACAGGTCGTACTGTTCGTCTGATCATCATGAAATTTGTCATCGATGTTAACAATGACTTGTAGATGGGAACGAGTCATTTTGGGGTCATTGGGCCAAAAAACATGGCCGGCAGCAGCCATCTTGGATTTTACTCTTTGCATGAATAAATCCTTGGGCACGGGCTACAGGTCCTACCTTTGGTCGGATCATTATGAAATATGTCACAGCTGTTGACATTAATAAGTAGATGGGAACGAGTCATTTTGGGGCCATTCGGCAAAAAAACATGGCCGCCAGTGGCCATCTTGGATTTAAAAATTTAATCCATTGGCACGGGCTACAGGTCATACTGTTCTTCTGATCATCATGAAATTTGTCGTGGGTGTTAATATTGACATGTAGATGGGAACGAGTCATTTTGGGGTCTTTCGGCCAAAAAACATGTCCGCCAGTAGCCAACTTGGATTTTACTCTTTGCATGACTAAATACTTTGGCACGGGCTACAGGTCGTAGCTTTGGTCGGATCATCATGAAATTAGTCATGGATGTTAACAATGATATGTAGATGGGAACGAGTCATTTTGGGGTCATTCAGCCAAAAAACATGGCCGCCAGCAGCCATCTTGGAATTTACTCTTTACATGACTAAATTATTTGACACAGGCTACAGGTCATATGATCTTTTGTCGGATCATCATGAAATTTGTGATGGTTGTTAATGACATGTAGATGGGAATTTAAGTCATTTTGTGGTCATTCCGTAAAAAAAAACATGGCTGCCAGCGGCCATCTTGGATTTCACTCTTTGCATAACTAGGCCTTTCAACTTTCCACATTCCTAATCACTCCATTGACATTATGACATAACACATGAAATTATTCCCTTTCCAAGTTGAGCTTCAGTGTCATTGTCACTTTTATTATATTTAGCCATAGCATAGTATGATAAAGATAGTGACCACTCGTCGTCTGTCTGTGTGTCCATGGACATTTATGCATGGTGCGATAACTCAAACATTTTCTATCTGATCGGAATTTTACATATGAATGTCTGAGCCCAAAAGACAGATCAAGTTCGAATATGGGTTTGATGCGACTATTTTGGCCCTTTTTCTAAAAAATATTCACTCTATATTAAAAAACAAAACAAAATTTCTTAGATTGAATTCCTTGCTCAATTTATCCACAAAAAAACCCACAAAAATAATCAATAAATAAATAAATAAAAAAAATAAATATTTTGTTTAAATATTAAATTAAACAAATTTTTTTTTCTCCAAAGTTACCAAAATTTTAAAAACTAACACCATTATAACTCTGCCAAGGGTACCCGAGTCTGATGTTATTATACAAAAAATGTAAATGTTATTTGTTTAATAGTGATTCCAGTCTTCAGCATAAACTATGCCTGTGATTTGTTGACCGCTTTGGTGTATAAATAATTCATACCATATTACCAATGGGTCAGCAGTGAGGTATCTTATCTTGATGGCGGTTGTTGGTAGAATATGATACATTGTAAACTTAAATTGGAATCTCTTGACCAAGTATTCCATGGTCACCTTTTCACATTTAACCCAAGGCTGGGGTGGTGCAGCGCATTACAGATCCTGTTCCAGTGCATTCTCTTACATAAGGTACATGTAAATGTGAGTGACCCATAAATTCCTATAAGTTGTGTTATGTACATGTATGGTCTATAATACCGGTAGTACATAACAGTATACTCTATAAATCAACATCAACACTCTCATTTATGTTTCCGATCATAGTAATTTACTATCGCCAAGGAATAGGTTAACATCTGCCGATCATGATCGGCCTCTCATTTGCTCAATAGGTTTTATGATTAGGGTTAGGGTTTTGTACCTGCAATGGGAATCTGTTATTTTATTATTTTAACTAAATGTTTACTGATATGTGAACCATCTTATTGTTTTAAAAAGGGGGGTATCCTTAGTCCCATTGGGAGAGTCACACCTCTAATGTTTACAAGAGTTACGGCCCTTGTTTGAGTTAGAAATTTGTGAAATTTGTGTCCGAAAGAATATTTAAGCTTGTAACTCGGGGTGTTAATTATAGGGTGTTCTTGTATGTTGAGCATAGTTTGGTGGTGGAAAGGATCCCCACATACCAGTTTCATATTTGCCAGTTACAACCATTCTTTGACTTGGAAATTTGTGATTGAGGATTCGGAGGGTTCGGAGTTATATAGTGGAGACCTTCGTTTGACCCCGTCCTTCACAGTGCAAGTTTTGTCTGCACTCTTTTCGGAGTTATGGCCCTTTGCCAGAGTTATGACCTTGTGTTAGACTGAGAGAAGTGCCCCATTATTACTTTATTTTCGCTCTAAATATAGGCAACATTGAGCGTTCCCTGTCTTATATTCCACTATAGTACAAGAAATATCAATCATGCCGCCATTATACTGAACAAATGACAGAAATATTTTGATACATGTGTAGCATGCCTTTAAATCCGACAAGAGTACATGTACATGTAAATCATTATTCATGATTTTCATTAACTCATTTTCAACACTTCTGACTTGCTGTAGAAATTCTAAAGCATTTGCCTAAAGTGATATCTTATCAGTTGTATGTATTTCAATTACTGCTACTGCAAATGAGAATTATGAATATTGAATTGCAATTTGATTTCATTCCTGGCGGTAGTTTACCTTTTATTGTGAAAATATGACAGAATATATAACAACACTAGTCACTATAGTCTACACACTGCAAGGTGAGTGAAATTATGAATTATTGACAAATTTGAAAATCATGTATTTCTATCAACTGGCGACTGAAATACCGGTATGAGTTTGTGCTATAAATTAGTACACAAGCACTTGAACATGAAATCGTGTGGGACTGGTTGAATTGACCTGCGATATGATGGATCACATCCATCCTCAAGCTACTTTTGCCATTTAACCCTTTCATACTGGTGCAGCATTAAAGATAATGTGCCTGTGCACACTCGTATACATGTATAAATATATGCATGTCTCTCATGGTGAGCCTCGCATATAAAAGTTCACTGGTTTACAATGTTAAGGCAAATGTTGTTAGGCCAATGTCTTTTCTTATATACGCGAGGCTCCCAATGGGAGACTCCCATATATATAAGTGTGCATTGGACCAAGTTTTTCGCAAAATTTCATTGAGCTCTAGTCATGATAAGGTTAATGGCATTTTTCTGATGTGCAGGGGTAGACATGCTTGAGACCCCGTCACAGTTTAATTCACACCAGTTTCTCAGGTTCTGTTATTTTACGGAGTTCGAACTCATAGTCCTGATAGATGTACATGTTCTTGTAGATGGTGATTTATGAGCTGAGTTTAGAACCACATAATTGGTGGGAGGGGTTCTGGTTCTGACCCCCCCCTAACTTTGGTATTCAGTGGAAAATCTGTTGTAAGTAGACCAACAAATGGCCACATTTAGAATATTTCTAACTTTATGAACTTGAGGTACCAGTTACAAAATGATTCAATCATGTGAGATTGAAGCCACAGGAACATCCATGTTGGTCGGTTGATAAACGTTTATCGTCATTTCAGCCGCTATGCCATGTCACAACATCAGTTTTACTGGTTGAATGACCACATGAATAGTTAATCGCCCCACCCCACCAAACGGGCACCCATGTTGTTCAGCTTTGGTTCGTTAATTAAGCTAGCTTATGTTCATATTAATGTCAAAACTCTTCATTCACATCCAACAACAGCATTGCCAACATCAAGCACAGATTGTCTGTTCCCTATAAGTAACATACGGTACGGGTTTCATAATCTGGTTTCATATAATAGATATATATAGTGGGCGTTAATATATCAACAAGTGGGCACATCTTTTTTGTTCTGACATGTGACCAATATGTTCTGACGTATCGCTAATATGCCAATATGGTCGAGGGGAACGTATGTGGACACAACATAATGACAAGGTATAAATGTTTTTATTGATAGAGCCGAATTGTGCTGTTTCTTGTGAACGCAAGTATAAACGTAAAGGAAGAATGACCGGATAACATACGGTCGTGAATATCAGAGTCTATTATAAGGCGTTGTTCTTAACACATTTTTCAAAAGAGAGTCTTTAGGTTACACTGGTGTAAATGTTTTCCATAGGCCTCAGTGCTAACGTTTTAGCGTATAGTGTTGGCAATATAAATGTTGGGTCCAAATTTTCCTTTAAATCTGAAAAATTGACATTTTGGGAAACTTTTTACACAAAAAAATCATGTCTGTCTAGCAGGGAATTCGCCTTTAAATCTTATGTTTTCGTAACTAGTGTCAGAACCGCATAAAAAAATACAGTCATATTTTAGACCACACCAAAAAATTCAAACTTCACTACAAAGGGTTAATTCCTGTGCCAATGGTTATTTTAGCTATGGGAAATCATAGGGAAGAGGTGTGACGATTTTTTTATGTGAAAACCACACAAGGCTATTGACCAATCAGGGCCCAGTGTCTATTTTATTCTCTCCTATATATTCCTCCCGCATCCGCCAGATGTCACTCGGAACCTTATTTACACCAGTGTAACCTAAAGCGATAGCCCGCTTTTTCGCGGAATAATTGTAACTCCCTACAATTCTTCAGAATTGCCCATCAATCGAAAAAATGTGTTCAAAAACAATATCACTTCTGTGGTTCTTTATTTATCACACACAATTTAACCCCACCCCCTTTAACAAATTATTCATCTTAAAAGCACAATTTTCCACCACCAGTCATGTTCAGGCCCCATTTTCACTCAGTTTTAGGGGTCTGGTGTTGCAAACTTGGATCAGCTATGGAAGACTGTTCAATATTCTTTCCATGAGAGAACTTCTGGTGATGTGAGGTCATTGAGTCCAGATCTGATCAGCTGAGCATCAAGCGCATGACTTTATCAGCACATTGAAGAATAAAATATGACATTTTCAGGTCTGCAAGGGTGATCCAAGATAACTGGATGTGGGTGTATATTGAATTAGTTGAATAAAGATATGCTCTCTTTGAATTGCTGGAGCATTTTCTTAAATGTGTCCAAGTTTTAGTGCTATTAACCTTCAAATGACCATACCCACCAGTGGAAATGACACACTTTTATGATATATATCTGTATATCACTGGCTATAAAATCCAAAATACTTGTTAAATTAGGTTCTTATAACAATTGATATATGTGTCGTTGACATGCCCATGTTATGGGTCATTTGCATTATCATGTGACTATTACCACCTTGAATTTTTTTGAAAATACCTTGAAAAATTGGCATTTTTTATGAAAAATCTTACTATTTTTTTGGCTGATGTAAGTGAAAGAAGGCATCAGCAGCAAGAATAGCCACATCAAGCATGAGATATTCATTGGACTGAAAGACCAGGCTCTGTAAAATGCATTAAAATGCTTTAAAGTGACTCCCAGGAATCAAAAATGATAAAAAGCTATTTTTTCCCTTTAGGTTACACTGGTGTAAATGTTTTCCATAGGCCTCAGTGCTAACGTTTTAGCGTATAGTGTTGGCAATATAAATGTTGGGTCCAAAATTTTCTTTAAATCTGAAAAATTGACATTTTGGGA
Organism: Siphonodentalium dalli; assembly: GCA_032622095.1. Lineage (NCBI taxonomy): Eukaryota > Metazoa > Mollusca > Scaphopoda > Gadilida > Siphonodentaliidae > Siphonodentalium > Siphonodentalium dalli. The sequence continues at coordinate 42,571,474 of CP136063.1, read as the reverse complement.
AACTTTTTACACAAAAAAATCATGTCTGTCTAGCAGGGAATTCGCCTTTAAATCTTATGTTTTCGTAACTAGTGTCAGAACCGCATAAAAAAATACAGTCATATTTTAGACCACACCAAAAAATTCAAACTTCACTACAAAGGGTTAATTCCTGTGCCAATGGTTATTTTAGCTATGGGAAATCATAGGGAAGAGGTGTGACGATTTTTTTATGTGAAAACCACACAAGGCTATTGACCAATCAGGGCCCAGTGTCTATTTTATTCTCTCCTATATATTCCTCCCGCATCCGCCAGATGTCACTCGGAACCTTATTTACACCAGTGTAACCTAAAGCGATAGCCCGCTTTTTCGCGGAATAATTGTAACTCCCTACAATTCTTCAGAATTGCCCATCAATCGAAAAAATGTGTTCAAAAACAATATCACTTCTGTGGTTCTTTATTTATCACACACAATTTAACCCCACCCCCTTTAACAAATTATTCATCAAAAAAGCACAATTTTCCACCACCAGTCATGTTCAGGCCCCATTTTCACTCAGTTTTAGGGGTCTGGTGTTGCAAACTTGGATCAGCTATGGAAGACTGTTCAATATTCTTTCCATGAGAGAACTTCTGGTGATGTGAGGTCATTGAGTCCAGATCTGATCAGCTGAGCATCAAGCGCATGACTTTATCAGCACATTGAAGAATAAAATATGACATTTTCAGGTCTGCAAGGGTGATCCAAGATAACTGGATGTGGGTGTATATTGAATTAGTTGAATAAAGATATGCTCTCTTTGAATTGCTGGAGCATTTTCTTAAATGTGTCCAAGTTTTAGTGCTATTAACCTTCAAATGACCATACCCACCAGTGGAAATGACACACTTTTATGATATATATCTGTATATCACTGGCTATAAAATCCAAAATACTTGTTAAATTAGGTTCTTATAACAATTGATATATGTGTCGTTGACATGCCCATGTTATGGGTCATTTGCATTATCATGTGACTATTACCACCTTGAATTTTTTTGAAAATACCTTGAAAAATTGGCATTTTTTATGAAAAATCTTACTATTTTTTTGGCTGATGTAAGTGAAAGAAGGCATCAGCAGCAAGAATAGCCACATCAAGCATGAGATATTCATTGGACTGAAAGACCAGGCTCTGTAAAATGCATTAAAATGCTTTAAAGTGACTCCCAGGAATCAAAAATGATAAAAAGCTATTTTTTCCCTTTAGGTTACACTGGTGTAAATGTTTTTCATAGGCCTCAGTGCTAACGTTTTAGCGTATAGTGTTGGCAATATAAATGTTGGGTCCAAAATTTTCTTTAAATCTGAAAAATTGACATTTTGGGAAACTTTTTACACAAAAAAATCATGTCTGTCTTGCAGGGAATTCGCCTTTAAATCTTATGTTTTCGTAACTAGTGTCAGAACCGCATAAAAAAATACAGTCATATTTTAGACCACACCAAAAAATTCAAACTTCACTACAAAGGGTTAATTCCTGTGCCAATGGTTATTTTAGCTATGGGAAATCATAGGGAAGAGGTGTGACGATTTTTTTATGTGAAAACCACACAAGGCTATTGACCAATCAGGGCCCAGTGTCTATTTTATTCTCTCCTATATATTCCTCCCGCATCCGCCAGATGTCACTCGGAACCTTATTTACACCAGTGTAACCATAAGCCATACACGTTATAACGTGTATGGCTTATGACTCTCTTTTGAAAAATGTTTATGAATTTACGTTTACATGTTATGAATGTAGTTTGAAAGCTTGACCAGGGTATGGTTGGAAACAAAATCTGACAATCAGTCTATCGATCCTTACATTTATATTAGCCAATCAATAAAACCAAATAGCCTCAAATTAAATGCTTAGGTAATGTTTCAGATAATGTCGATCACACCATACATGTAGTTAACGACGTCATCAGCCCTGGTCATAACTTAACTTCTTCAAAACCTTCTAGTGTTAAGTAAAGGTTAGAATTTGTTCATCTTAATTGCAGGACCCTTCCATCTAAAATCGATGAAATTCAAATTATCATCAACCGTCAATTATAGCTTTTACTGAAAACTGGTTGGATAATTCAATAGATAACTCTGGGATTCCAGTTCCTAACTATTCCATTGTGAGAAACGACAAGAGTAGAACTGGTGGGAGTAGTCACTGGTGTAGAGAGTATAGAAAAGGAGTTTCTAGTGAACGATTATTTTTTTATTTTCAATTTCCATTTGACCAGAGGTTACTCCCCTGGTAACATTGACATTCCAAAGCAACATGAAACAGTACAAAGCTAGAGCATGTATAATAGTCAAGCCACATCTCCCTTTCGAGAGTTCAAATTAAAGTTACAAAATAAATGTTTCTGCCATTATCCAAAACTGGTATTTGCATGAATATAAATGTCGATCAACCACGAAGTCCTTCGGATGCGTGGGTTCGGATCCCACCGCTGCCACCATGTTGTGATATAGAGAGTATAGAAAAGGAGTTTCTAGTGAACGATTATTATTTAATTTTCAATCTCTATTTGACCGGAAGTTACACTCCTGGTACCTTGACATTCCAAAGCAAATCGAAACAGTACAAATCTAAAGCATGTATAATAGTCATGTCCTATTTACTTGTATATGCACCAATCACTCTCGTTTAATTCCTTACAATATTTCATGCCGTTATTCCGGGAATGTTTACTCTTTGATGAACATCGACGTTCAAATCACCCAGAATACGCCATTATCGTTTATATCGAATGGGATTAATGCATGGCTTGTCATCATGATTTCCCATGATTAATGTTACAACTAACAATTAAACTTTTAGGAGTCTCGATCGTAACACACCATGCTCGTTTACCTCGAATGGGATTAATGCATGGCTTGTCATCATGATTTCCTATTATTGATGTTACAACTAGCAATTCAACTTGTAGGAGCCTCCATCGTAACCCGCCATGCTCGTTTACATTGGATGGTATTAATGCATGGCTTTCCATAATGATATCCCATGATTAATGATACAACTAACAATTAAACTTTTAGGAGTCTCGATCGTAACACGCCATGATCGTTTACCTCGATTGGGATTAATGCATGGCGGCTTGTCATCATGATTTCCTAATTAAACTTTTAGGAGTCTCGATCGTAACACACCATGCTCGTTTACGTTGAATGGGATTAATGCATGGCTTGCCATCATGATTTCATATGATTAATGTTACAACTAGAAATTAAACTTTTAGGAGTCTCGATCGTACTTGTACCGGTCATTTTTAATTTGTTACATGAATTTTTTTTTATTTAAATGATTATTTTGACTATGGTTGCGTTTTTTTATTATTTCATAGTCCGGACGGGGTCATTGTCGTCATTGAAGCAAGCGCATCTGATGCAATGGACACTCATTTTAAGTTTGTTTATCTGTGTTTCTAACCCCGACATGGCTCAATTGAAGCAATGGATACTCATACTGAGTCTGTGTCTATATATCTCTAATGTATAAACAATGACCACCCATACTGTGCCTATATTTATCTGATGTATAAACAATGAACAATGACCACCCATACTGAGTATGTGCCTACATTTCTCCGATGTATAGACAATTAGCATTCATACTGAGTCCGTGCCTATGTTTCTCTAATATATAAACAATGAACATTCATACTGAGGCCGTGCCTATATTTATATGATGTATAAACAATGAACATTCATACTGAGTCCGTGCCTATATTTCTCTGATGTATAAACAGTGAACATTAATACTGAGTATGTTCCTATATTTCTCTGATGTATAAACAATGAACATTCATACCGAGTGTGTTCCTATATTTCTCTGATGTATAAACAATGAACATTAATAATGAGTATGTTCCTATATTTCTCTGATGTATAAACAGTAAACATTCATACTGAGTGTGTTCCTATATTTCTCCGATGTATAAACAATGAACATTCATACTGAATCCGTGCCTATATTTCTCTGATGTATAAACAATGAAAATTCATACTGAGTATGTTCCTATATTTCTCCGATGTATAAACAATGAACATTCATACTGAGTCCGTGCCTATTAGTCTAGCAGCCAAGTACCGGATTTTGCCCTAACGCAAAATTCTCTGTTAAAGTTTATTTTCGGCGGATAAATCATTAGTAGTATCTCGGCAAATGTTTTCCGGTTAATGTGCTCTTGTAACCCTTGGGGAAATTTAAATATTCAAGATTTCAACAACCTACCCAAAACGACATATGGCCATATATGGGTGTGATCATTTTTTTATTCAGTAGCAGAAGTTGGAAATCCACCGAAACGTTCACGTAGGTCAGCAGGAAACTTTAATTTCCCAACTGATTGCCTGTACTGTTGTGAGATATGTACATCCATCCAGATCGATGACGCCCTGCTTCCATTTACCGATCAACGCAAACAGTAGATGGGAAGCCGTATAAGGTCGCTCTTGTGGAGAAGTGTGATTTGCGAAGACGATTGGGCAGAAGAGGTTCGGGTTAGAATTGAGAGTGCGGTTAGTGATTTGCACGCTACCGGGGCACGGTACCACAGAGACCGTATGACAAAATTCCTACAAAACCGATACGATGTTACCAACCCAATTCCATGATCTTGAATTGCAGTCTATTGACGAAATGTCCGACCAAAGAGTCAAAATGTGGAATTCGGCGGATGTGTGTGATATGTATGCTAGCAATGGTAGGTATAAGTTGACACTCCCCGGTTGGTATCAGTACTTATTTTCCATTTCGACGGCGAACAATTGTCATTTTCTGCACCAGGATGTGCAAATATTCTTGCTTTCCATTACCGCTTCTGTGCTAAGACTTGCTAAAGATGACAACGACGACGATCTTGAACCATCTGTTCGAAAAGCGGCTAGTAGTATCGTTAATGAGTGCAAGGAACTGGCAACACATATATCTACATATAGCGTCCATGTTGATAGAGAGAATGCTGAGGATTCAGAGTCTGAAACACTTAAAAACCTCCTGCGAGTTATATCGACTAAGTTGGATAAAACATTGCCTGCGCTACTTATAGGCAACATCGTCACAAATATCGTAACTGGTCATGTTACCGATTTACAAATTTCCCCAGGTATATTTTTGACGAGATTCTAAATCGGTAATAAACCATCTTTACGATTATCGAATAACATTCAGTTATGACGAGCTTTTAAGGATAAAAAAATCGGCGGCATTAGCATCATCGGTTCATACGTATGCGAGCTCATCACTGAGTAGCCGAAAAGGTTTGTTGCAGGTCATAGCCGACAACTTCGATGCTGATATTAATTCGCCGTATGGCAAACTTTCAACCCATTCTCTCGCAATGATTGCGACACAACCGTCGGACGGCAATGTGATTGGACATATCAGGCAAGAACTAGAAATTCCCCGTTTAGAGAAAGCAGACACCCCACTGGTGGTACTGGATGACAACGTAACAGATGAGTTTGTTGACTTAAAGATGGATTATCTCTTTAAATAACAAATTTTAAATAGTTGCGTGTGTATAAAATAATAGATATGAACCCCTGTCCGGAAAAGCTTCTATAAATTAGTATTGATTTTATTTCGAATATTAAATCTGGACCGTTCATGTTACTATTTTTAGAACAGACCATTCGGATGATACCATATTGCGATATAGAGCACTGGGCTGTTCACACGGCTACACAACGAAAGTCAAATGTCACAGATTGGTTGTTTGTATTGTTTTCTTCCACATATATAAGGCTGATAAGTATAATTAAAGATGGATTATCTCTTTAAATAACAAATTTTAAATCGTTGCGTGGGTATAAAATAATAGATATGAACTGAAGACCGATAATGTTTTATTCTCTGATCAAATATAGATATTGAGAAGTACAAGGAGAAAATATATACACAAGAATGAGAATATAACAGCATATGTATAATATATACAAGAACTTCTTGGTGTAAATATAATTAACGCCTTCCTAATGTATTAATAGCATTATCATCGTCATCACCATCATCATCACCATCATCATCATATTCAGCACCATCATAGTTATCACCGTTATCATTATCATCATCATCATATCGCAGCAAATCTCTGAGACTATTATTAGAACAACATCAACAACAACAACACTACGAGTTATTCATATGTGTTTAACTTAAGCTGTATCAGTCGGATGAAGGAGCATAATCTACGCAGACTAGCCATATCTTCCAAATTCAGCAACTCGTCTAAAATGTCAATAGTTGCATGATCTATGCTGGTCAATTTGCTAGGCAAGATACGATTTCTTTCTTCGCTAAAACATATACATTCTAGTAGATAATGCAGTTCGTCTCCGAGCTGTCGTTTATTACATAATGGACATAGTCTATTTAGTAAGTTTGTATCGTTCCATCGACCTTTTTCTATTGGCAAGCGATGGTTACAAGTACGGAATGGACACAAAGTTATTCTGTTTTTTGTATCCAAATAATCCAAGTATCTTTCGAAATTAATATCGTGTTTGAAAATTTTGTAGGTATTGCCTCGGCTAGATTTTTCTATGTCAGATAGCCAGATGCCTCGATATTGGCTATTCAGACTACATTTGAAATAGCGTGCCATTTGTTCTGGACATGTGATATAACCAACATTTAATAGATGAATCTGCCCAGATTTTGTTATAATATCTTTTACTTTTTCAATCCATTGGAAGTTTGCTTCCTCAGCTTCACATATTTTCAGGGCCAGTTGATACAGAATCTTACAGAATCGGCCTTGCTCCATATTCTTAACTTTCATCCAGTATTTCACAATACGCAAGTTGATAGTGTACTCTATGGGTAGTCTACCGCTCTCATCATATATCATATAATTAGGGGTAGATGATTTAAGATGGAGAACGTATTTCAAAAATCTTCTATGTATGTTTTCAAAAATCTCATTATTTCCCGACCCCCATACTTCACAACAGTACAACATAATCGGTAATACTTGCGCATCAAATAGTTCGAACATGTTTCTAACCGACAGACTGTGTATTCTCGACTTAGAAATAATAGAGTACATTGCTTTAGTTGCTTTATTTGCCAATACCTTCTTTGCCGCGTTATATGAGCCTGATTTGGTGTGTATAATACCAAGATAGTTAAAATGCTTTACTACTTCAATTTCCTCACCGTTGTATAAAAAAGTTCTATTCTTTGGCATGCTTCTTTTGGATATCAACATAATTTTGGTTTTCTCGACGTTTACATTCAATTTCCACTTCTGGCAATACTTTTGAAAACTGTTAAGTGCCTTCTGCAGTTTTAAAGGTGTTTCAGTCATAAGAACGGTATTGTTTGCGTATAAAATAATGAATAGTTTGACATACATCTTCAAGTGAGTTTCTATATCCCGTGACATTTTAATCAATCCCACCCCACCTTCTGATTTTAGAAATTCTTCCAGATCGTTCAGGTAAAGTGAGAATAACAGGGGTGATAGGTTTTCACCTTGTCTTACCCCAGATAAACATGGGAAACAATCGGATGTCTGGTCGCCCATTCGAACTTTCGATTTAATGTTAGTGTACATGTTTTTAATAACTGTGAGCAGTTTCCCATTTATACTAATTGTCGAAAGTTTGTACCAAAGTCCTTGTCGCCATATTTTGTCAAATGCCTTCTCAAAGTCAATGAAAGCACAGTACAAATTCCTGTTAAGTGCCTTCGAAATTTCGGATAGTAAATGTAGAACAAATATATTATCAGTCGTGGAATAACCTTTTCTGAAACCCGCCTGGTTCTCACATAGAGTTTCGTTATCTTCAATGTAATCATATAATCTATTTGAGAGAATCTTCGTAAATAACTTCCCAAAGCAGCTCAAAAGGGTAATGGGTCTGTAATTTTTTGGATTTCCCTTATCACCTTTATTTTTATACAGTGGAATAATTGTTCCGATCCCCCATATTTCTGGTACACAGCCTGATTCAAAAACTAAATTAAATGTTTTGCAGTATATGTCAATCAGGGTATCGGAGGATGCCTTGAGATATTCATTAAAGATGGATTATCTCTTTAAATAACAAATTTTAAATAGTTGCGTGGGTATAAAATAATAGATATGAACTGAAGACCTATGTCCGGAAAAGCTTCTATCAATTAATATTGATTTTATTTCGAATATAAAATCGGGCCCATTTATGTTACTATTTTTAGAAACCGACCATTCGGATGAGACCTTATTGCGATATAGAGCACTGGGCTGTTCCCATGGCTACGCAACGAATGTCAAATGTCACAGATTGGTTGTTTGTATTGTTTTGTTCCAACGATATAAGCGATAACGAGTATAATTAACATCTATTTGTGACAAAATTGCACAATATAATTTCTGGTCTCTGTTAACAGTAATCACCATTGTTCGTTAGCTGAACAAACACACCTTTTTAGACCAGAAAATATTCGAAATAAAATTAATATTAATCGATAGAAGCATTTCCGGACAGGAGTCTTCGATTCAAATCTAATATTTTATACCCCGGTAACTATATAATACATGTTTACAAAGAGATAATCCACCTTTAAGAATTCCATCTTCACCTGGGGATTTCATATTTTTTAAACTCTTTATAGCTATAGTTACTTCTGCCCTGTCTATTGTTCGATTTAGATTGTTAATTGTATTGCTTGCTTCATTGTTCATATTTAAGTCTTCTGTAATTGTTTCGGAATTAAGTAATCGAAAATGTTCCTCTAATGATTCGATTTCTATTTCGCTGTGCCTATTTTTCCCTTGTATATTAAGTATTGACCAAATTTTTTTCGAGTTTTCTTTTTTAAGTTTAGAGATTTCACACGTGATATTTTCTCGGTGTAGTGCTATTGCATTGTCCATTGTGCGTTTGTATTTACTGGCCATTTCGCGTACCATTTGTTTTGTACTATCGTTACGTTGTAGCATATGACATCGCTCGGCTTTGCGATATTCTTTTCGCGCTCTCTGGCATGATGAATTAAACCAAGGCTTGTTGTCCTTTCTTCGCTTTTTCGGCTTTTTAGTGTTAGGCCCAAATGTATCATACGACGACTTAAGGAGGACGTGCGATATCCTGGCAACTATTTCATTGATTTCCGTATTACTAGTGGTAGAGGGGGAACAACCGTTCAACAAAAATCGCAATTCTGAGATTTCTACAGGGTCCAGGTTCCATACAAACTCAGTTGTTTTGGAAGAGTCCCATTTATGGGTAAGATTAGTATAGGATTTGTCATCTCGTATATCTGCATGGTATTTCATAGGTACTGCTATTACGGTTGAGATACGTTTATGAACATCTGAGAACAATTTATTTGTCTCTTCGACTGCGAAGTCTACGATCAATGGCAGTGCATTTAAAGAACAAATCATATAATCTACAACTGATGCGTCTCGACAGGTGTAAGTCCCTATGTCCCAGTCGGTTCCTAATCTTCCGTTTATTATTACTAGTTCGTTGTTATGACAAACGCTCAGTAATTGGCGACCGAAATTATTCGAAACTCTATCCATATTATGCCTCTTTAAGGGCATCCCACACTCTTCGAGAGACGCTTCTGTAGATACATCATTGTCGTATATGTCAATTTCATTTTCTTCATTGGGGATATAGTCTAAATTCTGAGAGGTACGTGCATTGAAATCGCCAATTACAAAAATGTTATCATATCGTTCCCGCATGTGCAAAATATCCCCATCAAGAATACTATAGGCTGTGTTAGATACATATCTAGTTCCTTCTGGTGGAACATAGACTGCACCCACAATAATTTTAACATTGTGATGACAAATTTCCAACCAGTGAATAAATGGACAGTTCGTATGCAATATGCGTGTCGATGCTTCTAAATCTGATTTGACACCGATAATGATTCCGCCGGATTTAACACGTGAAAGTTTTGTTCGGTTTTTCATGTACAGAACAAAGCCCGGAAGAACAAGCTGATCACAGTCATCAGTCTTTGTCTCTAAAAAGCACAGAATATCGTATTTTAGACACATTTCTTGGAATTCAGGGTATGCTAACTTTTTTCTTATCCCGCAGACATTTAACGCTAGTACTTTTATGCCATCGACAGCAGTGCCAACAACAACACCAACATCTTTATCGTCATCGTCAGCAACTTCGTCATCATTTCCACAAACAACAGTATCCTCATCCTCACCATCAATTTCACCACCACCATCATCATCATCATCATCATCATCATCATCATCGTCATCATCATCAACAGCACAGTCATCGTCATCATCATCATCAACAGCACAGTCACCTTTATCATCATCACCGTCGCGGTAGTCGTCACCATAGTCGTAATTTTCACCAACCTCATAACCATAATAATAATAATAATAATCATCATCATCGTCGTCCTCCTCATCGGCACCATCATTATCATCGTCATCATCTTCCTCAGTATCGTCTCTACGATAATCATTTTCAATTACTTCTCTGGTATACCTCAATACATCTGAAATAGGGGCTATACTGGGCAAGTACGCGTTATCGGATCGGCGTTTTTCTTCACTTTCTTTTAAAATCTTTGATATGTTCGGCAGAAATGAGACATTATTCTGAACATTTAAGATTCGATCGCGGGTTGAGTTATAAATATGCTCTTCGTCGCTTATTATTTCTAAGTGGCGCGTTCGTATACCCGAGACTTTAGGAACATTATCGTGTTCAACGTATGATTCAGCTTTGTATTCTACGCATAGTGGTTTGGAAACACTAGCGGTGTCATCGTATTGAGATCGGTCAACATATATACTGTAATGTGCATATGCTGGTCCAACAGTGTCATTGACATGTGTTTTTGTGTCACCATCATTCACGTTCAAATCATGCGTGTACATATAATGCATATCATAAGAATTTGTGTCACCCATAACAACATCATTTGGTATTGTACAATGTGCATCGGCCTTTATCGCACAATGTTCATTATGAAAATTATGGTTCATTTCGTCGATATCAACAGCTTCTCGAATGCTTTTCAAAACGTCATGTACTTTAAGGTCTTTCGGATCGTACTGTGATTCGCAGCTGTTGGGATCGGCACTAATTTTGCTATAGCCTGCTTCAATAAATACGGTGGGCTCAAAAATCTTTTTGTTCGCAAAAGAATGTATTGTCTGTTTCTCCGATACGCTTGTGGATATTACCAGTCACGTGTTTTATCTGATTGGCGTCACAACAATTATATTCGCATAAAGAACGATCTGATATATGGGTCAGACTGTCTGGGATCTTATTTTGACTGCTTGGGAAACACGAGTGAGCGTTGTTCGTACCGTTATAGTCTGTTTCCGAGGACTCGATTGTAGGCGATAGTATATTGTCACCAGTTGCATGTTTGTCACACTTATTCATCCAATACATTTCATAAGTATTTGAGTCACCCATACGATGTGCATCACCCAGGTTGCCATCCAAGGTACAATGTTCCTCACATCGGACGTGCATTAATTCATTTGAGGGGGTACATGTATCACTAGCCATTTTAGTGGCTTTATAATATTTATCATCAGGTGTCGGAGTATTATTGCCGTTACAGTCTGCTTTCAAAATTGAATCTGACTTGTTTTTGTCAAACGCGCGCAGCGTTGTATTGTCTGTTTCTATAATGTTTTTGCTCTCGTTACCCGTCACCTGGTGTTTCCGATGGGCGTTAAAACAACTGATTTCAAGATACCGGTCTGATATGTGAGTCAGATTGTCTGGGTACTTAGATTGACCTGGTGGGCAACACGAGTGAGCACTTTTCGTACTACAACAACAACAACAGTAACTATAGTCTGTTTCTTCAGACTTATTTTTTATATGCCTGCCAGAATGGTCCAAGTCACTCGGATTGTCGTTTGCACATGTAACTTTACCAATAACTGCGTTAATTTCATGATTTACAGAATTATTATACAATTTCCCTGAAAGGTTTTCATAAACAGATTTTTGAGAGCTATTTGATGTTGTCGTGATATCTTTGTATATTTCAGTATTTATTTTGGTGGCTGTGGGGTCAATAACTGAGTGACCCCTGTGCGGAAAAGCTTCTATCAATTAATATTGATTTTATTTCGAATATTAAATCGGGACCGTTTATGTTACTATTTTTAGAACAGACCATTCGGATGAGACCGTATTGCGATATAGAGCACTGGGCTGTCCCCACGGCTACGCAACGAATGTCAAATGTCACAGATTGGTTGTTTGTATTGTTTTGTTCCACACTATAATTAACATTTATTTGTGACAAAATTGCACAATATAATTTCTGGTCTCTGTTAACAGTAACCACTAACAGTAACAAACACACCTTTTTAGACCAGAACATATTCGAAATAAAATTAATATTAATCGATAGAAGCATTTCCGGACAGGAGTCTTCGATTCAATTCTAATATTGAATACCCCGGTAACTATATAATACATGTTTACAAAGAGATAATCCACCTTTAACGTGTAGGCCTATGTGTGACAAAATTGTTACATAAAATTCTGGTCTCTGTTAACGGTAACCACTATTGTTCGTTAGCTGAACAAACACACATTTTTAGACCAGAACATATTCGAAACAAAATTAATATTAATCGATTGAAGCATTTCCGGACTGGAGTCTTCGATTTAAATCTAATACTCTCGGGATCCAAATAAGCGTACCCGTATGCTTAACTATTTTCAAGGAGAAATCCCCCTGTACGCTGCTTATTTGGGACCCTACGTTTATTAAATTTCAGCTAAATGTGTAAAAAAAATTATGAATTTATGTGCTTAAACCTAAGCTAAATTTATCAGAGTTTTAAAAGCTAAAATCATGAAAAAGTTCCCAATATTCTACTATGGCTAAGGAACCATTCATTTTAAACATCAATGTACCTGTATTATCCAAAAATGTGGGTGACACTTGGTATTAGTTCAAAATGAATTGAATACTTTGAAGAGTTATTAGGTTCAATTTTTCTCCAATGATCTCTGTATGAGAACATATGAAACTAACCACAATTTGTTACCCATAGGTTATTTTTGCTAAAAATCTCTAATTATTCCGGATAGTAGCATTCTACTTTCCATTTTGTCGCTTCGCATTTTAATGTGACCGCGATTGGTCGTGAATTTTCCGTTTCCTGATTAGTAAATTTGACCGAGGCATTTGCTATCTTCTGATTGGCTAAGACGAGTGAATCCATGAATATTAGCCAATCAGGTGTTATCGTGCTATTTTTGTAACGCGGGAAACCGATTTCATTTATTAGTTCGAAAACATTGCGTAGATACGCACAGAAATTTAATTATTCCCTCCCTCCCACCCTAAAACTAAATTTATCCCGTTACATAGATATAATGACACATGTTTTTTAAATCAACTTAAGTTTATCAGCTTTATCTTGAATTTGGGGAATTTGACAAATTTGTTCTGGCGTGTCACAGTGAAATGGAAAAAAATGTATATGTATACGGTACTTGTATGTTACTGAAAATTGTGTCCGTCCATATATGTTTTGTAATTGTGTAATGGTCTTTGTATTTGATTGCATGACCTGTTATGTATTGTGAATATGTGTGTTTGAGAGCGAATGTGAGTATGTACTAGCAGGGTGAATGGGTGAGTGGGTAAGTTATCATATACCGTATATTGAGCCCTAATAAATTGTGTACTTATACACTCTAGTCTATTCATTTACCATGTTTATCCCATATGTAGTATGCAGTGAGGGAGTAATTCTTAGTGTTGATTTGCGAAAATTCCCCCTGTACTATTATTGCGTATTATTATTTATTTTAAAGGAAATTTCACCCCCTGTACTATTATTCCGCCCCCTACTATTATTTGGATCCCGAGAGTAATTTATACCCCGGTAACTATATAAAACATGTTTACAAAGAGATAATCCATCTTTAAAGGCGCCTGAACATCATCAGGTAGTGATGTCATTGCCCGCAGGTAATAGAGTGCACATCTGGCATGATGAGTGTGTCCAGCTGCGAAGAAAAGAGGAGGAACCATCTCATCAACGGTGTCAAGGAGTTATTGAATTGTAAATAGTGCTTATAAAACTAAAGACTCGACGTTAAGGCATATGCTGTTCATTTCTAAACGCGAGTATCTATCCGGTGCCTTTAAACTGGAGTATCGGATGCCTTTGCATATGTCAGTCATTCCTTCCTTTGTGTGAAATGTCGCCTTGTAAAACACGTGAATTCATGCAAAATGCTAGCATCTAAATTTCTAACATTCAGGCATGGATTACGAATGCCGTTGTTCAAAATGTATTATTCTAATAGAATTTACAGTTTTTGTCATGTGGACGGTCTCTTGTGTTGAGTTCGATAGTGCCTATTCAGATTACTTCATCTGGCGAACGATTTATCACATATATCACACTTGTGTGAGCCACCGCCTGTATGGATTATCCTATGTTGCGTCAGATGACTTGACCGAGCAAACGATTTCTCACATATATCACACTTATACGGACGATCACCAGTGTGGATTATCAGATGTCGATTCTGAATACTTGGCCGAGCAAACGATTTCTCACATATATCGCACTGATACGGACGGTCACCAGTGTGGATTCTCTTATGTTCAGTCAGATGTCCAGATTTTGTGAATGCTTTCCCACATATATCACACTTGTGTAAGCCACCGCCTGTATGGATTATCCTATGTTGCGTCAGATTACTTGACCGAGAAAACAATTTCTCACATATATCACACTTATAGGGACGATCACCAGTGTGGATTATCAGATGTCGATTCAGATTATGTGGCCGAGCAAACGATTTCTCACATATATCGCACTGATACGGACGATCACCAGTGTGGATTCTCTTATGTTCAGTCAGATGTCCAGATTTTGTGAATGCTTTCCCACATATATCACGCTTGTGTGAGCCACCGCCTGTATGGATTATCCTATGTTGTGTCAGATGACTTGACCGAGCAAACGATTTCTCAAATATATCGCACCGATATGGACGATCACCAGTGTGGATTATCAGATGTCGATTCAGAATACTGGGCCGAGCAAACGATTTCTCACATATATCACACTGATACGGACGATCACCAGTGTGGATTCTCTTATGGTCAGTCAAATGTCCAGAGTGTGCGAATGCTTTCCCGCATATATCACAGTTGTGTGAGTCACCGCCTGTGTGGATTGTCCTATGTTGCGTCAGATTACTTGAATGAGCGAACGATTTCTCACATATATCGCACTGATACGGACGATCACCTGCGTGTATTCTCTTATGTAAACAGTAAAGTCAGATCTCCAGAGCGTGCGAATACTTTCCCACATATATCACAATTGTGACTCATTGCCTGTGTCATTTATATTGTATTGAATCAAGTCCAGCGGAAGTAGGGGGTAACCCAAAATTCTCTGTTAAGTTTGTTTCTTTGCTGATTATTCATGGGGAGGGTCTCTGTAACGATTTCTAGGGTGGTGTGGACATCTTACCCTTGAGCATTTTGAGAAATCCAAGATGGCGTCCAAGATGGCTACCGGATTTCGGTATTTTATTTAATCGGTTAATAACTTTCTCGAATTGAGGTTTAATATGTCAATTTATGAATCTTATATTATATGTGGGTCGAATTATGTTTCAAATTTTCGATGCTTGATTATAAAGATGGCCGTCAAAATGTCCGCCAGATACATGAAAATTATGCAATATTGCAAAATATATATTATTACAATAATTTGTTTTATTAAAAATAAAAATACCATCCAAAGAAACGAATACAAAGCCAAAATAAACCAATACGTCGTCAGTCCCGCGAATTTTAACAACAAGCGTGTTATTAAATGATACGAATTGACCATATAGCATCCTCTATCTGAAGCATATGTTCCTAATCAATGTTATTCTCGTAAACATCACAGTGGTTTGTAAACTCGTTAAAACAGTTAAGCGCGCCTTTTTATTCTTGCTTCTGTTGTGCTCTTACACTTTGGGAGACCATAACACGTCAAAATGAAAGGCAAGACTTCGTCCACTACATCATTTATATTTATATGACTATTCCCGAGCATACTCAAAGGGTGTTTCCACTGCGCAGAGTTTTTAGTGCCGAACACTTCCCAATACCAAAGTATGATGCAACGGTGTTGCACCCTGTCAATCCGTGCATCGCTAGCAGATCAGGGATAATTTTGCTATGCGTCTGGTAAGTTTTGTTTATGTCGATCGTAGTCCGCCCTTTAGCTGGGGAAGCCATCAGTACACGTCCAGAAATCTCACCCATGTGCACGAAATGCAGAAGCATTATAAATATGTCGGTGTCGTCAGCTAGGATGAGTGACATGATGTTGAAATATTTGCTACCTGGTTAATGATGACCGTATCGGCTTCTTCGTGTGTTGACTTGAGGTCAATTCGTCGAACTATCAAATCAAATCAAATATCCATTTCGAATTTGCAAAATACAGGACGCAACACTTCTTCAGCACGAATATGTTGCGGAAATTTCTTTCCTGTGAGCATTTCCAATACTCCACCAAACTTCACACTGATGATTTGCACCAAACCACTTTCCGCCATCAACGAACCTATCGAACTACAGTAACTCATCAGGCTGTGCATGCCCCCGATTCGCAGATACACGTCATTGAACTTGGTAGGATTGTCTCAAGTAGCGTGCAGTGCAACACGATACAACTGTTGGTCTGCAGTGAATATGACAAAAGCTTGTCCAGCTGATCGAGAGAAAATATGAGCTTTTATCATCGCAGCTATCATTGTCTGTGAATCTGCTGGTGGTTTTTCTATCAGCGGGAGATGGACAATATTTCTTCAAACGAGGTATTGTCCGATCACCAAGACAAACATCACAAGCTGCCTGGGTCATTATCATTGCAAGTCAGTGCGTCGATGATTTCCTATTTGCAGAGCTGATATCACAGTCGAAATTATCGATTATAATTTGCATCATTCCGTTGGATGCGTCATTTATTCCTTGTTTGGCTGTATCCAATGATGCTGCCATAGCAGCTGATTTTTTTAATCGACGTAGTTCGTCGTGACTGCATGTAACACGATACTCATACATATGATTAAAGATGGATTATCTCTTTAAATAACACATTTTAAATAGGTGTGTGGTCATAAAATAATCAATATGAACTGAAGACCCCTGTCCGGAAAAGCTTCTATCAATTAATATTGATTTTAATTATATTTCGAATATTTAATCGGGACCGTTAAGGTGTCTATTTTTAGAACAGACCATTCTGATGATACCATATTGCGATATAGAGCACTGGGCTGTTCCCATGGCTACGCACCGAAATTCAAATGTCCCAGATTTATTGTTTGTATTGTTTTGTCCCATAGTTGTAAACGATAATAAGCACAATTAACGTTTATTTGTGACAAAATTGTACAATAACATTTCTGGTCTTTGTTAACAGTAAACACCATTGTTCGTTAGCTAAACAACTACACCTTTTTAGACTATTAAAATTATTTTTAAATATTCGAAATAAAATTAATATTAATCGATAGAAGCATTTCTGGACAGGAGTATTCGATTCAGATCTAATATTTTATACCCCGGTAACTATATAAAACATGTTTACAAAGAGATAATCCACCTTTAACAATAATCTTGGAGTCACGTTAGAGCACACCAAGTGCTACATGTAGGTATGCTGCTTGGTTGAGGATGATACTTGTGATAATACTGCCAATAAGGAGTGCAGGCAGCGATCTGTCTAACTTTGTTGATATCGCAGCGAGGAAAGTCATCAATGTGCTGGAAACAGATTCTTCAATGGATATCCTATCAACATGAATATTGTATTCCGATCTGTTGCTGGTAATGTTTTTGCATACCTCAAACACATTCTTAGCAACTGTTGTAATATGCGGTTCTAAATCGTCTCCACTTTCTTCCTTTACCAATCTCAAAACATTTGCTGTATTTTGATGGAATGCTAATACACTTGCCTAACCAACAGCAGACAGAGTAAGGAGTTCGTCACAAAAGTGACGTTTCATTTAGTGATCAACCGTGGCCGTGCCAAAACACATTGTGGGCTTTATATTCATTGTGCAGATCAACAGAATTCCAAATACGTTTTGTGTTGCTTGCGATAACATTTGTACCATGTTGTAAAGTTGTATCGGCATGAGCAGTCACTGTGTGTTTAGATTAATTTGGCGTAAGGCATCTGTTCTGGACAAATCCTTACGATAACGGGCATCAACTACATGAAGGTCACGCAGCGCACTTCCAATCTTACAACGAACCTCGAGTCCCCATGCATCCCCACGAGCATCACATTTTTCTGGTCGCTCTATTCTGTATGACTTTCCCTCTTCTGTGTGAGTTGATCGACACACATATGCAGTGCGCCATCTTCCTGTGTTTGTATGATCCCTATCAACTATGCACTTTTGTCCACAGTTGCAGCTGGAATCCCGAAACCGATCGGCGAGATCTCTTAGGGTGTATAGCAGGTGATAAGTCCCCACTTAATGCATCCAAGTTGGTTCTTGACGTATACCGAGCAATGCAGTTCGTATGAACATGAACTTTTAAGTTTCATTTTCCAAAAGTTTATCCTCTAAAAGTGCATGTAGGTGATCGTCATAAACTTTACTTGCATTAATGATAGTCAGAATTCTACTTGTATTAGCACTAACCGAACATAGGTCTGCCGAGATACACCCATCGCCATACCGAAATTTAAAAATGCACTCTCCCGTCATAGTTCATCTCACTTGAGTCTGAAACTGAAGGGAAAGATATTTATATACAATATCCGAAAATATATATCAACCGATTATTAATTCAGTCATCATCCAAGAGTATGATATGTGACACGAATGTGATTGCCGAGAAAAATCGGAAAATCTCATCTGAAACAACTTAATCGCATTCAAAAGTAATTGTGACATATAAAATAATGATGTGTGAATGACATAACACTCCACATTTGAATATACATGGGCAGTCGCATTTAAAATAACCAATTGAGCCATATCATTGCAGCTCCAATCTCAGTTATTTTAGCATATCGTATTATTTTTTATTGTTCACATATTTGGCGGCCATATTGGCAGCCATCTTTGATTGCTGACACCGACGTTACGTTCCATATTGGCACTCGGGTAATATATTAGGTTATGTTTAGGTACCAAATAGCAACCATACAGTTGTTTGAAAAGAAGATATCAGCTTCAAACTAAAACTAGCGTATTTTGGCAGCCATCTTGGACGCCATCTTGAATTTCTCAAATTGCTCAATGGTGATGTGTCTACACCACCATAGAAAACGATACAAAGATCATCCCCATGAATAATCAGCAAAGAAACCAACTATAACAGAGAACTTTGGCCAAAATTCGACACTTGGCTGCTGGATTAATTTGTATCCCCACTGAAAATCATATATGTGACAACCAAGATATCGATAGTGGCGCACTGTGACACTCTTTATCGTGTAGACAAAAAACGTTATTAGAAGATGACGCAATAAATGATGTCAGTGGTGTTACTCCACAATGGTGCACCATGGTGTAGTTCTATGCGCAAGGTTACACATTCAGTATATTTCTACAAGTAGATTAGTTGTGTTAACATAGAATTGTGATGACAATTTTCACATTAACTGGCCCACGAAATGTTGAACTAGCACCATACAATCGAGAAAACGTAAAGTAGGTCAAATAGTTGAGTACCCAAGTTCTGATGGCTCTGAAAATACCAACGGTGTGTCATACTTCATCAACTGTCAGGGAATGACTATACATTGTCTATAAGTGCACACTTCGCAAAAGGTAACACCATTGACAAAAATGGGATTTTTAAATATATTTTTTGTTTGGAGTCGTTCCAATAACAGAAATGTTAAACTAAATAAGAAAATATCCCAAGTCATCTTCATTAAAGTAACGTACTTGACATTATTTCTTCAAAACTGTCAATGAAATTGAATCAGAATGTTGAAAAGTACAAAACACATTGCTTAACTCCACTCTATAGGCCTAATTTCGTCGAAATCCGTTCACGCCGGCATGCGGACTCCACTGAATCATCTGGTTCTGTTTCGTACTGGATAGCACAATACTAGGAACGAATATCGAGTGCACCCGGATATATTATGTAATTGTGTTACAGTCGACGGGTGTGTGTCAGGAAAATTGGCGGCTTTAATGAATAGCCAATCAGCTACCATATGGCTGGCATTCCCTGCACGTCAAGACAATTCTTGGCGCGAATGGATTAGTCTAGCAATAGATTCGGACGAGTGGAGTTGCCTGTGGTTTATCCACCTGAGATTTCCGCCATAGAGCGATGTTCTCCTGGCTCAGCTGTTATACGGCCAAATCATGGTTAATACACCTATATCTCGCCACAGAGATTGAAATTTTGGCTCAGCTGTTACCACTCGTGAATTATCTACATGCGACCATCGCCATAATGATTGGCTCTGGGATCGGCTGATATTACTAGTTTGTCTAGTTTTTTGCCAGGAAATATGGTACTCACAGAATGACCAGCGCCCCTGACGAGACCCAGTCAATAATAGGTCGAAACAATGAATGGAGCCGCCGAATAAAGTGTGTGATATACCACTTGTGCGGTTAAATGATGAACATCTATAATCATGTAATAGCGATATAGTTAGCCATTCGTTGTCGGCCGCCGACCAGAGGTGATTCAGCCTGCTGTGTCAGACTTTTAGGTAGAAAAGGATTGCATTTACATACACTATCGTCATACTAAACACATATCTATTATCATCACCATCAACACATACATTCTTTCCAAAACATCATAATTCACAGACGAGCATAGTCTGCACATATAACAACCACACAGTGTATGCCATGCAACCAAACGCAAATATATAACCATTTGCATATATAATAAGCACACACATGTGCATACACAAATATATTGAAGAAACTTGGGGCGTTCCTCCAAACACCAAACATGCCAGATATCCAATCCATATCTATTTAATTGATATCTACAAATTGGCATCTCAGGTTATGGGGAGATAACCTCACAAAAGTAACCACATTAAAATATAGATCAAATAAGAAATATACTCCCAACTACCACGCCGTATATACTTTATGTCAAAACGGACACACTCTACTCATTTACTTGAAGATAGAAAGCTATTATAAAAACATGATTATAACGATAAAATATAGCAACTGTGAACATTCCAGTTTAATGTGACATAGGCCACTATGTCGGGATAATCTGTATACAACGATAGCCTGAATATCTTGAAGACATCTTGACAAAATAAACAGACTTTTCCGAAGACAACTTTGTGACAACAGGTAAATCGTAAAACCGCCAATCGCAAAGACGATGTACGCGCAGCTGTGTGTCATCCAATCGGCGGTGAACTTACCTGTGTTATTTTTAGTGGCGATACTAGAATGTTTAGCATTGGGCTTATGAGACAGTAATGAGACAGGGACGGATCAAAAACAGTGAAGTTAAGAGGGTATGTCGTAAATACCGGTGATATTGATCTTAAGAGGGTATGTCGTAAATACCGGTGATATTGAAGTTCAGAGGGTATGTCGTAAATACCGGTGATATTGATGTTAAGAGGGTATGTCGTCAATACCGGTGATATTGATGTTAAGAGGGTATGTCGTAAATACCGTTGATATTGATGAATATATTAGCTGCTAGTTGTGAGTATTAACTTGTATTAGTTGTATATATAAAATAGGGCTGAATTACACCGCCATACTTACATACGGGAGTTAACACAACTGACTAAAAAACACACATTTTTTATTAAATTAACCTGTTTTTGATGGTTTATATCCACTTTAACCTTCTGGGATATTTAAAAACTCCCCCATGACTTTCAAGAATGGCTGCAACAGAACTTAGTAAATATCAGTAATTCTACTCTCAACTGTTTTGTATTACCATAAATAATAATTAGATTTTGGTAACACCGCTGACCACTTTCAGTTGTACAACACCGTCAGGCAACCCGCTACAAAAATCAAAACCTGTTGTAAGGTCTATGTATTTTAATATTAATATTGAGTATAGAAGAACAACTTTGGCTCTTATCAACAGACACTATCCGCGCTTGGTTGTATTTTAGGTGTTGCTAACTGTAATGTTCATTGTTTGCACAGGTAACACTACTGCCTTCTGGTTATTTTGAAAATTCATAAATACGCATATATAGATAAATATAAGATGGAGATAGATCATGTTATTTCATACAATGGATTACCCTTTCATAAAAACGGAATCTTGTTTCGTTGTACATAATGCAGCAATTTAAAAAAATTAAATGAACATAATATATACGCTTATGGGAGAATTTATTTGTCTCGAGCGTAAATATTAATAAATAACTTTAGAAAGTAATTTATTAATATTTATGCTTGAGACAAATAAACGGGCCCAATAAGAGGTTTTCAGTTCATATTTATTATTTTACACCCACACAACTATTTCAAATTTGTTATTTAAAGAGATAATCCATCTTTACCTTTTTGTAACATGTTATCCAGATCGTATTAAATTTGATCCCTAACAAAGTGAAGGAGTTATTGAATTGTAAATAGTGCTTATAAAACTAAAGACTCGATGTTAAGGCATATGTTGTTCAATTCTATCTATCTATCCGGTGCCTTTAAACTGGAGTATCGGATGCCTTTGCATTTGTCAGTCATTCCTTCCTTTGTGTGAAATGTCGCCTTGTAAAACACGTGAATTTATGCAAAATGCTAGCATCTAAATTTATAACATTCAGGCATGGATTACGAATGCAGTTGTTCAAAATGTATTATTCTAATCGAATTTACAGTTTTTGTCATGTGGACGGTCTCTGGTGTTGAGTTCGCGTGTGTCTAGTCAGATTACTTGATCTGGCGAACGATTTCTCACATATATCCCACTGGTACGGATGATCACCAGTGTGTATTCTCTTAAGTTCAGTCAGACGTCCAGATTGTGTGAATGCTTTTCCGCATATATCACACTTGTGTGAGCCACCGCCTGTATGGTTTATCCTATGTTGCGTCAGATGACTTGACCGAGCAAACGATTTCTCACATACATCACACTTATACGGACGATCACCAGTGTGGATTCTCTTATGTGCAGTCAGATTCCCAGAGTCTGTGAATACTTTCCCACATATATAACACTTGTGTGAGCCACCGCCTGTATGGATTATGCTATGGTGCGTCAGTTGACTTGACTTAGTGAACGATTTCTCACATACATCGCACTGATACGGACGATCACCAGTGTGGATTATCAGATGTCGATTCAGATTACTTGGCCGAGCAAATGATTTCTCACATATATCACACTTATACGGACGATCACCAGTGTGGATTCTCTTATGGTCAGTCAAATGTCCATATTGTGTGAATGCTTTCCCGCATATATCACACTTGTGTGAGCCACCGCCTGCATGGATTATCCTATGTTGCGTCAGATGACTTGACAAGCAAACGATTTCTCACATATATCGCACTTATACGGACGATCACCAGTGGATTCTCTTATGTTTAGTCAGATGTCCCGATTGTGCGAAAGCTTTCCCGCATCAATCACACTTGTGTGAACCACCGCCTGTATGGATTATCCTATGTTGCGTTAGATGACTTGACCGAGCAAACGATTTCTCACATATATCGCACTTATACGGACGATCACCAGTGGATTCTCTTATGTGCAGTCAAATGTCCAGAGTGTGCGAATGATTTCCCACATATATCACACTTGTGTGAGCCACCACCTGTATGGATTGTCCTATGTTGCGTCAGATTATCTGACTGAGCAAACGATTTCTCACATATATCACACTTATACGGACGATCACCAGTGTGGATTATCAGATGTCGATTCAGATCGCTTTGCCGAGCAAACGATTTCTCACAAATATCGCACTGATATGGACGATCACCAGTGTGGATTCTCTTATGGTCCGTCAAATGTCCAGATTGTGTGAATGCTTTCCCACATATATCACACTTGTGTGAGCCACCACCTGTATGGATTATCCTATGTTGCGTCAGATTACTTGACCGAGCAAACGATTTCTCACATATATCACACTTATAAGGACGATCACCAGTGTGGATTATCAGATGTCGATTCAGATCACTTGGCTGAGCAAACGATTTCTCACATATATCGCACTGATACGGACGATCACCAGTGTGGATTATCAGATGTCGATTCAGATCACTTTGCCGAGCAAACGATTTCTCACATATATCGCACTGATATGGACGATCACCAGTGTGGATTCTCTTATGTTCAGTCAGATGTCCAGAGTCTGTGAATGCGTTCCCACATATATCACACTTGTGTGAGCCACCACCTGTATGGATTGACTTATGTCGCGTCAGATTACTTGAACGAGCGAACGATTTCTCACACATATCGCACTGATACGGACGACCACCTGTGTGTATTCTCTTATGTGAAGTCAGATCTCCAGAGCGTGCGAATACTTTCCCACATATATCACACTTGTGACCCATTGCCTGTGTCAATTGTATTGTATTGAATCAGGAAAATATTTCTGACATATATCCCACGAAAACAGTCGATCAGCAGTGTATTATATTGTGCAGTCATATTTCCAATTTGTGTGATTACTTTCCCACATGTCATGTAGGCCCTATGGAGTCAGATGTCCCGAATATATGCAAACTTTTCCGTACATTTGTATATCAGGATTTGTGAGGGGTTAGTTGAAAGTCTCCTTTTTGGATTTCCTTTTGTTCCAATGAAGACCCCTGATTTCGGCCTATTTATTATCGACATTGTTCTGTTCACCACCGACACAGAGTGTATAGCGCATTCGAAACAAGTAATATTAAATTGACACCGCGTTATGATCGTTACTTTAGTTCCGCGACTGTTAATAATGTCAAAACTCTTCATTCACATCCAACAACAGCATTGCCAACATCAAGCACAGATTGTCTGTTCCCTATAAGTAACATACGGTACGGGTTTCATAATCTGGTTTCATATAATAGATATATATAATGGGCGTTAATATCTCAACAAGTGGGCACATCTTTTTTGTTCTGACATGTGACCAACGAGGTATCGCTAATATGCCAATATGGTCGATGGGAACGTATGTGGACACAACATAATGACAAGGTATAAATGTTTTTATTGATAGAGCCGAATTGTGCTGTTTCTTGTGAACGCAAGTATAAACGTAAAGGAAGAATGACCGGATAACATACGGTCGTGAATATCAGAGTATATTATAAGGCGTTGTTCTTAACACATAACGTGTATGGCTTATAACTCTCTTTTGAAAAATGATTATGAATTTACGTTTACATGTTATGAATGTAGTTTGAAAGCTTGACCAGGGTATGGTTGGAAACAAAATCTGACAATCAGTCTTTCGATCCTTACATTTATATTAGCCAATCAATAAAAACCAAATAGCCTCAAATTAAATGCTTAGGTAATGTTTCAGATAATGTCGATCACACCATACATGTAGTTAACGACGTCATCAGCCCTGGTCATAACTTAACTTCTTCAAAACCTTCTAGTGTTAAGTAAAGGTTAGAATTTGTTCATCTTAATTGCAGGACCCTTCCATCTAAAATCGATGAAATTCAAATTATCATCAACCGTCAATTATAGCTTTTACTGAAAACTGGTTGGATAATTCAATAGATAACTCTGGGATTCCAGTTCCTAACTATTCCATTTTGAGAAACGACAAGAGTAGAACTGGTGGGAGTAGTCACTGGTATAGAGAGTATAGAAAAGGAGTTTCTAGTGAACGATTATTTTTTTATTTTCAATCTCCATTTGATCAGAGGTTACTCCCCTGGTAACATTGACATTCCAAAGCAACATGAAACAGTACAAAGCTAGAGCATGTAGAATAGTCATGCCACATCTCCCTTTCGAGAGTTCAAATTAAAGTTACAAAATAAATGTTTCTGCCATTATCCAAAACTGGTATTTGCATGAATATAAATGTCGATCAACCACGAAGTCCTTCGGATGCGTGGGTTCGGATCCCACCGCTGCCACCATGTTGTGATATAGAGAGTATAGAAAAGGAGTTTCTAGTGAACGATTATTATTTAATTTTCAATCTCTATTTGACAGGAAGTTACACCCCGGGTACCTTGACATTCCAAAGCAAATCGAAACAGTACAAATCTAGAGCATGTATAATAGTCATATTTACTTGCATATGCACCAATCACTCTCGTTTAGTTCCTTACAAGATTTCATGCCGTTATTCCGGGAATGTTTACTCTTTGATTAACATCGACGTTCAAATCATCCAGAATATGCCATTATCGTTTATATCGAATTAGATTAATGCATGGCTTTCCATAATGATATCCCATGATTAATGTTACAACTAACAATTAAACTTTTAGGAGTCTCGATCGTAACACGCCATGATCGTTTACCTCGATTGGGATTAATGCATGGCTTGTCATCATGATTTCCTAATTAAACTTTTAGGAGTCTCGATCGTAACACGCCATTCTTGTTTACATTGAATGGGATTAATGCATGGCTTGTCATCATGATTTCCTATGATTAATGATACAACTAGCAAATAAACTTTTAGGAGTCTCGATCGTAACACGCCATGCTCGTTTACCTCGAATGGGATTAATGCATGGCTTGTCATCATGATTTCCTATGATTAATGTTACAACTAGCAATTAAACTTTTAGGAGTCTCGATCGTAACACACCATTCTCGTTTACATTGAATGGGATTAATGCATGGCTTGTCATCATGATTTCCTATGATTAATGATACAACTAGCAAATAAACTTTTAGGAGTCTCGATCGTAACACGCCATGCTCGTTTACCTCGAATGGGATTAATGCATGGCTTGTCATCATGATTTCCTATGATTAATGTTACAACTAGCAATTAAACTTTTAGGAGTCTCGATCGTACTTGTATAGGGCATTTTTAATTTGTTACATGAACAGATTATTCATTTAAATGATGATTATTTTTACTATGGTTGCGTTTTTTATTATTTCATAGTCCGTACGGGGTCATTGTCGTCATTGAAGCAAGCGCATCTGATGCAATGGACACTCATTTTAAGTTTGTTTATCTGTGTTTCTAACCCCGACATGGCTCAATTGTAGTAAAGGATACTCATACTGAGTCTGTGTTATATTTCTCTAATGTATAAACAATGACCACCCATACTGAGTATGTGCCTATATTTCTCAGATGTATAAACAATTAGCATTCATACTGAGTCCGTGCCTATGTTTCTCTAATATATAAACAATGAACATTCATACTGAGGCCGTGCCTATATTTATATGATGTATGAACAATGACCACCCATACTGACTATTTGCCTATATTTCTCCGATGTATAAACAATTAGCATTCATACTGAGTCCGTGCCTATGTTTCTCTAATATATAAACAATGAACATTCATACTGAGGCCGTGCCTATATTTATATGATGTATAAACAATGAACATTCATACTGAGTCCGTGCCTATATTTCTCTGATGTATAAACAGTGAACATTAATACTGAGTATGTTCCTATATTTCTCTGATGTATAAACAATGAACATTCATACCGAGTGTGTTCCTATATTTATCTGATGTATAAACAATGAACATTAATACTGAGTATGTTCCTATATTTCTCTGATGTATAAACAATGAACATTCACACTGAGTGTGTTCCTATATTTCTCCGATGTATAAACAATGAACATTCATACTGAATCCGTGCCTATATTTCTCTGATGTATAAACAATGAACATTCATACTGAGTATGTTCCTATATTTCTTTGATGTATTAACAATGAACATTTATACTGAGTCCGTGCCTATATTTCTCTGATGTATAAACAATGAACATTCATACTGAGTCCGTGCCTATATTTCTCTAATGTATAAACAATGAAAATTCATACTGAGTATGTGCCTATATTTCTCCGATGTATAAACAATGAACATTCATACTGAGTCCGTGCCTATTAGTCTAGCAGCCAAGTACCGGATTTTGCCCTAACGCAAAATTCTCTGTTAAAGTTTATTTTCGGCGGATAATTCATTAGTAGTATCTCGGCAAACGTTTTCCGGTTGATGTGCTCTTGTAACCCTTGGGGAAATTTAAATATTCAAGATTGCAACAACCTACCCAAAACGACATATGACCATATGGGTGTGATCATTTTTTTATTCAGTAGCAGAAGTTGGAAATCCACCGAAACGTTCATGTAGGTCAGCAGGAAACTTTAATTTCCCAACTGATTGCCTATACTGTTGTGAGATATGTACATCCATCCAGATCGATGACGCCCTGCTTCCATTTACCGATCAACGCAAACAGTAGATGGGAAGCCGTATAAGGTCGCTCTTGTGGAGAAGTGTGATTTGCGAAGACGAGTGTGCAGAAGAGGTTCGGGTTAGAATTGAGAGTGCAGTTAGTGATTTGCACGCTACCGGGGCAAGGAACCACAGAGACTGTATGACAAAATTCCTACAAAACCGATCATTGGGAGCAACCGATACGATGTTACCAACCCAATTCCATGATCTTGAATTGCAGTCTATTATTGACGAAATGTCCGACCAAAGAGTCAAAATGTGGAATTCGGCGGATGTGTGTGATATGTAT
Source organism: Siphonodentalium dalli (assembly GCA_032622095.1). Taxonomy (NCBI): domain Eukaryota; kingdom Metazoa; phylum Mollusca; class Scaphopoda; order Gadilida; family Siphonodentaliidae; genus Siphonodentalium; species Siphonodentalium dalli. The sequence goes on along the minus strand of CP136063.1, from coordinate 42,542,796 downwards.
GCTAGCAATGGTGGGTATAAGTTGACACTCCCCGGTTGGTATCAGTACTTATTTTCCATTTCGACGGCGAACAATTGTCATTTTCTGCACCAGGATGTGCAAATGTTCTTGCTTTCCATAAGAATACCGACTCTGTGCTAAGACTTGCTAAAGATGACAACGACGACGATCTTGAACCATCTGTTCGAAAAGCGGCTAGTAGTATCGTTAATGAGTGCAAGGAACTGGCAACACATATATCTAGATATAGCGTCCATGTTGATAGGGAGAATGCTGACGATTCAGAGTCTGAAACACTTAAAAACCTCCTGTGAGTTATATCGACTAAGTTGGATAAAACATTGCCTGCGCTACTTATAGGCAACATCGTCACAAATATCGTAACTGGTCATGTTACCGATTTACAAATTGCCCTAGGTATATTTTTGGCGAGATTCTAAATCGGTAATAAACCATCTTTACGATTATCGAATAACATTCAGCTATGACGAGCTTCTAAGGTTAAACAAATCGGTGGCATGAGCATCATCGGTTTATACGTATGCGAGCTCATCACTAAGTAGCGGAAAAGGTTTGTTGCAGGTCATGGCCGACAACTTCGATGCTGACATTAGTTCGCCGTATGGCAAACTTTCAACCCATTCTCTCGCAATGATTGCGACACAACCGTCGGACGGCAATGTGATTGAACATATCAGGCAAGAACTAGAAATTCCCCGTTTAGAGAAAGCATCCCACTGGTAGTACTGGATGACAACGTAACAGATGAGTTCGTTGACTTAAAGATGGATTATCTCTTTAAATAACAAATTTTAAATAGTTGCGTGTGTATAAAATAATAGATATGAACCCCTGTCCGGAAAAGCTTCTATCAATTGGTATTGATTTTATTTCGAATATTAAATCTGGACCGTTCATGTTACTATTTTTAGAACAGACCACTCGGGTGATACCATATTGCGATATAGAGCACTGGGCTGTTCCCATGGCTACACAACGAAAGTCAAATGTCACAGATTGGTTGTTTGTATTGTTTTCTTCCACATATATAAGGCTGATAAGTATAATTAAAGATGGATTATCTCTTTAAATAACAAATTTTAAATCGTTGCGTGGGTATAAAATAATAGATATGAACTGAAGACCCCTGTCCGGAAAAGCTTCTATCAATTAAAGATGGATTATCTCTTTAAATAACAAATTTTAAATAGTTGCGTTGGTATAAAATAATAGATATGAACTGAAGACCTATGTCCGGAAAAGCTTCTATCAATTAATATTGACTTTATTTCGAATATTAAATCGGGCCCATTTATGTTACTATTTTTAGAACCGACCATTCGGATGAGACCGTTTTGCGATATAGAGCACTGGGCTGTTTCTATGGCTACGCACCGAAAGTTAAATGTCCCAGATTGATTGTTTGTATTGTTTTGTTCCACATATATAAGCGATAATGAATATAATTGACGTTTATTTGTGACAAAATTGTACAATAAAATTTCTGGTCTTGGTTAACAGTAACCACTATTGTTTGATAGCTGAACAAACACGCCATTTTAGACAAGAATTTATTCTAAATAAAATTAATATTAATCTCTAGAAGCATTTCCGGACAGGAGTCTTCGATTCAAATCTAATATTTTATACCCCGGTAACTATATAATACATGTTTACAAAGAGATAATCCACCTTTAATATTGATTTTATTTCGAATATTAAATCGGGACCGTTTATGTTACTATTTTTAGAACAGACCATTCGGATGAGACCGTATTGCGATATAGAGCACTGGGCTGTCCCTAGGGCTACGCAACGAATGTCAAATGTCACAGATTGGTTGTTTGTATTGTTCCACAGATTTAAGCGATAATGACTATAATTAACATTTATTTGTGACAAAATTGCACAATATAATTTCTGGTCTCTGTTAACAGTAACCACTATTGTTCGTTAGCTTAACAAACACACCTTTTTAGACCAGAAAATATTCGAAATAAAATTAATATTAATCGATAGAAGCATTTCCGGACAGGAGTCTTCGATTCAAATCTAATATTTTATACCCCGGTAACTATATAATACATGTTTACAAAGAGATAATCCACCTTTAACGTGTAGGCCTATGTGTGACAAAATTGTTACATAAAATTCTGGTCTCTGTTATCGGTAACCACTATTGTTCGTTAACTGAACAAACACACATTCTTAGACCAGAACATATTCGAAATAAAATTAATATTAATCGATAGAAGCATTTCCGGACTGGAGTCTTCGATTTAATTCTAATACTCTGACTCTCGGGATCCAAATAAGCGTACCCGTATGCTTAACTATTTTCAAGGAGAAATCCCCATGTACGCTGCTTATTAAATTTCAGCTAAATGTGTAAAAAAAAATATGAATTTATGTGCTTAAAGGGGTACTGTACCCCAATTTCAGTAAGGGACCCTACGTTTATTAAATTTCAGCTAAATGTGTAAAAAAAAATATATGAATTTATGTGCTTAAAGGGGTACTGTACCCCAATTTCAGTAAATTCCAGGTGACAATAGCGATCTAATATGAATATTATATTATAAAATAACTAATTTGAGTCGACGATGTCTACTGAAAACGTTCCGGTTAACAGGCTATCGTAAAAGTAAAATTGAATTATTTAATATAAATTCATTTATGGCTGGAGTCATAAAATGGAGAATTATGCCATTACGAGTTACCGTTCTTGAAATCGCATCTGACATGATATGTTGCGTGTCTTTTATCGACGGCCGTTCGCGAACAGTATTGGGTTGCAAACAAAACATGTTACCCGCAAAAGAAGGCCCGTTATAACCGATTCGGAAAAAGGGAGAAAGAAACAAGAGTCATAAAGCGTCAAGTATTTCATAGGGAGTGACATTGTTCGATGGAAGAGATTGAATGCATCAATCGAAGCTGTGAGCAATGAACTTCCGGTTCTTCCTGCGACCTGCGTCTTCTCCGGTGAAGGTCAAAAACATGGCGCGTAGTTTGAAATCGTAATATTTTTGTTTCCAAGATCAACATTTTCTTCGCTAAATTAGGTTTATACGAAACTCATATAACACGAACACAATATAACTTGAAAGTTATTTCAATGGGAGTAAATAAAAAAAAATCGCCTATGTTTGTGTACAGTACCCCTTTAAAACTAAGATAAATTTATCAGAGTTTTAAAAGCTAAAATCATGAAAAAATTCCCAATATTCTACTATGGCTAAGGAACCATTCATTTTAAACATCAATGTACCTGTATTATCCAAAAATGTGGGTGACACTTGGTATTAGTTCAAAATGAATTGAATACTTTGAAGAATTATTAGGTTCAATTTTTCTCCAATGATCTCTGTATGGGAATATATGAAACTAACCACAATTTTTTACCCATAGGTTATTTTTGCTAAAAATCTCTAATTATTCCGGATAGTAGCATTCTACTTTCCATATTGTCGCTTCCGCATTTTAATGTGACCGCGATTGGTCGTGAATTTTCCGTTTCCTGATTAGTAAATTTGACCGAGGCATTTGCTATCTTCTGATTGGCTAAGACGAGTGAATCCATGAATATTAGCCAATCAGGTGTTATCGTGCTATTTTTGTAACGCGGGAAACCGATTTCATTTATTAGTTCGAAAACATTGCGTAGATACGCACAGAAATTTAATTATTACCTCCCTCCCGCCCTAAAACTAAATTTATCCCGTTACATAGATATAATGACACATGTTTTTCAATCAACTTAGGTTTATCAGCTTTATCTTGAATTTGGGGAATTTGACAAATTTGTTCTGGCGTGTCACAGTGAAATGGAAAAAAATGTATATGTATACGGTACTTGTATGTTACTGAGAATTGTGTCCGTCCATATATGTTTTGTAATTGTGTAATGGTCTTTGTATTTGTTTGCATGACCTGTTATGTATTGTGAATACGTGTGTTTGAGAGCGAATGTGAGTGTGCTAGCAGGGTGAATGGGTGAGTGGGTAAGTTATCATATACCGTATGTTGAACCCTAATAAATTGTGTACTTATACACTCTAGTCTATTCATTTACCATGTTTATCCCATATGTAGTATGCGGTGAGGGAGTAATTCTTAGTGTTGATTTGCGAAAAATCCCCCTGTTCTATTATTGCGCCCCCTTTTATTATTTATTGTAAAGGAAATTTCACCCCTGTACTATTATTCCGCCCCCTACTATTATTTGGATCCCGAGAGTAATTTATACCCCGGTAACTATATAAAACATTTATACAAAGAGATAATCCATCTTTAAAGGCGCCTGAACATCATCAGGTAGTGATGTCATTGCCCGCAGGTAATAGAGTGCATATCTGGCATGAGTGTGTCCAGCTGCGAAGAAAAGAGGAACCATCTCATCAACGGTGTCAAAGAGTTATTGAATTGTAAATAGTGCTTATAAAACTAAAGACTCGACGTTAAGGCATATGCTGTTCATTTCTAAACGCGAGTATCTATCCGGTGCCTTTAAACTGGAGTATCGGATGCCTTTGAATATGTCAGTCATTCCTTCCTTTGTGTGAAATGTCGCCTTGTAAAACACGTGAATTCATGCAAAATGCTAGCATCTAAATTTCTAACATTCAGGCATGGATTACGAATGCCGTTGTTTAAAATGTATTATTCTAATCGAATTTACAGTTTTTGTCATGTGGACGGTCTCTTGTGTTGAGTTCGCTTGTGGCTAATCAGATTACTTGATCTGGTGAACGATTTATCACATATATCACACTTATACGGACGATCACCAGTGTGGATCATCAGGTGTCGATTCAGAATACTTGGCCGAGCAAACGATTTCTCACATATATCACACTGATACGGACGATCACCAGTGTGGATTCTCTTATGTTCAGTCAGATGTCCAGATTGTGCGAATGCTTTCCCACATATATCACACTTGTGTGAGCCACCGCCTGTATGGATTATCCTATGTTGCGTCAGACTATATGACCGAGCAAACGATTTCTCACATATATCACACTTATACGGACAATCACCAGTGTGGATTATCAGATGTCGATTCAGAATACTTGGCCGAGCAAACGATTTCTCACATATATCGCACTGATACGGACGATCACCAGTGTGGCTTCTCTTATGTTCAGTCAGATGTCCAGACTCTGTGAATGCTTTCCCACATATATCACACTTGTGTGTGCTATCACCTGTGTGAATTATCATATGTCGCGTCAGATGACTTGACTGAGCAAACGATTTATCACATATATCACACTTATACGGACGATCACCAGTGTGGATTATCAGATGTCGATTCAGAACATATGGCCGAGCAAACGATATCCCACATATATCGCACTGATATGGACGATCACCAGTGTGTATTCTCTTATGGTCAGTCAAATGTCCAGAGTGTGCGAATGCTTTCCCACATATATCACACTTGTGTGAGCCATCACCTGTATGGATTGTCCTATGTTGCGTCAGATTACTTGAATGAGCGAACGATTTCTCACATACCGGTATATCGCATTGATACGGACGATCACCTGCGTGTATTCTCTTATGTGAAGTCAGATCTCCAAAGCGTGCGAATACTTTCCCACATATATCACACTTGTCACCCATTGCCTGTGTCAATTATATTGTATTGAATCAGGAAACTATTTCTGACATATATCGTACGAAAACAGTCGATCACCATTCACCACTGTATTATATTGTGCAGTCATATTTCCAATTTGTGTGATTACTTTCACACATGTCATGTAGGCCCTATGGAGTCAGATGTCCCGAATATATGTAAACTTTTCCGCACATTTGTATATCAGGATTTGTGAGGGGTTAGTTCAAAGTCTCCTTTTTGAATTTCCTTTTGTTCCAATGAAGACCGGATTTCGGCCTATTTATTATCGACATTGTTCTGTTCACCACCGACACAGAGTGTATAGCGCATTCGAAACAATTGCTATTAAATTGACACGGTGTTATGGTCGTTACTTAGTTCCGCGACTGATAATAATGTCAAAACTCTTCATTCACATCCAACAACAGCATTGCCAACATCAAGCACAGATTGTCTGTTCCCTATAAGTAGCATACTGTACGGGTTTCATAATCTGGTTTCATATAATAGATATATATATTGGGCGTTAATATCTCAACAAGTGGGCACATCTTGTTTGTTCTGACATGTAACCAACGATGTATCGCTAATATGCCAATACGGTCGAGGGGAACGTATGTGGACACAACATAATGTGGCAAGGTATAATTGTATTTATTGATAGAGCCGAATTGTGCTGCTTCTCGTGAACGCAAGTATAAACGTAAAGGGAGAATGACCGGATAACATACGGTCGTGAATATCAGAGTCTATTATAAGGCGTTGTTCTTAACACATAACGTGTATGGCTTATAACTCTCTTTTGAAAAATGATTATGAATTTACGTTTACATGTTATGAATGTTGTTTGAAAGCTTGACCAGGGTATGGTTGGACAAAAATCTGACAATCAGTCTATCGATCTTTACATTTATAATAGCCAATCAATAAAACCAAAATAGCCTCAAATCAAATGCTTTGGTAATGTTTCAGATAATGTCGATCACACCATACATGTAGTTTACGACGTCATCAGCCCTGGTCATAACTTAACTTCTTCAAAACATTCTAGTGTTAAGTAAAGGTTAGAATTTGTTCATCTTAATTGCAGGAGCCTTCCATCTAAAATCGATGAAATTCAAATTATCATCAACCGTCAATTATAGCTTTTACTGAAAACTGGTTGGATAATTCAATAGATAACTCTGGGATTCCAGTTCCTAACTATTCAATTTTGAGAAACGACAAGAGTAGAACTGGTGGGAGTGTTCACTGGTATAGAGAGTATAGAAAAGCAGTTTCTAGTGAACGATTATTTTTTTATTTTTAATCTCCATTTGATCAGAGGTTACTCCCCTGGTAACATTGACATTCCAAAGCAACTCGAAACAGTACAAAGCTAGAGCACGTGTGACCGTGCTATTTTATATACCAAATCAGTATATGCCTTTATTACATGCTACACATGTATACTAACTAAGTTATTAAATCTAACTCACTAATATACATTTTATAGCCGCATTGTAATCATTTCATTGCGCGTACTTGGTTCATTCCATTTCGCGCTATTCCGTTCTGCACATTCCCCGTTTCCTAGTCTCATTGCTGATCTGTATTTTGCTATTTACTATCTCTATCTACGCCCAATCTCTTACCCGCTTAAGTCTTCCTCTGTCTAGTTCAGCGCCCAGTATTAGATCTAACTAAGGTGTTTTAGCCAATCACAGGTAAGCTTATTTACCGCGCTTTCTCAGTCCGTATTTCGTCACCAAGGTGTACGCATCGCAATATCGTATAACACTCTCAGTGTTATCCTAATTTCTTCATGCTCGAAGAATGTTAATAAGTTTAAGAAGTAATACTACGTTATGACATCTGACCTATGCTTTCCAAAGGATGGTATGTAATATTTGTTATGTTTTCACCCGTTATTATATCTTGTATTTTAATAATATTGTCTTCGGTTTTGAAACTTTACTGTTGGTCACATTTGCAATATATATTTGCCCCATAATGTATGGATTTAGGAAATCGCACGCTGCGTTCATAATATCCCTTTTATACCAGCAATATAGGTTTTATTTCTAACTGTTCGTCACAGTTAGGATTGTGTCAAAATAGTTGTTTATATCGACAATAGGGAAGTTGGTTTTTGACACAATCACATTTCACATATTTATTAATATCCATACTGGATATTTATTCGGCAGCAACTACAACCTATGTATTTGTTCGCCAGGGTCCTGTAACTCCTGTTGGTTATTTCGTTGGATCTCTGGACTGATGTATGATGTTTGATGTGGTTGGAACTTGGAAGTCAAGCTATCCATATAGATGTGTGTGATGTCATCCATGTGTCTTGTGATGTGATGTCGGATTGTGTTCACTGTTCCGTTTGCATAAGTATCTAAATAAATGCACGATGAAGACTTTTAAAGGTACATGTAGGCTCAGTTTACTATAGACCCTGCCAGATGTTTAGACTCAGAGCCCTACAAATGTTTGTGATAGCGACATGGTTCTTTTAAGACCCACCCCTGTGCTCTACCACACATGTATAATAGTCATGTCACATATCCCTTTCGAGAGTTCAAATTAAAGTTACAAAATAAATATTTCTGCCATTATCTAAAACTGGTATTTGCATGAATATAAATGTCGATCAACTACGAAGTCCTTCGGAGGCGTGGGTTCGGATCCCACCGCTGCCACCATGTTGTGATATAGAGAGGATAGAAAAGGAGTTTCTAGTGAACGATTATTATTTAATTTTCAATCTCCATTTCACCGGAAGTTACACCCCTGGTAACCTTGACATTCCAAAGCAACTCGAAACAGTACAAGTCTAGAGCATGTATAATAGTCATGTACTATTTACTTGTATATTCACCAATCACTCTCGTTTAATTCCTTACAAGATTTCATGCCGTTATTCCGGGAATGTTTACTCTTTGATGAAACATCGACGTTCAAATCATCCAGAATACGCCATTATCGTTTACATTGAATGGGATTAATGCATGGCTTGTCATCATGATTTCCTATGATTAATGTTACAACTAACAATTAAACTTTTAGGAGTCTCGATCGTAACACGCCATGCTCGTTTACCTCGAATGGGATTAATACATGGCTTGCCGTCATGATTTCCTATTATTGGTGTTACAACTAGAAATTCAACTTTTAGGAGTCTCGATCGTAACACACCATGCTCGTTTACCTCGAATGGGAATAATGCATGGCTTTCCACCATGATTTCCTATGATTAATGTTACAACTAGCAATTAAACTGTTATGTGTCTCGATCGTACTTGTACCGGTCATTTTTAATTTGTTACATGAACAGATTTTTCATTTAAATGATGATTATTTTGACTATGGTTACGTTTTTTATTATTTCATAGTCCGGATGGGGTTATTTTCGTCATTGAAGCAAGCGCATCTGATGCAATGGACACTCATTTTAAGTTTGTTTATCTATGTTTCTAACCCCGACATGGCTCAATTGAAGCAATGGATACTCATACTGAGTCTATATTTCTCTAATGTATAAACAATGAACAATGACCACCCATACTGAGTATGTGCCTATATTTCTCCGATGTATAAACAATGAACATTCATACTGAGTCCGTGCCTATTAGTCTAGCAGCCAAATGCCGGATATTGCCCTAACGCAAAATTCTCTGTTAAAGTTTCTTTCTCGGCGGATAATTCATTAGTAGTATCTCGGCAAATGTTTTCCGGTTGATGTGCTCTTGTAACCCTTGGGAAAATTTAAATAGTCAAGATTGCAACAACCTACCCAAAACGACATATGGCCATATGGGTGTGATCATTTTTTTATTCAGTAGCAGAATTTGGAAATCACGTTAGAACGTTGGTTTATGTACGTATGTTAACACCAGATCACAAAAATGTTAACATCTTACTTTTCTAGCATTATACAAAATGGCGGTCAAAATGGCCGTCATACAATATACACTTTCATGCTACGAAAATGTACACTTTCGAAACATGACTCAACGGTGACACCCAATATGATAGACCGGTTTTTGTTGTGCCACGTGTTCTCATGTGCATGTAGAACAAAAAGATGTCAAGTATGTCGAAATGCTTATTCAATTTTCGTTACAAAGAAGCTTGTATAAGCAATGCAAAGTGCCTGGAAATGCCGGTGTGGCGCGTATACACTATAATATACGCGAGCAAGGTATATGGCGATGGCATGCATGAAACAATGGAACAAAGTCTTTATAGACAGCAAACTTGAAGTTTCATTTCACATAAATTGTGCTTCCAGATACACATACAAAACTAATGTTGAAGCATCCAAACGCAGCAATTCATCAGCTATTCCATCGAAACGTTCACGTAGGTCAGCAGGAAACTTTAATTTCCAAACTGATTGCCTATACTGTTGTGAGATATGTACATCCATCCAGATCGATGGCGTGCTGCTTCCATTTACCGATCAACGCAAACAGTAGATGGGAAGCCGTGTAAGATCGCCCTTGTGGAGAAGTGTGATTTGCGAAGACGAGTGGGCAGAAGAGGTTCGTGTTAGAATTGAGAGTGCGGTTAGTGATTTGCACGCTGCCGGGGCAAGGGGTACCACATAGACTGTATGACAAAATTCCTACAAAACCGATCATTGGGAGCAAGCGATACGATGTTACCAACCCAATTCCATGATCTTGAATTGCAGTCTATTATTGACGAAATGTCCGATCAAAGAGTCAAAATGTGGAATTCGGCGGATGTGCGTGATATGTATGCTAGCAATGGTGGGTATAAGTTGACAATCCCCGGTTGGCATCAGTACTTATTTTTCCATTTCGACGGCGAACTATTGTCATTTTCTGCACCAGGATGTGCAAATGTTCTTGCTTTCCATAAGAATACCGCCTCTGTGCTAAGACTTGTTAAAGATGACAACGACGACGATCTTGAACCATCTGTTCGAAAAGTGGCTAGTAGTCTCGTTAATGAGTGCAAGGAACTGGCAACATATATCTACATATAGCATCCATACTGATAGGGAGAATGCTGATGATTCAGTGTCTGAAACACTTAAAAACCTCCTGCGAGTTATATCGACTAAGTTGGATAAAACATTGCCTGCTCCACAAATATCGTAACTGGTCATGTTACCAATTTACAAATTGCCCTAGGTATATTTTTGTTTGCGAGATTCTAAATCGGTAATAAACCAGCATCATCGGTTTATACGTATGCGAGCTCATCACTAAGTAGCGGAAAAGGTTTGTTGCAGGTCATAGCCGACAACTTTGATGCTGACATTAGTTCGCCGTATGGCAAACTTTCAACCCATTCTCTCGCAATGATTGCGACACAACCGTCGGACGGCAATGTGATTGAACATATCAGGCAAGAACTAGAAATTCCCCGTTTAGAGAAAGCAGACATCCCACTGGTAGTACTGGATGACAACGTAACAGATGAGTTCGTTGACTTAAAGATGGATTATCTCTTTATATAACAAATTTTAAATAGTTGCGTGGGTATAAAATAATAGATATGAACTGAAGACCCCTGTCCGGGAAAGCTTCTATCAATTAGTATTGATTTTATTTCGAATATTAAATCGGGACCGTTCATGTTACTAATTTTAGAACAGACCATTCGGATGATACCATATTGCGATATAGAGCACGGGGCTGTTCCTACGGCTACAAAACGAAATTGGTTTTTTGTATTGTTTTCTTCCACATATATAAGCGCCGATAAGTATAATTAACGTGTAGGCCTATGTGTGACAAAATTGTTACATAAAATTCTGGTCTCTGTTAACGGTAACCACTATTGTTCGTTAGCTGAACAAACACACATTTTAAACCAGAACATATTCGAAATAATATTAATGTTAATCGATAGAAGCATTTCCGGACAGGAGTCTTCGATTCAAATCTAATAATTTATACCCATGTAACTATATAATACATGTTTACAAAGAGATAATCCACCTTTAAAGAAGGACCCATCCATGCCGACTGTTCCGCTGAGTAATATATCCGGTGACTTTCGCAATTATCAAAATATTTCGATATGGCGCGCAGAGGAGTGCGATTTTGCATTTTTTTTCAAGATATGCATCGAATTGATACTTGTCCGGAATATAATGGATACAATACAAAAATGAGCAGGGAAGACGAACGAGCTCTTTCGCCAAAAACCATTGTCGGTTATCTACCGCTAATCGACCGGCCGCCTGCAGATCCATCGACAATGATGACAGCCATGTTAAAGGGAAAATTAAACTCAAACGCTGCTGGGCAAGAATTTGTGATATTTGTAGCGGACCAACAATTATACCGGATTGCACTTCAAGTTTAGTAGGACAATCCTTACATGTTTAAGGACACACATCTAAAGTTAGGAGGTATGTATTTGCTCATGAGCTATTGTGGATCCATCGGGTCACTGGTTGTGGGAACCGGCCTGACAGAACTTTTAGAGTCGACTTTTGGTGGAGTCTCAAAAATGCTCAAAGGCAAGAAGTTTCCTCAAAATATAAGAACGTTGCGTCTGTTGACAGAAGAGATACTCCGAGCAGTATTTGAACATGATATGCGATGCATGTGTGACCTCTTGGTTGTTCTGGAGGCATCTACATGTGAGAGCAGAACCGCTAAGCTCTGGATTGAATGTCTAATCAACTGAGATATATTAGAGCAGAGCGAGAATCTGATTGGCATCTCCATCTAGACACAGTTGATGAGATGATTCCTCTTTTCTTCGCAGCTGGACACACTCATCATGCCAGGTGTGCACTCTATTACCTGCGGGCAATGACATCACTACCTGATGATGTTCAGGCGCCTTTAAAGATGGATTATCTCTTTGTAAACATGTTTTATATAGTTACCGGGGTATAAAGGTGGATTATCTCTTTGTAAACATGTATTATATAGTTACCGGTGTAACACGTCATCTTCCCCCCCCCAGGATATCTCCCCCCCACGGGGGGGGGCATGTCCTAGGATATCTCCCCCCACCCTGGATATCTTCCCCCCATGTACGACTAAAAAATAATTTCACTTATATGATAAAAAAAAAAAGTGACAAAATTAGTTTTTTCACGAATTTGATTGTCTGTTCATGAAATGACCAGAATTTTTTTTTTTTTTAATTCAAATTTTTTCTTTTCTTTCAAACGTCCAGGCTTTGATATTCCGCACCTACATGACAAAAAAATCATCTTATGGTTTTATCGCTTATTTAGCTTTATATAGTAATGAAACAGCGAGAAATTAGCTTCTCCAAGAGAAAGTTGTTTGAGTCAGGGTTTGGGGTGGGGGGAGATGTCCAGGCCAGGATATCCCCCCCACCCAGCACCTACATGACAAATAAATCATTGTATGGATTTATTGCTTGTTTTGCCTTATATATTCATGAAACAGCGAGAAATTAACTTCTTCTGAGAAAAAGTTTTTTGAGTCAGGGTTTGGGGGGGGGGAGATGTCCAGGTCAGGATATCTCCCCCCCCCCCCCCCCCCCCACCCAGCACCTACATGACAAAAAAATAATCTTATGGTTTTATCGCTCGTTTTGCTTTATATAGTCATGAAACAGGGAGAAATTAACTTCTTCTGAGAACAACTTTTTTGAGTCAGGGTTTGGGGTGGGGGGGATGTCCAGGTCAGGATATCTTCCCCCCACCCAGCACCAACATGACAACAAAATAATCTTATGGTTTTATCGCTTATTTTGCTTTATATAGTAATGAAACAGCGAGAAATTAGCTTCTCCAAGAGAAAGTTGTTTGAGTCAGGGTTTGCGGTGGGGGGGGGGAGATGTCCAGGTCAGGACATCCCCCCCCCCCCCACCCAGCACCTACATGACAAATAAATCATTGTATGGATTTATTGCTTGATTTGCTTTATATAGTCATGAAACAGCGAGAAATTAACTTCTTCTGAGAAAAAGTTTTTTGAGTCAGGGTTTGGGGGGGGAATGTCCAGGTCAGGATATCTCCCCCCCCCCCCCCCCACCCAGCACCTACATGACAAAAAAATAATCTTATGGTTTTATCGCTCGTTTTGCTTTATATAGTCATGAAACAGCCAGAAATTAACTTCTTCTGACAACAAGTTGTTTGAGTCAGGGTTTGGGGTGGGGGGAAGATGTCCAGGTCAGGATATCCACCCCCCCCCCCACCCAGCACCTACATGACAAAAAAATAATCTTATGGTTTTATCGCTTGTTTTGCTTTATATAGTCATGAAACAGCGAGAAATTAACTTCTTCTGAGAACAAGTTTTTTGAGTCAGGGTTTGGGGTGGGGGGGGGAAGGATGTCCAGGTCAGGATATCTCCCCCCCCCCCCCCACCCAGCACCTACATGACAAAAAAATAATCTTATGGTTTTATCGCTTGTTTTGCTTTATATAGTCATGAAACATCGAGAAATTAACTTCTTCTGAGAACAAGTTTTTTGAGTCAGGGTTTGGGGTGGGGGGAAGATGTCCAGGTCAGGATATCTCTCCCCCCCCCCCCCAGCACCGACATGACAATCATCTTATTATCATTATTATTACAAAGCAAGCAACAGGCAGGATGGAAGTTATTATTGTTAGACTTGTTGATTTAGCAATCACATAGACAGTTTGTAAATTATTATCCAGATTAACAAGGATTAAGGTAAATTGTTAAACCTATGGTCACTCACTTATGTATCTTCAGCAATTAGGATGTTGCCTCATCAATTTTAATCCTGGCTGGATTATTGGCCGAAAAAATTTAAAGCCATAAAACCAATCAGGCTAATATGTTATGCTTATTAAAATACTAATCTGAGCGGATTATGTAATTAGTGAAAGAGGTATAAAACCACATGATCCTTAAATTGTCTTCAGTTAAGTCTTATGTGAGTGTGTTCAACATGTCTGACAAACTATCAACAACCAAAAAGTTCCTGGAGAATATCGATTATATTTTCAATTATGTCACTCTTGACCAGTATCCCGATGGTCTCAGCAGATCCCAAAAAAAAGACTTCCGTGTGAAGTGCAAGAAATTCTCAGTGTCTGATGGTGTTTTGCTTTACCAAAGCAAAAAAGGTAAGTTGTAACTTAGACAAATCACAGTACTATGTTAAAATTACTACATCATACCATATCTCTACCTAAAAGACAAAAGAAGTTTTTGTTAGATGGAATTTACCTATCATTTGGAGCCGAAAAATAGTCGAAATCTTTCTTTTTCATAGGAATTATTTTTTTCAATCAATTCGTTTAATTTTATCAACCCATAATACATATGTATTAATTGATTAGAAACATATCAAAGAATATCACAATGTTCAAATGCAGGAGGGTCCAGATATGCCCCAGCATCCATATTATATGTCCAGAATATGACGGTATAGGCCCATTTTCTATGATGGGCCCTTAAAAGTTTGAACCTCAAATTGGAGCCTGTGCGAAGAAAATCAGTTATAACTGAGTCATATCCAGATTCAAAAGGGTCCACATTTGCCCCAACATTCATGTTATATGCCCTGAATCCAAAGTTATGAGGCCCATACACATTTTCTATGATAGGCCCTTAAAATGTTGGAGCATATGGGGATAAAACCTAAGTCAGCTAAAGCTGAGACATGTCCAGACACAGGATGGTCCATATATGCCCCAACATTCTTACATGTATTATATGCCCAGAATTCAAAGGCCCATAAACCTTTTCTTTGATTGGTTCTCAAAAGTTTTACCCCAAATTGAAGCTTGTGCAGTGAAAACCTAAGTCAGCTGTCCCTTTATATAGTCCAGTGCATTTATGAGAAAAAAGTGCCAAACCTCAAAACTAATTGCAACACAATGTTTCTTAGCAGGATTATGTCTATTAACCAATTATAAACAAAACACCAAAAATCAAAAAGGATCAAGAAAGGTGAAATTGATGAATTTTGTGAAATAAATTTGTTAAAATTTGGTAAAAGACTCAACTTATAGCTTTCGGAGCCTCAATTTCCAAGAATGAGCTAAAATCCATTTTCTTATGGTCTAGTATTTTAATATCTAGAGAATAATGAAGGGATATCTTGTTGTTGTATTAGTTTCCTCACTATATTGTGCACAAAAAATGATTACTTCAGGCATCTATGATCGAGAAGACAAAAAATATTCTTAAACAAAATGTGTGAATGTGTGTCCCATTGTGTGGACTGCCAAATTTGCCTTGTGACACAGAACTGGTGTGATGAAATACTGTATTTGAGATCATACAACTCAATAAATTGATATCCATATGCCATGTATATCTTATAATCTCTTAAGTGTACTAGGTTAAATACACTGTGCTAAACACGTATGTGCCAAAATCAACTTATGGCCCTATGAATCCTTAGTATTGACTCTTTACCAAAAATGTCATTTTGAACTGTTTTGGGGTGTTTTTGTCCATTTTTAAATGTGGTTTTTTTTGGGCACAAATAGTAAACAGCAATGAATACAATTAGTGTTTAATGTAATGCGTAAAATTATTTGAACTTTCCTCCTAAAACACTTATTGTTGGAAAAAATAAGATTACATTGGTAAAGCCAATCAACAGTCACTGGATTTCACATATTTTTCAAGAAACTGACTCTAAATTTGAACATTGATAATGGGTTAGGAAATCAAAAAAGGCTATTAGTCCAGACGCTAGGAAATTGTTTTTAGGTTCTGTTCAACCGGCCACCAAGAAAATTTCCGACTATTGCCTGTTGTGGGGAACTACATTGCGGTTCATGCAAGGGTGGATGTAATTTCTGAAAGTGTTGCAAATTTGTTTTATTCATGGTGTTTTGTTTAATAAAGCTTAAAATAACCATAAACTAAAATTTCAAACTACAGATGGCAGTTTATGTCATGTTGGCATTATTTCCCTTTAAAATCTTAGTAATGGAGATATTATTTAACATCACCACACAAGATGTTGGAAAATAAATACTGTTTTCGAAAAAAAAATATTTAAGTGCGTTTTTTGGGCAAATATTTGCTTTCGTTTCAATTTATTTCTGAAACTGATGGCACACAGCTTGTAATTTCCCTAATGAATTTCGAATGTTAAAGAGTAATAATTTTCTACGATAAACTGGGAAGTCAAATTACCAGATAAAAACTTTGGATAATGCCTTGAAGGATTATTTTTTGTAAAAAATATAACCCTCCCCCTAAAATTAGAAAATTGTCCTTTTTGGCAGTTTTGATAATAAGACGCTTGTTCTGTAATATAACAATGGAAATACACCCGTACCCGATCTTGCCGTTGTCACAATGTCACCGGAGGGTCAAATTGGTACCGAATTGTAGCTTTAAGCTAAAGCTAGTGATTGCATATAAATATTCAAGACGACCTCCACCATTCAATAAGTGAAATCGGACCATACGGATGTGATTATATTATATTTAGTTGCAGGACATAAAGCTCAAGTTTGAACAACTTCTGTATGTCTAAAAGTTCACACAGCAACTGAAAAAAGTTATCTTATATATTTGTGTAAGGTGATATAATCGTTAGTTGTAAGAATTTACATTCACAACAAGCACTGAAATGGCAATATAATCATTTTGTTTTTTGGGGAAAAATTATATTTTTCGCCACTAAGTAAAATAACATATGCAATTAGTAATTGGTACGAAATAAAGGAAGTTGGGTATGCTATAAACTGTTCTCATCGTTCACTTCTCCGTCACTCGTGCAGTTATTGTCACAAAGTTCTTGGTCGCAGCCAGTTGCATTGGTGCATTGAACATCCTCTTTCCTGCAACGGCAACGTCATGTGCTGCAATCGGACTTGCACTTGCAGATTGTGAGTTCGAGAACGGCAGTCGAAGCTGGAGCGAGTGCATCATTTCCGGAACAAGGTGCCCATTATAATTATTAAGTATCCAGCCATTGAGTCGTCGTGATGGCAGCAACAACATTGGGAAAAGAGCATGAGTCCATATATACGTTTGATAGTTGACGCGTTTTATGTGTAAATTGAATGAGTCGGTGGGAGTTTGTCGCTTCTCACGATCTTCTTGCTGAACAATTCGTAGCGCAAGTCATGCAGGAATGTCGAATTACGTTTGGAATAAACCAGAGAAACAAGAGACACAAATGTTTCCCACACATGTTCGGAATTAAAGTCGGGTCCTCATCCATCTGTGTACACACCGGGATCAGTTCTGGGTGATCTTCCAGTGTTCTGAACGATTTCAATTTCCCAATAAAACTGAATGCGCTCAAGGCATGAACTGCTGGAATAATCAGTGCATGTCCTTGCTCAAAACCTTCGCACAATCATGCACTGAGATATATCGACGTCGTTTGCCAACACCAGTTGGGTAGAATAACTCTTGTATACCCAGTAGTACACACAACATTGAGAACATCGCCAGAACGTCTAAGTCACCACTCCACGCAATGAATCGTTCAACTTGCAGTTCACTTGCTACATGTCCCATGTGTGCAAACATTCTTGAGTCAGCTTCTTCGTGGTCGAACTCAAGGTACTCAGACCAACCGCAACCACCCTTTGATAAAACATTACTTTCTTCGAATCTGGAAATCCACCCACCTATTGTCATGCGACAATAACAATGTTATCTCAAGGTACCAATTATTGAATAAGAAGTTGACCATGTTTATTTTGTGAAGTTCTGTTCGCGTCATGCCGTCCACTCATTTCCAAAGTTTGCAACACAACTGAGGATTTTGGATGGGACGTGAGATAGAACCGGTTCAGAGCTTCAGTCTGGCAACATAAATTCCGATACTTACCACAGTCCATATTTAAGGATTGTTATATAGCCATATCATGCCAAACTTCGGAGAAAGGCTTGCATGTGTGATGAACAGAAGTGTCTTTCTGAAAAACGACGAAAGCTATATGCGGTTTCTTCTCGAACATTAGTCTCGATTCCGCTACATTGACTATGCCCAACCGGGCGTAGTTTACGTGTTTACACATGCAATCCAGATAAATTATTTCTGCTGGTGTCTCCATTTCAAGCAACCTATTGTCATCGCACTTAGCAGCAATGTAATCATTCAACAACTGTGAGAGATCAGAGACATATTTGTCCCAGAAAATAACTATTTTGACACTTTCCTGCCATGATCTACAAACTTATGAAACTGTTCGAGAAGCGGCTATACGGCTGAATGGAATTCGCCAACACTTGACTGCAAGCTTTGCCTGCTCTTCTCTTTCAGGTCTCTGAACTTCGTCATTACATTATCCGCTTTTCAACTAAGCCAGTCTGAAAAAGCCTTCCACCTCAACTGTCCAAATGCTTCGTTCATCGGCTTATGCAAACGAACTCCACGGGTATACAACTTTCCATACAATCCGGTTTACAGTGGCGCCACCATGCACCCAGCGTATATAAGAATGTCATCGAAGCCATTTCCCTGCATAACCTCGCCAAAGCCACCCATAAAGTTTATAGCTCTGTGCATCCCTCCCATTTCAAACTCGTCGTTATCAAATTTACCAGGGTTCCTCCATTTAGTCATCTGAGCCTTGCAGTATATTGCTTCGTCGTATGCTACATAAGACCAATTATGTCCTGAGTCCTGAACAAATTCTGGAACCGTTTCATCGTTGTATATGCTGTTTCAAAATCAGTCGCTGAACCAGGAACCATCGGACAATATCCAATGTTAGTCTAAGGAACATATTTCGATTCACCTCTCAAAATGTACATCGAATAACTTAGTCGGTATTGTGCCTAAGAGAACATAGCTTTTGTCTACCAATCTCATGGATGCATGATCTTTGGAACACTCGTTGAACCAACGGATGCGCATTTTCCGGTTAGATGCACTGGGCCCTGTTGTTTCCCTCCGAGATTAGGACACACACGAATTGTATTATCAAATGGAATGTGGGTTTCTGGGTGGCGTTCATCCTTCTTTGGGATAACATACAAGCAACCCCTACTGAGATCAGCGGCCTGATATAACACCATATTCACCACGTCGTGGTGATATCCACCTACATAGTCTGTCGCTCTGTTGAAATTATCACCAGCGCCTCGTGTCACTGCCCCATATGTCACATTGGTTGGCACTGTCAGTCCGTCTGTCTCAATTTGTTCCAAAGCATCTGTAATACTGGACGATAACTGCAGTTCCTTGAGCATAGCCCTGGTGTTTGCCGCGACATTGGTGGCATTCTGTATATTAAGTCTAAAAAAGGCCTTCCACCTCAACTGTCCAAATGCTTCGTTCATCATATTATGCAAACGAACTCCGTGGTTATAGGACTTTCCGCATACATATATTAAGGGATTTACTGATAACGAGTTCGGGTTTGGTCCGTGTTTGATCAATAAAACATACTTTGTCAGAGAATTTTTTTTCAATATTTTCCTTCAGTTTCTGTTTAGTGTAGGTCGTGCTACACTTTGGTTTACCTATTTGTCGTAATATTTCCAGGAACTTTGATAGTAGATGACCCAAATCATATGTGACACCTTTTTCTAAGTCCGGGAGAATATCACTCATTAAATGTTCCAGCGCAACATTGTGTGTGGTAATCGTGTTACTGGAGTTGGTGGTCTCCAGCAGATATTTACTATGACACAACCTGAGATATCAAGTGCTATCAACTTCGAAAAGTCACACCAACACACCGTAGCATCATGTCACCCCCATTTTCCTTCGCACATTGTTCGATTGTTTCGCAAAATGTAAATATACTGACCCGAACTAATGTCTTTACTCCCAAGTGAGACAACTTTGTGCATATAAGACATCTAGTTCTGAAGTAGAAATATTCTCTTTTAACTTTTGGATTTGTCTGATCAACAGTCGTGGATGTGGGGTCTTTGACTAATCTGAGATTCGAAGATCTTGTGAAACTGGAGATTGGAGAAAAAACTCTTATGCCAACTTATATTGAGATCTTTAAGGTCAATTCCATATTTTCGCCGAATGTCGATAATCACGCTGGTAAGTCAGACACAGATGATGATCAACGAACATCCAGAGCAACTGAAAACGACTTCAACCCAGAACCGGAAGCTTTCCACAGATTCTCATATTACAATTTCGGACATATTAAACACCGTTTGAAATTCAACGAAATTTTACACTTTTTGGCAACGGGTATTAATTTGAGAGGACTCGTCTCCATTTCAATTGATTCACTGTAATCTCCAGTTAAATGCAGCAAGTTATTACGGTTTGATACCAGGAATTTTTCCGGAGAATTACAAAGCGGGCAATATCAGTTAGAAAACATTAATGAAACGAAAGCTGATTTTAGCCCTAAAAATGCACTTCATTGCGTATTTTTCGAAATCAGTATAACTATTCGAGATTGTGTTGTAGCTACGACATAGAAAATCATTTTAACATGACGATTAGTAATGCCATAAAGCCTTAACTTGTCATAGCTAGTTCGAGTTTTCGGTTTACGGTTAGATTAAGCTGATAACGATGAATGATGGCGAAAAATAACTTTTGCACAAAACAAAATAATATTGCCAGTTCAGTGCTTATTGTACATGTAAATTCCTATAACTCAAGATTATATTACTTCACGAAACTATGGAAGTTAACTTTTTTCAGTTGTTGTGTGAACTTTTAGACATACAGAAGTTGTTCAAACTTGAGTTTTAATTCCTGCAACTCAATATAAATTGCTCACATCCGTATGGTCTGATTTCGCTTATTGGATGTGGAGGCCGTCTTGAATATTTATATGCAATCCAAAGGTTTGGCTTCAAGCTACATCTCGGTACTAATCTGACCCTCCGGTGACACTGTGAGCACGTTAAGATCGGGTACGGGTGTATTTTCATTGTTATATCACAGAACAAGAGTCCTATTAACGAAACTGCAAAAAATTACAATTTTCTAATTTTAGGGGGAGGGTTAAATGTTTTACAAAAAGTAACCATTAGAGGCACTATCTGAAGTTTTTTTTCTGGCAATTTGACTTCCCAGTTTCTTGTAGAAAATTTTTACGCTTTAAAACAAGTAATGCATCAGAGAGATTACAAGGTGTGTGCCATCAGTTTCAGAAATAAATTGAAACGAAAACAAACATTTGCCCGTAAAACGCCCTTAAATAAATGTTTCTCGAAAATAGTATTTATTTTCCAAAATTTTGTGTAGCGATGTCGAATAATATATCTATTACAAATATTTTGAAGGAAAATAATGCCAACATGACATAAACTGCCATCTGTAGATTGATTTTTCAGTTTATGGTAATTTTAAGCTTAATTTAATTGAAAACCATGAATAACAAAAAATTGCAACACTTTCAGAAATTACATCCACCCTGGCATGGACCGCACTGTAGTCCCCCACAACAGGCAACACGCCGAAATTTTCTTGGTGACCGGTTGAACTAACTCCTAAAATAGAGCCCTTTTCAGACTTGGCGTCTGGACTATATGATCTTGTCACTATATTCTAGTCATTGGAGGCAAATGTTTGTTTTATTCCAGTTTGTGTAGATTATTCTCGCTTAATAAAAAGTTTAGAATTTTAGTGGAGATTTATTTAGGGGTGTGACTAAACACCAAGCCATACAAGCCATACCAAATAAGAAGCAAAATTGAAGTTTATTCTATATTATTATGTATATGTGATGTTTATATGACCAAATAAAACTAATTTAATGATATTTGATGGACGACAGTCTAATTACATTGCCTAGAACACAGCATGAAGGACACAAAGCTGTGGCTTGGTGTTTGGACATTTTGCGTTGCCAGAATTTCCAGCCCTTCCAACCTGGACAGAAAGTTCTGATGAAGGCAATGAAGAATTCAAATAGAGCAGGTGGCAAGCTAGACTCTAAGTGGACTGGCCCATATGAAATTTCAGAAGTAATAAAAGACAATGTGTACCGACTCAAGAACAGTAATGGTCGAGAGCTGAAGACATCGGTCAACATTACTCGTCTGAAAGAGTACATCGAACCAGCAGCGGCGAGTGAGAACAATTCATCATCAGAGAGTGAGAGCGAGATTCGGGCAGAGAGTGAGAGTGAGAGTGAGATTTGTATACTGAGTGTATCAGAGAGTGGTGGCAAACAGTCCTCGGAAATTAGAGAAGTTCATCTGAGCACCACTGAAAAGAAAGACTTACTGCGAGGTGAATGGTTATCCGATAACCATATAAACATGGCACAGATTCTGTTGAAGGACAAATTTCCAAATGTTGATGGACTTAAAAACTGTGCAGTGTATGCGGCAAATTCATATGATATTCCTCAATCTGAATTTGTTCAGATAATCAACTCATCTGGCAATCACTGGGTCACATTTTCTACAGTAGGATGTGAACCTGGAACTATTGAAGTTTATGACAGTCTGTGCAGATCTCTGTCACCTTCCCTCGGGCTACAAATTAAAGACTTACTACAAACAGAGAAACCAAAGATTGTTTTAGCAGAAACAACTAGACAACTGAACACATCGGACTGTGGACTTTTTGCAGTTGCGCATGCTTTCCATGTCTTGAATGGAGATGTGTCAGGACTGAGTTTGTGTTCGTCCAAGATGAGATTTCACTTAGCGAACTGTTTCAGTAAAGGTTATATTGCACCTTTTCCACAGTCTCTGAATGTGTCAAAGTTACCATATAAATGCATTTCATTATAAAGTAGAGTAGGAACTTCATTCAAGTTCATTCATGAAATAGTAAATAGCATATTTTATCATCTTGAAATGTTTGCTCATTCTGATGTGGCAGGTTGTCCTTTCACAATTGGCTCCAAATGTAAGAGTTTAATGGTACTCAATATGATCAGATGCTTCTAAATTACTATTTCTTTGGCGTTGGGGGTAAAAAATATTTGATTCAAGTCGAGGAACCCACCCATCAAAGCTCAGAGTGATTAGATATCGATGTTTGAAATTTTCTGTTTCTATTGATAATTCGAAAATCAAGTGGTTACTATACAATAGAAACAGCAAACTTCAAACATCAATATCTAATCACTCTGAGCTTTGATGGGTGGGTTCCTCGACTCAAATCAAATATTTTTACCCCCCCAAGCCAAAGAAATAGTAATTTAGGACAATCTGATCGGATTGAGTACCTTATATTTTTATGAAAACATTTGAGGGAATTTTTATGCAAAAATTACAGTACAGTAATACAGATTTTATTCCACTTGCATTTAGGTGTTTAGTAAACTCACAATCATTGAGCATCCGAAACATATGTCTGAATCATATTTGAACAGTGGTATTTGCAATTTCTGATATGTGTCTTTGCTGATAACCCCCCCCCCCCCCCTCATATGTTTAATGTATCAAAGATATTGCTACCAAACTGAGAAAAATCAGATAAGCACTTCTTCCCATTTCACAGTGAAGCTTCCTGATAACTACTATATCTACTATTAATGTTACATTAGCAGTAATTTTGGTAGTTATTCCTTTATGCATTGAGATTTTGAGATCCAAATAACTGAATCAAAAATTTAGATAAAAAATAATTTCTGATATATGAATAGCAAAACTATAATGAAAACTATTAACCAAAACCAAAACATCATAAACATAAGAATAAATGTTAATTATGTTGTTTCTTCTGAAACAGGGGTTTTAAAACAGGGCAAGTTTTTCATGGAATACTGCATCCCATTGTTGTTTGTTCATTTTTTTTTCTTTTTGCTTGTTGGTGTAATTTTTGTCAATGTTTCTGCTTGTACACATTGTTACTGTTTCAACACTCTCTTGTATATGAGTATAGTAATATATTAAATAAATATATCTAAAGTTTGCAGTTATTTATCTTCATCCTTAATCATGTCAACACATATTTCCAATTCAATCTCCCCAAACTTACACCCAACAAATCCAACAAATCCAGACGTAAATTGAGTTGAGTAAGAAAGCCAGGGTTAGGGATGTGTCCCTTTCATTACCCATCCTCCATCTTTCCCAACACCATCCATCAATAACCAAACCAAAAATCTCTATTAAGTCGTGTTTTGACTACATTTTGACTATATCTATCGTAAAAATCTCGTAACTGTGCTGTATTTGAAGCAGACAACCAGAGAAAAACATTAGATGAAATATCTCCTAGGTGTGAACCTGGACATTTCCACCCACCCCCTTAATTCTGACTAAAAAAAATATTTCTCACAATAAATTTCTTGCTGTTTCATGTCTATATAAAACAAGAGATGGAATATCACCCAGTGCATACCCCTTGTGACATACTGCCTAGTGTGGGCATATCTATAACATCTATGACTGGGTGGGGGGATATATCCTGACCTGGACATCTCCCCCCCCCCTACCCAAACCCTGAATCAAACAACTTGTTCTCAGAAGAAGTTAATTTCTCGCTGTTTCATGACTATATAAAGCAAAACGAGCGATAAAACCATAAGATTATTTTTTTGTCATGTAGGTGCTGGGTGGGGGAGATATCCTGACCTGGACATCTCCCCCCCCCCCCCCCCCCCCCACCCCCAAACCCTGACTCATGAATATATAAAGCAAAATAAGCGATAAAACCATAAGATGATTTTTTTGTCATGTAGGTGCTGGGTGGGGTGGTGGTGGAATATCCAAGCCTGGACATTTGAAAAAAAAAAAAAGACAATCAAATTCGTGAAAACAATAAGTTTGTCACTTTTTTTTTTTAAATAAAAAAAAAAAAAAATTTTTTTTTTTTAATCTCAAAAAACATTTTTCTGGCCATTTCAGAACCAAACGATATCAAATGAGTGAAATTATTTTTTAGTCGTACATGGGGGGGGGAAGATATCCAGGGTGGGGGGGGGGGAGATCGGGGGGGGAAGATATCCAGGGGGGGGGGAGATATCCTGTTACACCGGGGTATAAAATATTAGATTTAAATCGAAGACTCCTGTCCGGATATGCTTCTATCGATTAATATTAATTTTATTTCGAATATTTTCTGGTCTGAAAAGGTGTGTTTGTTCAGCTAACGATAAATAGTGGTTACCGTTAACAGAGACCAGAAATTTTATGTAACAATTTTGTCACAAACAAACGTTAATTATACTTATTAGCGCTTATATCTGTGGAATAAAACAATACAAACAACCAATCTGTGACATTTGATTTCCGTTGCGTATCGGTAGGAACAGCCCAGCGCTCTATGTCGCAATATGGTATTATCCGAATGGTCTGTTCTAAAAATAGTAACATGAACGGTCCCAATTTAAAGATGGATTATCTCTTTAAATAACAAATTTTAAATAGTTGCGTGGGTATAAAATAATAGATATAAACTGAAGACCTATGTCCGGAAAAGCTTCTATCAATTAATATTGATTTTATTTCGAATATTAAATCGGGCCCATTTATGTTACTATTTTTAGAACCGACCATTCGGATGAGACCGTATTGCGATATAGAGCACTGGGCTGTTCCTACGGCTACGCAACGAATGTCAAATGTCACAGATTGATTGTTTGTATTGTCTTGTTCCACAGATATAAGCGATAATGAGTATAATTAACGTTTATTTGTGACAAAATTGCACAATATAATTTCTGGTCTATGTTAACAGTAACCACTATTGTTCGTTAGCTGAACAAACACAACATTTTAGACCAGAAAATATTCGAAATAAAATTAATATTAATCGATATAAGCATTTCCGGACAGGAGTCTTCGATTCAAATCTAATATTTTATACCCCGGTAACTATATAATACATGTTTACAAAGAGATAATCCACCTTTAAAGAGATATTCCATCTTTAACACATTATTCATTAAAAAAAAACACAAGTTCCTACCGCAAATCATGCTCAGGCCCCATTTTCACACACTTGTTTGGGGGTCTGGTGTTGCAAACTTGGATCAGCTATGAAAGACTATAGAATATCCTTTCCATGAGAGAACTTCTGATTATGTAAGGTCATTGAGTCCAGATTGAGCAGCTGAGCATGAAGCACATGTCTTTATCAGCACACAAAATACACATTTTCAGGTCTGCAACTGGATGTGATTGTATATTGAATTAGTTGAACAAAGATAATTATGCTCTCTTTGAAATGCTGAAGTATTTTCTTAAATGTGTCCAACTTTTAGTGCTATTAAGCTTCAAATGGTCATACCTACCAGTGGAAATGACTAACTTGTATCAAATTACTAATTTTTGCGATCAGTGTGCTTAATACGGGCCTGTACTTGCCAAAACTGAACAGTATTTACCCCAGTCACTTTTAAATCAGGTTCTTATTGTGAGATTTGTTTAACCTGGGTAACTCTATCACAATTATCTCCGTCCTGTGTAACTTTATCACAATTTCAGGAACCTGGGTAACTGTATCACAGACAACCGATGAGAGTGACCAATTCAGTCCCATTTATACTTATCACATTCATAGCAGGGGGTGGCTTTATCGTCTCCGCGAACTAATTTATTACATATGCAACAGAGAAATTTGGGGCCCTATCACGGATGTACTGTATATCCCCATGGAAAGTAGTAGGGTGGGTAAATCTGTACAGCAACATTCATGTTAGATGGATAGACTTGATAAAGCTTGGATGTTCAGATATTATCGCTCAATAGATATATCTATTTTATGAATCCAGATTGCGAAACTCGTACCTTTGTTTCTTTTAGGGAACACACAATCTATGGTTAATGTTGGCAATGCTGTTGTCGGCTGTGAATGAATAGTTTAGACATTATTATCAGTCGCGGAACTAAGTAACGACCATAACGCGGTGTCAAGTTAATATTAATGGTTTCGAATGCGCTGTACCTTCTGTGTCGGTGGTGCACAAAGCAATGTCAATAATAAATAGGCCGACATCCGGGTCTTCATTGGAACAAAAAGAAATCCAAACAGGAGATAATCAACTGACCCCTCATAAATCCTGATATATATATATATGCATGAAATGTGTGCATATATTTGGAACAGCTGGCTTCAAAGGGCCTACATGACATGTGGGAAAGTAATCACACAAACTGGAAATATGACTG
Source organism: Siphonodentalium dalli (assembly GCA_032622095.1). Taxonomy (NCBI): domain Eukaryota; kingdom Metazoa; phylum Mollusca; class Scaphopoda; order Gadilida; family Siphonodentaliidae; genus Siphonodentalium; species Siphonodentalium dalli. The sequence goes on along the minus strand of CP136063.1, from coordinate 42,515,238 downwards.
CACACAATATAATACACTGGTGATCAACCCTTTTCGTGCGATATATGTCAAAATCGTTTGCTGATTCAATACAATAAAATCCACACAGGCAATGAATCACAAGTGTGATATATGTGGGAAAGTATTTACACGATCTGGAAATCTGAATGTACATAAGAGAATCCACTCAGGTGATCGTCCATATCAATGCGATGTATGTGAGAAATCGTTCACTCATTCAAGTCATCTGACACGACATATGTCAATTCACACAGGTGATAGCGCACACAAGTGTGATACATGTGGGAAAGTATTCACACGATCTGGAAATCTGACTGTACATCAGAGAGTCCACACAGGTGATCGTCCGTATCGGTGCGATATATGTGAGAAATCGTTCACTCAGTCAAGTACACTGACACAACATATGATAATTCACACAGGTGATGGCGCACACAAGTGTGATATATGTGGGAAAGTATTTAGACGCTCTGGAGATCTGACTATACACCAGAGAATCCACACAGGTGATCGTCCGTATCAGTGTGATATATGTGAGAAATCGTTCGCTCAATCAGGTGCTCTGATGCAACACAAGAGAATCCATACAGGTGATGGCGCACACAAGTGTGATATATGTGAGAAATCCTTCACTCAATCAAGTACTCTGACGCGACATAGGCTAATCCATACAGGTGGTGGCGCACACAAGTGTGATATATGCGGGAAAGTATTCACACAATCTGGTGATCTGACCACACATAAGAGAAGGCACACAGGTGATCGTCCATATCAGTGCGATATATGCGAGAAATCGTTCACTCAATCAAGTACTCTGACGCGACATAGGCTAATCCACACAGCTGATGGCGCACCCAAGTGTGATATATGCGGGAAAGTATTCACACAATCTGGAAATCTGACCACACATAAGAGAATCCACACAGGCGATCGACCGTATCAGTGTGATAAATGTCAGAAATCGTTCACTGAATCAAGTAGTCTGACGAAACATAGGATAATCCACACAGGTGATCGTCCGTATCGGTGTGATATATGTGAGAAATCGTTCGCCTACTCAGGTAATCTGACGAAACACAAGCTAACTCACACGAGACCACCCACATGACAGAAACTGGACAGTTGATTAGACGAAGACATTTTGATCAATAGCGTTTGTAATCCTTGACTGGATTTAGCAATGATGTATTTCATAAAAGGTAGTTTCATGTTTATACTATTCTGGGTTCGAGAAATATACTAGAAAGTCTAGTTTTTCGTACAGTCATTTGACTCTTTTACCCCCCCCCCCCCCCCCAGTGATTTCATAGTAGACCTATGGTACACACAAGTGTTTGGGGTGTGATATATATTTTTGATTTTGTATATCTATGTGATATATTGTTATATTTACATACTAAGTGTTGTCATCACTAAATCCAGCATTCTGATTGGTCGGCGCCCATGTGGCTAGTTGCAATTATTTCTCGGTGAATGCGCAACAGCTCATAACAACATCGATATGTCAGCTCATAACAACATCGATACGTCATTTGGGTTTGGAAAGGCGAACGCGTAATGTTTTGGGCGCATTTGGATTCGCACAGGATTGACTTAAAGGTGGATTATCTCTTTGTAAACATGTATTATATAGTTACTGGGGTATAAAATATTAGATTTGAATCGAAGACTCCTGTCCGGAAATGCTTCTATTGATTAATATTAATTTTATTTCGAATATTTTCTGGTCTAAAAAGGTGTGTTTGTTCAGCTAACGAACAATAGTGGTTACTGTTAACAGAGACCAGAAATTATATTGTGCAATTTTGTCACAAATAAACGTTAATTATACTCATTATCGCTTATATCTGTGGAACAAAACAATATAAACAACCAATCTGTGACATTTTACATTCATTGCGTAGACGTAGGCACATCCCAGTGCTCTATATCTATAGGTGCACTCATGTATGGTCCACGTCGCCCTCTCGTATTAAGATCCGCCCATGTATGGTCCACGTCGCCCTCTCTTATTAAGATCCACCCATGTATGGTCCACGTTTACCTCGAATGGGATTAATGCATGGCTTGTCAATATGATTTCCTATCATTAACCTTACAACTAGCAATTAAACTTTTATGAGTCTCAATCGTAACAGTCATGCTCGTTTACCTCGAATCATAGTCGAATGGGATTAATGCCTGGCTTGACAACATGATTTCCCATGATTAAACATCAAGTAAGCGATGCTCACATTCTGTAGAATTTCGGCGAGTTGCTAAATGGAGCGCACAAAACATTCAAGCAAAAACAGAGTTAGTAGTCTTGAATATTTCACTGACATAGGCCAACAGCTCTGACATTGGCATTTGTGACATTACTGCGTCATGATATTTTTTCTTTGATTGTCTTTACCGTTATTAGTGAAATATCTGTGGCGAGTATGACCAATTCGCTTGATAATTTCTTGAATATTCTCTTTCGATACAATCTAGTGCCTTCTTATTAAGTCCTTCAAAACATTTCTATTTCTGAAAACTTATTGGAGAAAATGCGGTCAGACTCAAAGACTAGAGCCTGAGTTCTGTCACACTAATTATGTGTCCACTCCGATATAGCCCTGAATTTATTAAAACAAAACATTTTGGAAAAATTCTTTATGTGGTTACAACTGCTCTCAGAGTGTTATAAGTTGCTCAGTTGGATGAGACAACCCTTTGCACTATATACATGTATGAGAAAAACTAAGTTATGTGTCTTTACCGTTATATCAATTGGTCTTTACTGTTATAATGGTAAAGACATTAAAATGACGATAAAGATTACAAAGTGAGTCTATGACGTGTTATATAAGGTAAACAGTGTGAATATGAGTTCCATTGCCATAAATGCGATCATTCAAAACATTAACGGTGGATTACATCTTTGTAAACATGTATTATATAATTACCGGTGTATAAATTATTAGATCTGAACTGAAGACTCCTGTCCGGAAATGCTTCTAACGATAAATTTTAATTTTATTTCGAATATTTTCTAGTCTAAAAAGGTGTGATCCAAGTTTGCAACACCAGACCCCCAAACAAGTGTGTGAAAATGGGGCCTGAGCATGATTTGCGGTAGGAACTTGTGTTTTTTTTTAATGAATAATGTGTTAAAGATGGAATATCTCTTTAAAGGTGGATTATCTCTTTGTAAACATGTATTATATAGTTACCGGGGTATAAAATATTAGATTTGAATCGAAGACTCCTGTCCGGAAATGCTTATATCGATTAATATTAATTTTATTTCGAATATTTTCTAGTCTAAAAAGGTGTGTTTGTTCAGCTAACGAACAATAGTGGTTACTGTTAACAGAGGCCAGAAATTATATTGTACAATTTTGTCACAAATAAACGTTAATTATACTCATTATTCCTTATATCTGTGGAACAAAACAATACAAACAACCAATCTGTGATAGTTGACATTCGTTGCGTAGCCGTAGGAACAGCCCAGTGCTCTATATCGCAATACGGTCTCCTCCGAATGGTCGGTTATAAAAATAGTAACATAAATGGGCCCGATTTAATATTCTAAATAAAATCAATATTAATTGATAGAAGCTTTTCCGGACATAGGTCTTCAGTTCATATCTACTATTTTATACCCACGCAACTATTGTGCAATTGTGTACTATTATACCACTTACGAATGGAAAGCTCTATTAACATTTTACGGGGACTGGCTCCGTAGAGTGGAATTGGGGAAAAACACGTGGGCAGATGATAATGCGGTAATTGAAACTCCTATTCTTGCTAAACAATGTTATGCTGAGCATGAGAGTGAGAGAATTGAAAAGAATTCCCAAAAAAACCATTTCAATACCTGGCGGACAAGACTTTTCCTTGGCTTCTCGAAGTCCCCACTTCCTTAAAGTGTCTTAACAAGATGTTGAATGCCTCCTCCGCCTTATCAGGTGTTTGAGCCCCTGCTAAATCATCAATATAATTGATTATTGGGCAGCCAGCCATTCGAATTGAATAAGCCAATGCATTTGTCACTCTCAATTTCTCCGATATCTGCTCTTTGAATTGTCTCAAGCTCCCCAGCTACAAACTGCTGAAAACTCAAGTCTTTGAATGAAATGACCATTCCCACATATTCGTGCTGCAGAGATGAATGAGGGAAAACTTGTAGAAAAATAACCCTATCACTAGATTTTGCCTCAATTCCTGATCTCACTGATTGAGAATGAGGCTTTTTAGAATTGGTTTGAGTCTGTGGTTCCTCTGAATGTATAGAATATATTTCATCATTTTCAGCATCACACTCTGATGGATTACCTGATAACAAAAGTTTTCTCAAACGAGAGTCTACTTTATTGGACAAATCCTCACACCGTCTCAAATCATCCAAATTGGGTTTTGAATTTGACGCCATGAATTGAGAACGAGGCTGAATGTTTTTTGGTATTGAGAACTTATTTGACTCCCTGGGTGTATCTAAATGAATTATCTCACCTCTTACTCGATCTGTGTCGCGCCGACAAATCTTCTCTCAACTGTCTTATCTCCAGTTGTTTCCTATCGTGAATCAAAGTGAGCTTTGCCTCTCTAACTTGTTCCTGCAGCATTGCGATCTCATCGTCGCCATTGGCTGTCGCACCGTAAACACTACTCTCTACACCATCGTCAAACGCCTCAGACTTCTTGTCTTCGAAACTCATGAATTCCTGAGATGGCAAGTCCTTTTCTTTTTCATTATCCACCTTAGATCGTTGGTCTTTTCCCTTGCTAAACGCATCATAGTCCAACACTTTAACTTTCCTTTTGGGTCGACCTGTTTCTGACATTCCTAAATACCGGAACCGTGATCTGTATAGGCCGGACCAATTTCGTGCTCGTTTCGCGGCAGGTGTGAGCTCGCTGGTCGTTCAATTCTCATGTATAATTCAAATCAAATCAAAATATGTTTTGCCTAAAACGGCTTTCAAATCAAATGAACTTGCTTCTTCGGAGTCAAATAATAGAATGCACACACAAAGGAATTTCGCGCGCGAAATATTACTCTCATTAATGAAACCCGCCAATGATACCGTCGATAAGAATAACCAAATCAATAGCCGTAAACTAATTACTACTAATCAATACAACAGAGATATATTTAGTTAAAGTGACATACCAAATGGTGAACGATTTAATCCAAAGGTTTTCCTATTCTATTAGCGAATTATGTAATTTGTAAACAAATGGAACAATGTTTATCACAGCACACTTATAAATGGGTTACTCAGAACAATACTGTGAACAGATTACATATTGATATACACATTATTTGTAATATATAATCGTGTTACGGACGATAGTTCAGCTATTGCTGGATATGTATTCTTAGTCCAGACGCCAAGTCTGAAAAGGGCTCTATTTTAGGAGTTAGTTCAACCGGTCACCAAGAAAATTTCCACGTGTTGCCTGTTGTGGGGGACTACAATGCGGTCCATGCAAGGGCGGATGTAATTTCTGAAAGTGTTGCAATTTTTTTCTATTCATGGTTTTTAATTGAATTAAGCCTAAAATTACCATAAACTGAAAACTCAAACTACAGATGACAGTTTATGTCATTTTGGCATTATTTTCCTTCAAAGTCTTAGTAATAGATATATTATTCCACATCGCCACACAAGATTTTGGAAAATAAAAACTATTTTCGAAAAAAAAATATTTAAGAGGTTTTTTTGGGCAGATATTTGCTTTCGTTTCAATTTATTTCTGAAACTGATGGCACACAGCTTGTAATCTCCCAAATGAATTCCTTGTGTCAAAGCGTAATAAATTTCTACAATTACCTGGGAAGTCAAATTGCCAGATACAAACTTCAGATAGTGCCTCTAATGATTATTGTTTGTAAAAAATATAACCCTCCCCCCTAAAATTAGAATTTTTTTCATTTTTTGCAGTTTCGTTAAAAAAACGCTTGTTCTGTAATATTACAATGGAAATACACCCGTACCCGATCTTACCGTGTTCACAATGTCACCGGAGGGTCAAGTTAGTACCGAGTTGTAGCTTTAAGCTAAACCTAGTGATTGCATATAAATATTCAAGACGGCCTCCATCATTCAATAAGTGAAATCAGACCATACGGATGTGATCATATTATATTTAGTTGCAGGACATAAAGATCAAGTTTGAACAACTTCTGAATGTCTAAACGTTCATACAGCAACTGAAAAAGTTAACTGCCATAGTTTTGTAAGGTGATATAATCCTGAGTTGTAAGAATTTACATTCACAACAAGCACTGAAATGGCATTGTTTTTTGGGGAAAAATTCAATTTTTCGCCACTAAGTAAAATAACATGTGCAAATAGTAATTGGTACGAAATAAAACTAGTTGGGTATGCTATAAACTTTTCTCATCGCTCACTTCTCCGTCACTCGTACAGTTATTGTCACACAGTTATTGATCGCAGCCACATGCATCGGTGCATTGAACATCCTCTTTCGTACAACGGCAACGTCATGTACTGCAATCGGACTTGCACTTGCATATGGTCAGTTCGAGAACGGCAGTCGGAGCTGGAGCGAGTGACATCATTTCCGAACAAGGTGCCCATTATAATTATTGAGTATCCAGCCATTTGGGTAGTGGTAATGGCAGCAACAACATTGGGAAAAGAGCATGAGTCCATATATACGTTCGATAGTTAACGCGTTTTGGGTGCGAATTGAATGAGTCCATGGTCGGTGGCAGTTTGTCCCTTCTCACGTTCTTCGTAGCGCAAGTCATCCAGGGATGTCGAATCACGGTTGGAATAAACCAAAGAAACAAGAGACACAAATGTTTCCCTCATATGGTTCGGAATGCGAGTCGGGTCCTCCCCCATCTGCGTAAATAAATTGAAACGAAAGCAAATATTTGCCCAAAAAAGGCACTTAAATTTTTTTTTTTTAGAAAATAGTATTTATTTTCCAAAATTTTGTGTGGCGATGTGAAATAATATATCTATTCCTAACATTTTAAAGGGAAATAATGCCAATATGACATTAAGTGTCATTTGTAGTTTGAAATATCAGTTTATGGTTATTTTAAGCTTTATTCAATCAAAAACCATGAATAAAAACGTTTTGCAACACTTTCAGAAATTACATCCACCCTTACATGAACCGCAATGTAGTTCCCCACAACAGGCAATAGGCGGAAATTTTCTTGGTGGCCGGTTGAACAGAATCTAAAAAAATATTCATGGCGTCTGGACTATCTGTCTTGTATAATATTTATTGCTGCATATCAAGTTCATTGTTTAGAAAGTTCAGTCTAGTTGATAACATAGGGATCACATGTATACACTGTCTTATATTGAGTCACATTAGTTGATAACATTGCGATCACCTGTATGACACTGTCTTATATTGAGTCACATTAGTTGATAACATTGCGATCACCTGTATGCACTGTCTTATATTGAGTCACATTAGCTGATAACATGGCGATCTCCTGTATGCACTGTCTTATGTTGAGTCACATTAGTTGACTGCGCCAATTATATCACTCTGAAAGGGTTGGTTACAAGTTTGGATTCTCGTGTCTACAATCATATGTGCAGAGTGTACGAATACCGTCCCTCACATCACACATGTGTGGTCGGTTGGAATGTTTCTCACATATATCACACCCAGGTTTCCAGTGCGGATTCTCATATGTGTTATCAGATATCCCACTCGAGGAAAGATTTTCTCCACACATATCACACCCATATGGACAGTCTCATGTGTGAATTACCATGTGTTTCGTCAGGGTACTCGAATGAGCGAACGATTTATGACATTGATATCGCAATGATATGGCCTGTCACCTGTGTGAATTAGTATATGGTTCATCAGATGACTTGACCGAGCAAACGATTCTGACACATATCACACTGATACGGACGGTCACCTGTATGGATTATCCTATGTTGAATCAGATGACTTGTATGAGCGAACTATTTCTCACATATATCGCACTGATACGGACGATCACCTGTGTGGATTCTCTTATGTCTAGTCAGATGTCCAGATTGTGTGAATACTTTCCCGCATATATCACACTTGTGTGCGCTATCACCTGTATGGATTAGCCTATGTCGATTCAGATTACATGATTGAGTGAACGATTTCTCACATATATCGCACTGATATGGACGATCACCTGTGTGGATTCTCATATGGTCAGTCAGATATCCAGATCGTGTGAATACTTTCCCACATATATCACACTTGTGTGTGCCATCACCTGTATGGATTATCCTATGTCGTGTCAGTGTACTTGAACGAGCAAACGATATCCCACATATATCACATTTGAGTGCGCTATCACCTGTGTGAATTATCATATGTTGTGTCAGTGTACTTGAATAAGTGAACGATTTCTGACATATATCGCACTGATGCGGACGATCACCTGTGTGGATTCTATTATGTACAGTCATATTTCCAGATCGTGTGAATATTTTCCCACATATATCACACGTGTGTGAGCCATCACCCGTGTGAATCATCATATGTTGTGTCAGTGTACTTGAATGAGTGAACGATTTCTCACATATATCGCACTGATATGGACGATCACTTGTGTGGATTCTTTTATGTAGTCAGAATTCCAGATCGTGTAAATACTTTCCAACATATATCGCACTTGTGATCCATTGCCTGTTTGAATTTTATTGTATTGAATCGGCCAACGATTTCTGACATATATCCCACGTAAAAGGTCAATCACACGTGTATTGTATTGCGTGTAGTCATATTTCCAGTTTGTGCGATTACTTTCCCACATGCCATGTAGGCCCTATCACAGGTTTTGGTAGTTTTTTATACCTTTTTCATTAAAATGTTATCACTATTGAATAAGAAAATGGACAGGTTTATAACTAATTCTGTAGCAGAAATCACGAAATTTTAAAACATGTTTTTCATTTGCCCACACTTCCGAAATGTCTGTACTATATACGCTTATATATACTTAATGACATCAAGATATATAATACTACCTTCTTTTGCCACAATTCATACCTTGAAATGTTTATTTTGAAGTAATAAATTTGTTACAATATTACGTCTGTTTCCGGTAGCACCATTAGAATAGTTGTACTCGATTACAGAACTAGCTACTCCCGGTTGTGTTCGATTGCCGAGCCCGTGACGTTCCAGCTGCCCAGACGAAGCCGGCACTCTTTGTCAATAGCAAGACTTGAAATGTTATATTGTCTATTAAAAGTTAAAATTATAATTTGATGTAAAAAATTATAAAATTAAAGTTGCCATATTTATGTGGGTTTTATGTTGTATTTATATTAATTCTCCTTTCTATATTTCTGTGTTACCAATAGTGTTTAATTGAATGGGCCACGGTGCGACTAAATATAGAAGTTACAAGAAAAACCAGTTCTATTTATATTCACCAGGCCTGATACATGAATGGAGATTGAGCACATTTGAATGATTTTGAGTGATAGAATACCCCGTGCGTTAATTTCCCCTTGACCCGATCACACGTTGCATGGTCGAATCACACAAAATGACAGCCAGACTCGAACAATCGATGCTTCTTTCCTTATGGTATAGGTTATAAATATATTTGAACTCAACTTCTTCATGCAAATTCACAAGTTTATATTGCACATCCATCTCATGCATTCAATAAAAAATAGGCTTAATTAGACCGATTAAAGTAGTATAGGAAAGTGCTAGCCGTTTACCAATATAAAAAATGACGCGTGGACATAACATTATATAGCATCTCAGTCACAGCCATGCGGATATATCGTAGCCTTTGCGAGTTTTGTGTCTTCAATAGAACAAATCTCATATAAATAATAATGATACATACTCACATTTTCAGTGATATTCACTGTTAAGGAAATTCCACCGACGCACATACATGTATGTCATGTGTCATTTCTACACACTTTCATTTAAAGGTGGATTATCTCTTTGTAAACATGTATTATATAGTTACCGGGGTATAAAATATTATATTTGAATCGAAGACTCCTGTCCGGAAATGCTTCTATCGATTAATATTAATTTTATTTCGAATATTTTCTGGTCTAAAATGGTGTGTTTGTTCTGTTAACGAACAATAGTGGTTACTGTTAACAGAGACCAGAAATTATATTGTGCAATTTTGTCATAAATAAACGTTAATTATAATCATTATCGCTTATATCTGTGGAACAAAACAATACAAACAACAAATCTGTGACATTTGACATTCGATGCGTAGCGGTAGGAACAGCCCAGTGCTCTTTGTCGCAATACGATCTCATCCGAATGGTCGGTTCTAAAAATAGTAACATAAATGGGCCCGATTTAATATTCGAAATAAAATCAATATTAATTGATAGAAGCTTTTCCGGACATATGTCTTCAGTTCATATCTATTATTTTATACCCACGCAACTATTTAAAATTTGTTATTTAAAGAGATAATCCATCTTTAATATTAATTTTATTTCGAATATTTTCTGGTCTAAAAATGTGTGTTTGTTCAGCTAACGAACAATGGTGGTTACTGTTAACAGAGACCAGAAATTATATTGTGCAATTTTGTCACAAATAGATGTTAATTATACTCGTTATCGCTTATATCGTTGGAACAAAACAATACAAACAACCAATCTGTGACATTTGACATTCGTTGCGTAGCCGTGGGAACAGCCCAGTGCTCTATATCGCAATAAGGTCTCATCCGAATGGTCGGTTCTAAAAATAGTAACATAAATGGGCCCGATTTTATATTCGAAATAAAATCAATATTAATTGATAGAAGCTTTTCCGGACATAGGTCTTCAGTTCATATCTATTATTAAAATAATATTGTGTAGGATTTTTACACATTTTCATAAGCGTGATATAGGACCAATCAGTCCAGTGCTTTAGGGACAACGATGTCAAATACGGTTCCATGTATACATGCAGGCCCATGCACGAGCCTATTAGTCCAGTGCATTAATGAACAGGGCATCGATGGGATGGTAAAATACCCTCTTTGTAATTTTAACAAAGGCCATAATGAGTTATCCATATGCCATGTTATAACAAACAATATGACTATAACAACAGCTGTCACCCAGAAACGAAAATAATCGTAAAACTATTAGTCAATAAGCAAGGACCATAAGTTCATCATTCCTGTAAAAATAGACAGACGAAACCTAAATTCAAAATTCACCTGTATTTTTATATCAGTAATCCGTATACCGAATATGAAAACCATCAGACAACTAAAATGAAAGTTATCACACAGAAAGCAAACAAAAATTGACAAATTCTAAGCTGAGAAGGACGTGCGGAACCAAAATTAAACTCACATACCAAATTTAATGTATTATTAAGTTCAGACTTACTAAAGTTATCATCCGGAACAAAACTGTAATGCAAATTGCAACAAAAAAGGGCAGTAACTGTGGTGAATATTGGAGGCCGGAACCCGATTCGAAGTTGATATGTATGTTGTCACAGTAAAGGTACATACCAAATTCATTCGGAAACGAAAAATGGACTTTATATGGTTCCCTGTCAAAACTTACAAAAGTTCCAAGGTTTTGAATTGATGGAATATGATTTCTACAGATTCATGCCATGATCTAATAATAAATGCCCTGCTTTTCTCATAACATTTAAGTGTACTAAATAGAACAAATTGTAAAGGAATTTAATAATAGAACATGCACAGGTTCCCATGATCCTCGGTATTTGTATCAAGTTTAAAAATAATTATATAAAAATGAAAGAATAAGAGCTCTGACAAAATTATATATTTTTGCGACAATTTCATATGTCGAAAAAGGGGGATAACTCTTCCAACAAGAAATTAAATTGAGGAAAACACGCACTGTCCTGAGTTGTTGATAAGTATTGGAGGTTCACCAGGAATAACAGTATAAATATCAATTCAACTAAGGAATGACTATGTTTAGCCCAGTTCAAAGTTCCTAAAACAGAACTTGGATCAAACACATATTTGAACTCGAACTGTATTTTGGGATGTGAAACGTAAATAGAAAATTTGGTTTTGTTCAAATAGAAAATGTTAAGATTTTTCGCATCATGCCTAAAGTGTCTATGGACGGCTCGACAGATGGACATACAGATGGGCGGATGAATGACGAGTGGTCAATCAAAACAACACTATGTTTACCATACTATGGTATGGGTAAACATAAAAACCATTATATTTCCAACCAAAGTTCAGTCAGTGGGGGTCCCCTCCAGGGATGGGTCCATTACATTACAAAGTAATGCATTATCAGTACTTGCCATTTTTTGCACTACCATTTCCATTACATGGAAAACTCAATGTAATGAATTACCATTACTTTGAAAAGTAATACATTCCTATTACCATTACATTTTATGGACTTGTTGAGTAAATAAAACGATTCTTTCTATGAACTTTATTGGATATCAAATTAAAATGAAGCACATAACATAAACACATAACAAAAATGAACAACAATAACACAATCACTCTCCTCGGTGTCGAATGTTTTGCTTATTGAATAGTATTCCTGTAATGTTTGTTTACATAACCTGTCGTTTGTTTACATAGTATTTGTAACATGACAGTAACATGACAATAACATGTAACTTGTGCGATATTTATCATTGAATAAGAACAGGATTTGTCTATAGATTAATATTATTTCTGTTTATGGCGGCTTTAACAGATGTGACTTATTTTAACAGCAATACCCACTGCCAACACTTACTAGTACCATATAATTAATGTCAGAAGGTGGTACCATGGACATCTGAATGATATTAAATTATTATTAACATTTGCTAAAATATCAATAGAGTTAGAATGATAAGTGTGTCCCATTTACAGCAACTGTCTTAGAAATTAATGATGAAATGATATCTACATGTGATGCTTATTTGTTACATGACATAGACAACTAAATGCGATAGGTAGCTGGTTTTATAGCTTATTCATTGTTTTTTAAATAGGGATAGATAAATTTAGAACTTGGATGTAAATTTACGTGTAGATATATGCCCAAATATAAACTGTTAAAAATCTATATTGATATCATCACAATCGATCTTTTTAAAGTCGGTCCTCATACATTACAGTAAGAAATGATTTGTCATCAATCATCACTGATATGAACATTATATATTCGGCTGAATTGTCAAAGTTTAGATCCAAAAAGTTGAATGGCTGGAGATAATGTATCTACCACGAGGTCTCAAGTAGGGTACAAAATAGCAACAAAAAATATCATGGAATGTCTCAATGATATCAATAACTTGAAGGTGGGAGCGACCCATCATATGGTAGATACATGTATATATTCAACCAGGCTCTGATTAAAGGTACTCAATCCGATCAGAGGGTCCTATATTACTATTTCTTTGGCTTTGGGGGGGGGGGGTAAAAAATAATTGATTCGAGTCGATGAACCTACCAATCAACGCTCAGGGTGATCAGATATCGATATTTGAAGTTTCGTTATTTCTATTCTTTCTGTCCCAGAACACAGTCAAAATTGCGTTATTATTACCACTTGATTTTAGAGTTATCCATCATTGTCTGTTTGAATAGTGTTTTGGTGTATTCTTCTCGAGCAGATTACGAAGTTAAGGGCAATTATTAGTACTCATCTCGAGAAAATAACAAATTTCAAAAATCAATATCTAATAACTCTGAGCTTTGTTTGATGGGTTCCTCGACTCGAATCAAATATGTTTTAACCCCAAAGCCAAAGAAATAGAAATATAGGACCCTCTGATCGGATTTTTGTTGTTGGAATCTGTTGAGATGGTGACCCTCTGATCGGATTGAGTACCTTTAAGCTAAATTGTAATGTTTAATGTAAATTCAACACATAAAATATGTTTTTGAATTGATGACTAATGTACAGTAGGGGAGAGTGGGGCATGTTGGATTTTTTTTTTATTCAATCACACTTACAGTGAAATGTGAGCATGTACCCGTTCGTTTTTTCAACTATTATTATAATGTATATAAAAGACTTTAAATATGGAATATCATTATATATGATCTATATAAATTTACATGATTTGAATGATTTACATAGAAAAAGTCAAAAATAAATTTGTTCCAACATGCCCCGGGTTGTCACTTTTCACACAAGGAAAACATATGATATCAATGTAACGATCAAGGTTAAACCACTAATATATTCCAAGAACTATATTAAATGGCAAGTCCAGGAAATAAAGTACAGTAATGCACTAAGTAATCAATTTCTTAACCACAGCAAAATTATGGGTAACTTTTCAGGATTTAGTCGCAATATGGCTTGTTGTCATTCATCGGAAAGCTCTCACTAACAGAGTGGCTCTTTCCATCCTCACTGAGGGCTTTCCTATGAATGGCAACAAGCCTATTTCCAACTAATCCTTAAACGTTACCAATAATATTTCAGCTGTGGTTAAGAAGTCGATTAATTAGAGCACTACTGTATGTTAGAGAAATTTTCATAATTGGAAAACAACAAATCCAACAAGAGGTGTGCACTCGAGTGCTAGCATACCTCCACCGTGGCAAATTGATGTGACGGACGGACAGACAGACACAGTCAATCCAGTATACCCCCCATTTTCTTGGAAAGTGGGGCTATAATTAAAACATCATTTCACATACAGGAGGGACGTAACAGGGCAAAATTTGGAAGAGGTTTTAGTGCTATCGATACAAACCTCACCATTTGCCACACAAATAATTATTCATCAACAAAAACGTATTGAAATCATATTTAGGACATGGTTGCAAGCAACTGAGATGCATTCCTCCGTAATTCCATCTGATTTTTTCCATAATGCTTAGTTATACTAGCTCAATGCATAATTTTTATGGGGTTTTCCCCGTAAGTCGCATTATAGGAGACAATGGGGTGTTCCAACATGCCCCAGACGTGGAAAAGGGGTCTAATGGTACACAATCTTGTATATGAAGCATTATTCCAGTGTGTGGATCAAACTATTCATGTATAACCAAAAAATAACACATTTCGAAAATTCCTATTTTTTTTACAACATTTCTTGGCGTGCAAACTCCTTTTAGGACTGACATTTGTGGAAATTAGCCATGTGACATCATCCATTTGCACTAAAAATAATAAACAAAGTCCAATAACTCTGCTGAAAATATCTGTGCGGACCTAGTTTGCGAACTCGTTCAGGATACTGGTTATGTGAAGCCAAAAATCTTTGAAATTCGTTGATATTTGTGCAAATGAGCCCTGTAACGTCGTCTACTATAAAAAATAATAAACAAAAAAAAGTCCAATAACTCCGGTAAAAATAACCGACCGGACCTGGCTTGCGAAATCGTTCTAGGTAATGGTCAGGTGAACTCATATACCATGAATCTTTGAAATCCGGGGGATAATTAAATGATTGATACATGCCCCAATGTAGACCCTTTAGCCATGTTTATGCATATTAGAACTCCTCATTACATTGTTCCCGATTTAAAAATTCTTAGTTGCTTCAACAGTAATCTTCATAATGTAATTTTTGACAAATATTAATTTGTTGCAGCTGCCCTGTTTACTCAATTGACCATTGATTTCTTCTACTTGCAGGATTCTTACCAATCTCCAAAAAAGTGATGAGGGTGGACTGTTCGTCAATAGTTTCACAAAGGGAAAAGTATTTCATTCTATCCGGGTCTTGAGTATATCGAGGAAGGGAGTAGCACAATCATGGAGATTCCTTCTCATATCACAGTAACACCAAGCGATCAATGTCTTCAACTTAAATGTCCAAGCGACCACATCATAAATGAGGAGCAGCAATCGTTCATTTTCAAGATGTACACGGATAAATTCACCCTTCATGTGTTTGATAAGGAAATTACAGTGGCTCATAAAATCAGTAGAACACCCAAGAATGTGAACGGAATTATAAAATTTTTGGATAACATAAAACTATGCACAGGATCAACTACAGTCATTCCAATTGGTAAACACAAACTATTACAAAAATCCTTAATAATACAGCCAGAGCAGATCGAACAAGTGATACATGCAAACACTTGTGAAATGTGGGTTCAACCAACATCAAATACTAATATATGCAGCGCATGTAGCAAATATTTTAATGCATGTAGGCAAATGAAGATTAGGCAAGAGACTTTAGACATGACCAACTCGGCAACAACAACTACAGCTGGTATTAACAAATCTCCAACAGCAACACCAACTAATATTTCCAACACTCCAACAGCAACAACTAATATTTCCAACTCTCCAACAGCAACAACTAATATTTCCAACTCTCCAACAGCAACAGATAATGATATAGAACTGACCCAAGAACACAATAATGAAATGAGAGCCCTCTTAATCCAAATTCTTGAAAAAAATGCAGCACCTCATTTCGCAGATCTGCTTCAATCACAATTAAAAAATGGCGACATACATGTAGGTAAAGATCCTCGTTACAGAAGATGGAACCCAAAAGTGATTTCTTTATGTTTGAACATTTATTGTAAATCTCCGGCCTCTTATACAACACTTAGAAATAGTGGATTCCTTGTACTTCCATCGGAGCAGCTGTTGATAAAATACAAAAATCATGTCAGACAAGATCCAGGATTTTTGGAAGATAATTTTGTATGGATGAAGGTGAGGCTGAAGATAGGAAACTTACAGGTTTTGGTAGACATGGTGGAATAGTCATCGATGAGATGACTATTCAAGATGATTTACAATTTGTCCGACGAGGAGATGGTATGGAAGTTATTGGATCCGTTGATTTGGGACAAATTGGTAACAAAATCGAAAACATCATTGATGGAAAGAAGCAGGTCAAGTTTGCTACACATGTCCTTCAATTTCTATTTCATGGATTCAATGGCTTCCGATGGCCAATAGCATATTTTGGAACAACCTCTGCCAAATGTCATCAAATTATAAGAATATTTGGGATGCAATAAATATGCTGGATGAGTTCGGATTCACCGTGGACTATCTCATGTTTGATGGTGGAACTGCTAATAGATCTCTAACTACAGTCTTGTTCGATGGAAATGGAAGAGCTGATAATTTTACCACCATTGACCCCTTCAACTATCAGCATTCCATTTCCATAGTGCAAGATATCATGCATGTTTTGAAACAAATTCGGAACAATCTATATTCCAGCAGAATTGAAAATGAATCAACATCACGGAGATATTTGGTCATGAACGATGCATGTGTTGTGTGGGAACACTGGTTGGCAGCCAATAATTATAATCTACAGGATGGTTTCAAGATACACAGGAAGCTAACAAATGACCATTTCACGCTATCATCCACACTAAAAATGAGAAACTCACTGGCATTAGATGTGTTAGACAGAAACATGCTATATCTAATGAAACAGTACCAAATGCTTGGTGATAACAAATATGATGTCACCTGCACTGTTCAGCTTATCTAGAAAACAAGTGTGCTGGTTGACATCTTCTCATCGTTCAATCCTGTATGTAATGTAACGGACCCCAGATTATTGGATTGAAAGAAGTCCTACAATATTTCAATAACTGGGAACAATCCATCAACACAAATATCAAGTATTCTGAGACAAAGAATCTATTCTCTGAGGAAACAAGAGATGATTTAAATTCAGCGATTACTGGATTCATCTCATTGTCCATCAATATCATTAAGGAAGGGTTTTTATATAAAACCAGCTTTTTTCAATTCAGATATCATTGAAAACCATTTTTGTCAGCAGAGGGCAGTCAGACATGGTCTAAACACTAACCCGACATTGGCACAATATGGTCCTGCTAATAATGCAATCATTTTAACACAGTCTACTCCCTCTACTAAAAGAAATGGATGTACTGCAGCATCAACATTTGCAGCCTCAACATGTCGACCACGTAAAGTAAAAAAAAGTAAATGAAACACATCAGATTTCTCTTAAATGGCACAAACATTTTGTAGACCTTTCAGGTATCAGAGCCCATAGTGTATAACCAATTAGTGAAAACATTTCCATATCAGGATTTTATGGAAATTGAAAGCCTTCCACAAACAAATGGATGCTTTCCTGATTACATTGCCATTAGAGACACACAAATCCTTCACAGTGATCACATGTGAGATATCATAAAAATGGTATACCCCCATCAGCAAAAAACTCAGAAAGACACATTTACAGGAAGATATTTCTGTTTGGCTGGTAAAATAAAAGTATGATTTATGTATCCTCTGTCTAATTTAACACCCTAAGTTACTAATTCTTCAACTTTGGGGATTACAAATATTTGATTTCAGTTAAGGAACACACATTTCAAAGCTGAGATTTGTATTTTTATATCAATCGTTTTATCCACCTTAAATATTTGTCAACCTGGCATAAAATCACCCAAACATGCACAGATTCAGCAACCAGTGTTTTGGAGGTCATGTGAGGTCACACATTGCATATGTTTCTCAGAAGAAATTTGTTTTCACAAATAATATTTCAAGTATCTTATTATAGTTATTCTAATAACTCTTAATTTAGAGGTGTTATGTCAGTCAGGGCATCTTTAGTTGGCTGCTTGTATGGTGAGGCGGCTGCATTTGTCCCACAAAATCCATTAACATTTTCCCAAAATCATGAATACGATTACAGATATGGAAATATCGTGCCAGTATGTGGCCAAAATTCGATCTTTACGAGAGAGTGAGTAGATGGTCGCGAAGCGCCACGGATGGTCGAAAAGATCGAGTGATCTTCTCCTTCACCCTATCTTTACGCACAGGTTTCTAAAGTTAAATACAATATACACCACATAGTTCAATTATGTGTCCAAAATGCGCCACCGGTTCTGCTTGGAGACGCTCTAGTATTATCCGAATAAAAATTCGGGATCTGAAAGAGACACACATTACTTTTTCCAGTGTAACTGAATATAATGGGGCATGTGTGGTCTCACCAATTAGACACAGTAGGTAAATCGCGATGTTATCAACCTTAATAGGACAATATATCCTATCTGTAATCGTAATAGTGAATTTTGAGAAAGGTCTCTATTGTGACACAGTTGTGACTACAATTGAAGTGCTCCTGCTATTTCATATTTACAAGTTTGTCGGGAAGATGAGTCCAATACTCATCCCGTTGATGTCAAAGATGTACTAAAGGGCATTCGCTTCTATCATAAACCTAAACTATAAAATAAAAATATAACGCATGACAAAACAAACTCCTGTATGTGCCTGAATACACCTTGAAAGTGATTTTTTCACATATTCTTCGATTGGTGGCGTATTATAAACACACTATGGCACACGTGTCTTTAATTGATGTGAAACACTGTGGTACGTTGATCAAATAGAAATTCAGATTAATCTTTCTCAAAGCAGTTATTTTGACAAATGTTATATCCAAATCGGCAACACGCAATGTCAAATATTCATAAATTGTTATGATTCTCGAAGGTGAAATCATTTTAATTAAGTTTATCGCAGATAGTTGTGTTCCTAATTGAGAAGTAAATCTTTACAATTATGCGTAGTTCAGACCATGATGGAGTGGTACTGTCTATTTGCTTGAAAAAGTTGGCAATGTTACTAAAATGCTACATTTCTCCAGTGCCTGAATGCTAACTTATCAGTTTCACATAGCCGCACAAGTGAATAATATGTCTTTAAGGGGTTTGTTGATACAGCACTTGTCACATCAAAACAGGAAAGAACTCAAAGCTGTGTCATGTTTTATCTTTCTGTGCTAGCAGTTGTTTCGTATCAACACAACCCAGTAAATTGTGTCATTGTGTGTTGATTAAGCACCACCCATCCTAGAATCTGAATGAAATTAAACAGACTTGTAACTTGTAAGGTTTTGTTCTTCAAACTGATGGTGAATGCTATCAAATTAAAACTGTTTTATCTTAGCTGGAATGATACAAACATCAATATTCTGTTACCTATTATTTTGCTGTCTGCTAGAAATAGCAATTTTTCAGTAATTATCATTCGCAAGCAAAGCCTGCAATGGAAAATATTGGAACAATAACAGTTTAACACTCTACAGCTGTAGGCACAAAATAATGTCCACAATTTCATTCTGTTACAATGGAAATGTGGCTAGTAAATCCTATTTTCTATATTTAATGGCTGTATATATATAAACTGTTGCAATTGTTTTTTATCTATATCTATGTATACATTACTGGTGGTTGTTTTATCAGCTGTTTTTTTACACTGGAAAGAAACACAGACAAGAATATTCCTATTTCTGCAAAATGCACATTATACGAGATATTTAGAGAATTGAACATTGGAAGCAGCAAAACATTTGCATCAAATAAACATTTATAACACTTTTGTGTTTGGAAACACATAGCTGAAAATTATTTGTACTTCTAATGAAAACAATTAAAAAGAACACAACGTCCTTAAAAAAAATTATGAAATGCACTTACCTTGTCATTTTGAGAGAGGTCCAATGAATGATTGTTAAGAAATAAGCTGACAGTGTAGAGCTGTCACCATAGATTATTGATAGATTTTAATAAAGGAATGTGCTCCAAACCAAATGATTTATCCAAACTATTGGTTACCTTGATTTTTGTTAAGAATATCATGGAATGCTTGAATACTGACACTCACAACTGAGAAGAGTATATATGAAAGTTTCATTATTGACTTCATAAGTATCAATGTACATCGTAGTCAATGTAAGCAAAGAAAGTGTTCCATCATAAATAGGTTTGTTTAACAGATGTGTATTTTATATGTGAAAGCACTGACATGTTTTAGAAAGAATCATAGCTACGAAGTACCGTGTCTGGTCTCGGAAGTCTCTCTTTGTCTCTGGAGCTTTGTATAGTGTCCTGTTTCTGCTGCATACTTTTTATTGCTTCCTTTATTTGTTTTTTTCGCTTGACGAAAGCGCACAACCATCATTGTTATTATGCTTGCTTCGGTAGGTGTTTTCCAACTCCTTTGTGTGACATTTATTTGTTTTCTCACTTTCATCGGTTCCTTCGCTTTTAGTGGTTCCTTCACCTGTGACTAAAAGTTTTGTAGCAAGCGAAAGAAGTGCCGAAATCCAACAACAACCCATAATCTTGTATTATTGGGTTTTGGTGGTTCCTTTACTTGCTTTGGATACTTTGCGCAGGAAGCAAGAGAACTGCCGAAAGCAAAAAGAACTAAATGTTGCACAAGGAAACAGAAGAAATCGAAGAGACATTGTTTGATTTTGTTCACTTGCTTCGTTTTGAATTTGTTTTGTTCCTTTGTGGCAACCGCAATAATTGAGATGATTGCTTCAGCACGAAGGAACCAAACGAAGGAAGCGAAAAATTTATGTGGCAGAAACAGAACACCATAGAAATTAGAATAGAGTTGTACTCACTTGTGGGCTAATAAGTTTATAATGGTGTTGATGAGTCAAATGGATTGGTGCAAATTGAAGGATGAATTGTTTGATCACCACCTGAAATTATATAATTATGTGCAATGATAATGTCCATTGGACAAATTAAATGACATGTTGTATTACATATGCCATTATTAGGTTGGTGATTATCGTAATACGATAGGGGAACACCGCGTGCGTAACATAACTATCCCAAGTATAACGTACTCTGATAACGTCTTATTGCCAAATTCATGCTTCAAACATTTTAAACATATCATCTTCGGCTTTTTTTATTTTATTTTTATGAAAATGTATATTAAATGGGGTGATAAATAGATATATAACGGTAAATAGAATCAAATTAGCCATTTTCCAGTGAAACTTGGGACAGGCAAAAAAAATTGGTAAAATATGAGTATGAACGTCAAAGTGTTCACCTATCATATTGCGATAATTGCCAACCCCGTTATTACACTTATGTCTGGACTCCATCATTGGAGGTTAAATCCATTTGTTTGTTAAAGTGATGTGAAACACTCTGGTAGGGGGAACAATTAGTAATGGAGGATAATCTTGCTCAAAGTATTTATTTTTACTAATCTTACACCCAAACTCACAACACACTGCCATTATTATATGTCAGTGACTCTTGGTGGCGATATCGTTTTCTTTACTTAATCGCAGATTGTTGCATCCTGAATTGAGAAGTCAATCTTTACAATTGAGCGTAGTTCACATGATGTTTTGTATGGAGTGGTATGGTCGAATTGCTTGATATTTTCAGTGATGTAGTAAAATTGAACATGCCTCCATTTGGCAAACTGCCTGAATACTAACAGCTTAACGCACCCGAGCAAGTCCATAATATGTCTTTAAAGGAAATATTATTCGTCATTGTTCACAAATAAATAAGGACTCACATACAAGTGAGGTTTGTTTGTTACATATTGTTCTATCTATTTATCATTCTAAGCAGGCCCTGATGTGACCTACTGGTTGTTATAAACAGTTTGGCCATGTTGGTATAAGGAGAGAAATGCTAAAGTAGGAGCATGAGAAGGAATTGCCTGCACAACTGAAAGTTAATGTAGGCAAGCGGCGAGAGAAGTCAGAGTGTTTCTTGGTCCATCGCTTACACAAAGCAGTCATATATTTGATCATCAGGAAAGTCTGTGGGTTCTGTGAGGTTTCAGCAGCTTTATAAATTGATATGGCGAGTGCCAACTTATCGCTGTTTATTACACGCTTGTTCCTAGAAGTACAGTGTTATTGCCGTTCCATATTCACAAATCCGTAT
Organism: Siphonodentalium dalli; assembly: GCA_032622095.1. Classification (NCBI taxonomy): domain Eukaryota; kingdom Metazoa; phylum Mollusca; class Scaphopoda; order Gadilida; family Siphonodentaliidae; genus Siphonodentalium; species Siphonodentalium dalli. The sequence continues at coordinate 42,492,605 of CP136063.1, read as the reverse complement.
GCAACGTACGTTCCATACGCATCTCGCTGACGTAAATGACGTTCGCCTCAACCACGAAACTGGAACTATTTAAATAAAAAAATCATCACACATGACAAACACGCCCTGTATGAGCCTAAATAAACCTTCTAATCCTGTATTTTAATGCACGGATTCTAGGACGCGAAGCGTGTAATAAACACAGAGCGACACGATGTGTAAATGGGTTTTCGATACGGCACTCGTGCTGTCGCGGAGGGATAGAACTCGAGGCGCAAGCACCTTTCGTTCTATCCTTACGCGACAGCACTCATGTCGTATCGACAAACCCATTTACACATCGTGCCGTTCTGTGTATGTATTAATCATATTGCTACACTAGTTATCACTCACTCCATCAAAGAATCCAAAGACATCCCAAAGGATAAAATATAATTTAGTATATTTAAAGGGTTACTGTACACTAAATTCAGCTATTTTCAGGACCGTCTCCTTTTATTATCAACAGAATATATGCAGCAAGTGACAGAATGTTACCCATGGATGAGTGCAAAAAAACACTAACATGGTAATAAGACTAGAGTCATAAACTCATTTTCATTATACCAAAGTATACGAAATACTTATTACCTAAGCTATCATACTTAACAAGCAATTAACTTACGAGAACTCAACTCAACAAACGCTTTACTAAGACAGTTAGGCTTCCCTTACTAAACTTTAATCTTGTAACTAATCACCACAACCACTTAAAATATGACTACACAAATCACACCCGCACAATCATCCATCGATGTATAGCTCAGCACAGACACAAAAGTCGGAACAATCTGACACAGGTGAACCAAACTCGAAACAAGGATAGTAGGAACAAAAAATGATGGCGTGTCCTATCACATCCTGCCATAAAACATGATAAATCTCCACACGTGGAAACCAATATACAAGGCCAGGCCCAATCACCTATCTTTTTAAACTCTTACAGCAAGAATCCAACAACACTTTAGGGATATATCAAATTCTCACTAAAGCTAGCCAGTAAACACATCTACCACTCACATCATGTCACATGTCTCAAACTCAGAAGACATAGAGCACAATAATCGATGTCGGCGAGCATAATATAAAACTGGATTTTCCAACTAAGGACCAAATATCCAGAGGACATGAACAGGTCAAGCACTTGGGTGAATAATATTAATCTCATTTTCATTATAATTACCATGCTGCACAATTACCATGGAGCACATAAGCATATATTGCACTCATCCATGGCTCAAATTCATTCATTTGTTGTATATATTCTGTTGAATATAAAGGAGATGGTCCCACAAATGACAGGATTTAGGGAACAGCCCCCTTTAAGATAACATGATAATAAATTTGTTTAAGGTACCACATATATAAGTTTACTTTAGGGCACACAGGCAAAGAAGCATTGCACCAAGGAATGAAAGTGTCAATGACACTGTAGCTCAACTTGGAAAGGGAATAATTTAATGTATTACAGTCAATGGAGCGATTAGGAATATGGAAAGTTGAATGTCTAATACATGTTTATAGACATGAAGAGAAAAGTAAAATCAAAGATGGCTGCTGACGGCCATGTTTTCGGCCGAATGACCCCAAAACGAGTCGTTCTCATCTACATGTCATCTTTAACATCCATGACAAATTTTATGATGATCAGCCTGAAGGTACGACCTGTAGCCCATGCTAAAGAATTTAGTCATAGAAAGAGTAAAATCCAAGATGGCTGCTGGCGGCCATGTTTTTGGGCCGAATGACCCCAAAATTACTCGTTCCCCTCTATATGTCAATATTAACATCCATGACAAATTTCATGATGATCAGACAAACAATATGGCCTGTAGCTCGATTGAATTTTGAAATCCAATATGGCCACTGGCGGCCATGTTTTTTTTCCGAATGACCCCAAAATTAATCATTCTGGTATAAATGTTGATGTCAACAGCTATGACAAATTTCATAATGATCCGACCAAAGGTACGACCTGTAGCCTGCATTGTTGACGCATTACGTACACACGCACACACGGACGACGTACGACAAAGCCATGGCAATAGCTCAAACTTTACAAAGTAAAGTTGAGCTAATTAGTCAGTATCAAGTGTACACTGCAACAGCAGACTTCCAAAATAAGATATGAAAAACCCAGTTCACTGAAAACTTTTTTGAAGTAGGTTAAACTTATTTGGTGAAATAATATCATCAGTTCATTTAAAGGTACTCAATCTGATTAGACGAAATAGGTCGAAATTATTTAATTCGAGTCGAGGAACACTCCAAATCTTAGAGTGATTTGATATCAATATTTGAAATCTATTAATTTTCGGAGATGTGGGCCACAGGTTTGCAGAACCAGGTGCTCAAAACGCAAAAATTTGCGATGGTTAACTCTAAAATCAAGTGATTACTGTTAACAATAATAACCACTTGATTTTAGATTTATCCATCTTACACCTGCAATTTGTTCATTTTGAGCACGTGGTTCTGCCAACTTGCACCCCACATTTCTGAAAAATCATAGATTTCAAAAATCTATTTTTAAACACTCTGAGCTTTGATGGGTGTGTTCCACGACTGGAATTAAATATTTGTTACCCACAAAACCAAGAAAATAGTAAATTAGGAGCGTCTATTTGATATGTGATTTGATTGTTGAATGGGTATATAATTGAATTGAAGTGAAAAAATTATAATCGATGCGACGTATTTTTACAGCATTTTAGAAAATAACATCACTGATGTTACATAATCATATGGCCATGTAAGTTTGTCATTTCCATGAAACTAAGAATCAAGAATCTTACTCTATAAGGATCAGTTATTACCTCCACGTTTACCACCACGCTTACGTCCTCGTTTACTCCCACCTCCATTTCCACGTTTACCACGACGCTTACCTCCACGCTTACCTCTACATGTGCTACCTCCTTCATATTCGCCATCCACTACCACTCCACTCTCGTCACTTCCATCTTTCTGACTAGCATTCATACAACCACGCTTACTTCCAGATTGACCTCCACGCTGACCTCCACTCTTACCTCCACGTACACTGCTGCCTCCAGTTTCGCCATCCACTACCTCTCCACTCTCGTCACTTCCATCTTTCTCACTAGCATTAATACAACCACGCTTACTTCCACGTTTACATCCACGCTTACCTCGACTTTTACCCCCACGTGTTGTGACATAACGAAACCTCACACGTCTTACTCCCAGCGAAGACATACACACAATGAAGATGGCTCCCAAATATGGTCAAGGGAAATGACCATAACGGTGGAACCAATCCCGATGTGTATTGCCAAACGCCTCATCTAATATGCATCCCAAATAGTATATAAGAAACAACCACATCCCATCACTTCATGCTTTCACTAGACTCATCTCATCTCGAGGTTCGTATACCTATCCAGGCATCACCCACACCAGGCATCACCCATTCGGGGACCTCACTTCGCGGCGACTTGATTACCACATTTGTATACACTGCTTGCATCTTATTCACGACGTAATAAAGACTTGTACCTATATATATATATATATATATATGTGTTCATAACCTCACAGTGTACCTCCACATCCATTTACTTCATTCACTGTAACTCCACTTTCGTCACCACCATCCTTTCGACTAACTGCTCCAGCATTCATACAACCACGCTTTCTTCCACGTTGACCTCCACGCTTACCTCGACTTATACCCCCGCGTACACTTCCACCTCCATTTGCACAATCCACGACAGCTCCACTCTCGTCACTTCCATCTTTCTGACAAACTGGACCAATATTCATGCCACTACTACTTTCACCAGCATCCTTGCTCTTATTTTTACACCACTGCCCATGCTTACCTTTACGTCCACATCCACATTTACCTTTCCCCTTTACATTCACTTTTTTACTATCATTCTTCTCCTTACTGACACGTGCCGAAGTTTTACAAGTTTTACATTTCCACTTCGATGTCTCCTTTGTGTGGAATGCTTCTTTGCCAGTGATCCCACCACATTTATATCGGTACCATGAAAGACACCAGTCACAGCTGACACTATTGAGATCAGCTGTGATTGGTGTCCATTCACATTCCCTATTGCACACTACACAAGGCCAAATTATATTTTCATCCGTGTGTTTTTGCTCTAGACAAGGTTTTTTTGCTGGAGGTTGTTCACCGGTGCTGGCCGACTGAAGACTGGGACGTAAGACTTGTTTTTTTTCCTGGGAATTGATTCTTTAAAATGATTTACAGCTTCAGTCAGTGAGACAACAATAAAATACTCATTAATTTGTTCAAACAAATCTAACATAATACAATCAATGTCACTGTCACAATTATCCATTTCAGTATCAAATAAATTAATAAACTTTTGAAAAAGGTGTTGATCAAACATTACTTTTTTGCGACAAATAGAATGAATACGAGTAAGATGTTGATGCAACATTTCCTTGGATAAAACTGATTGAAGAATGATATGTAATGAAATAAAATAATGGAATGCATCATTATTGATAACCGTCAATCCATGATTATCATTTTGTTTGTCAGAAATTTCCATAAAACTACAATCTACAGGCTGTTCTAAAAGATGTTGTTGAACACGTAAAGATGATATCAATTTGCACATATTGCACAATGTTTGGCTAAGACCAATTGATTTTGTGGAATATTGTCTTGAAAGGAGCTTGTCGAGTCTGGAACGGATCTTTTATATGGAAGCTCCTCCTATATATCTGATCTTGGCATAGCTGGATTGTGATAATTGCTGATCCTGATTAGGTGATGTTGATGACTCAGTGGATGTTGCAGTGAGTGCTATTTGTAACTTGGTAACATGTCTGTCAAACAGCCAAAATGCGAGACAAGAAGAAAATTTGAATTGTAGTTTTGTTGGACTGTCTGAAGAGAATAGTTCCCTGCAACGTTGTAAATGTTCCGAACTAGATAAAAAATTGCCCAGAGAAATGTGTATGTCCTTCCAAACTGTTGTTGACTGGAGTTTTTTGCCAAAGAATAAATTATTGATCTTTGTATATAAAAAGTCAGTATGGTTTTTCATAATTGAAGAACAAATTATATCATCTGTGACATTCTGCACATAAGATCGACTTTGATTTTCAGAAATAAAGTCCTTAATGTTATATGTACAATTTTGTATTACTACACTGTCAGAAATTTTAGATATTTCTTTATTTTCAGTCACAGAAAGTAGAGAAGTATTGATGATATTTTCCACAATATGACCATTCACACAGCATCCTTTGTCTTCCCGTAAAATTTCAGATGGAAGGGAATAGTAATCAATGACAGATTTATCATGTGGTCGACATGCAGTATCTGGCGTATATCCAATAACTCTTAAATGAGCCTTACACGTGACTCTTCCAACAGCAACTCCAAGTTGACCAGGAGCAAAGAAGGATGTGCAGTCAATTTCAGCAGCTGGAAGAGTCAGGCCCTGGGCCCTGTGGACAGTCAGAGCATACGACAATTTTAATGGATACTGCAAACGACTTGCAGAAATTGTTTTTGAAACTTTGTCGACAAGTTCAAATTGTATCTTTGGAATCCTTACCAGTTGGAAATTTGGAAATAGCACGAACGGGTCAGCACCCACTGTCACACTAACAATCTTTCCTTCTAACCCATTATATAACTTGTCGGAAATATTTCTTGTTAGTATGACAGGGGCGCCAACCTTTAGACATAGGTACCTGGACGCCTGGGAATTAGATAGCAGTCTTGTTTGTCCTGGAATAAGATAAGCATGTATATTTGAATTGATTAATTTGTGTTTGCAATTTGGTTAAATTTGTTAATATATTAAAAGATACGGGAGGCCTTGGCAGTAGGTATGCTGTTAAAATATTCATCTCCATCAAAAACCGTCATACAACTAAGGAAAAGTAAGATATAGACAGACTTTGTTCTTATGCCAATCAGAAATATGGCATAAACAGTATGTTATCGTCAATTTTTCCCCGTTTGTTATGTAAACAAAAGCCAAAAAAGTTACTTTTCCTGGCTTTTGTTTAGATCTGGATATGGTAAACATAAATATATGTAGCTAGTGTCGTCGCTTAAATGTTTATGTCCATGAGAGGGATTCGAGCATTTATTGGGCGAGGCTTCGACGAGTCCAATAGATACAAAATCCCCTGAGCTGGACATAAACAGTTTAAACGACGACATTAGCTACATATTTTATTTATCCATCGCACAAAACTTGCCTTTTATGAGGTAAATCTGTCATTTTCCTCAGTTTTACATTCGTTACTTTAATGGCGGCATTACATTTAAGCAAACCAATTAGCATTTATGACGTGGGAAAACCTGAGTGCAGCTTAGAGCGAAATAGTTCATTGGCATTTTTACAAGTATTAAAACCAGACCTTGTTCTGATGATTTATATATGTTTTAGAGTTAAAATATATATAACTAGCAGGTGGACCCGACTTCATCCGGGCTGTTTCCCCTCTGCTTTTTGGCGAATTGCGCGATTTTACCTTGAATTGTCCATTTTTAAGATCAAGGTCAGGTGGGGTCACGATTTGACAAAAGTACACATCGGAATCCATCCGGTTTTACCCAATTTGACCTCGAATTTATCATTTTGAAGGTCAAGGTCAGGTCAGTGTCACGATTTGACCCGTCCAAAACACTCCCTGGAAAAAATTACCACTAAGTATCAAATTTCTTCAAAATCCGTCTGGCAGTTTTCCAACACCAACACCCCAAAATATGGTGGAAATTGGCCAGCGGATACCGGGAAATCGGCCCAGCGGATACCAAGATACACTATGTATCAAATTTCGTCCGTAAAAATCCGCCAGTTTTACCCGATTTGATTTCCTTTTCAAGTATATAAACGCGCCTCATATACACACGCTCATTAATTATCAAGCTTGTGGATTAAACAAAATACTGGTGAAATGCGGGTCAAATAGCGACGTTAGATACAGCGTAATACATGTCGCGGTAACATCAAAGAAAGCCAGATGGCTGAGTACGCATATTTTTTTGCACGGGATGAAACTACTCATGCTCGAAAATCCCGTGATATCCTACGATTACATAATTTTATCAAAGAATGCCGAATTTCTTAGTCGGGACATTTTTATGCACGGGATTTTCATGGATGAAACTACTCCTTCTCCGAGATCCGGTGCTATCGTACGGTACATACTAATGATACTAGTAATTAATGGGTCCCTCTACAGAGTCCATGAGGTACAGAACAGAGTTTTAGCCAGCGTTTTATAAAATATATTTTTGGCGGGAATTGTGAACATGTGCGTCGTTGATTGTGCTTGGGGACCCAAGCGGGAGCCGCAGGACAACGCAACTATTATTTACCATACTTTGACTTTATCTCCATATTGGGGAGTGAGTATGTGACTATGTGTTTGTCTTTATCCTCCATGTATGTACTATGGATCAAATGAATGGCGTTGCTGACTTGTCACTATGAATTCCCACTACAAAGACTGATTTCGGGACAAGTTCCGTATTATTGTGAAATAAATCACTTTGTGATTTCGTTGACTGTGCATGGCAATATAGTCATAATATTATATTGCAGTCGTCAGTTTATGGACCAATAGAGACCATTGAACAAGCTACGCATTCCGAGTGAAAGATGTCGCTACCATTCGTATTCCGCCTCTATAAATATATCCTGCAGACAAACCCTGCAGTATGACGTCACAGCGCACAAATAATTTTACGATTGACAGCGTATATCCTAGATGTCAGTATCATGTTCACAGAAATACTTTATTCAATTCTCCTTGCTATCTAATATTGGTCAATGGATAGATGCCTTGTATTGTTGAGATTCATTATACCTGTCGGAATCTTATTGTATAAATTTGTAAACACTAACTCATAGCTTGTTCATTAATATATAGTCTTCAATCAAACGCCAGTCTTATGTGCGTAACTAATTGATTGATTATCTGGACACCACCAACAGAATTAAAGCACCCACGGAAAGGATTGACTTGCGTAGCTTTGGGTTGCTTTGTGGGACTCTTATGTGCAAGGAAATTGCTACTTTTCAGTGTAAAATAACAAATTTTCACCAACGGGATGAACCATGGTCGTCCCGTCGCGATATGTGTTTCCCCAATACGGACTCATTAATTTCCCCCTGGCGGAAACCCTGCGTTTATTAGGCAGGCTTTATGTAGGCAATAGACGTAGTGGGCAGTGGATAAAGAGCGTTATGTGATACTGTGTTCCTGATATGGAAATAATAAAGAGCGTTTATATCATTTTTGTGTGATTAACCAATAGAATCGCACTACGTTATGTAAACAGAAGCAGAACTTCTGAAACACGAGCAGTCTCGCGTAAAAGCAGTAATGATGGCAAAATTAATGTTTACTTAAAATTTGATAAGGCCAACAAAAAAAAGATGCTATGTTTCCGTACATCGACCGACCCTAAAAATAACCTGCCGACCCTAATCTTTTTTATTGATATTTTGAGAAAAAGTCAAAATTTTCTTCTTTTTTTTAAAAGGATTTTTTTTTCACTGTTTTTACTAATAAATGTTCATAAATATTGATGATCATTAGTGTGCAAAACACATGGTTTCTAACATATGCTTGTGAAAAGTGACCATGAAGTTACTGTTGTCTCAAAAGCCCCAGGTGTGTGATGGGTTTTGGATTGATGGGCATGAGTTTTGCAATTTTAATTTCATGAGAGTCGATCTCATACCTGCTTTACATGTATGCCTCGTTTGGGACTTATGGAACATACTCATGGATTCCAAATAAACATGCATGCACATTTATTATTTTCTTGGGAAATCCCCCCCCCCCCCCCTGCACAGTGCTTATTTGAGTCTGCAAGTTTATTAATTTTGAGGCTATGAAAATTTAAATCAGCACAAACTCAAGATTTCTATATGATTCGGATACCAAATTGATGAGCTTATAATTTTATGCATGACATATTCAAGTACATTATGGTATACATGTGAACATTTAAATATTGAATAAAACACTACATGACACATACTACGTTGATTCCTATTCTTGACCTACATGTACGATAAATTGTTTAACTATAGTTGATGTTTTGCTCAAGAGTTTCCCCTGTGCTATTATTTGGGTCTGTGCTGTTATTAACTTTCAATGTAATTTTCCCCCTGCACTATTATTTGGGCCTGCACTTTTATTTGGAGCCCGAGATTACCGGTAGAAACACTATCAACATACATGGCGTGAGTGTATCTGTATATATACATGTATAGAGGTTATCGCCACATATGTTTAAGTATGGATACAGCTATTTCCAAAAACCAGGCATGCTAGGTTGGGTGTAGCCTGGGGGCCCATTATTGTTATATTACAGTGTAATTAGACAGTATGTATTCAGACTATGTTGGGTGTACTGGCTACCTCCAAACACGATGTAGTCGTCACAATACAAGTATGGTATAATGGCGGTATTATGGGTAAAATTATAATAAAAGTTAGTGACATCAATTTCATACCAAGTTTGTAGCCAAATTTATGAAAATGTGGTATGTGAATAATAAATAACATACTTAACCATGAAGTAAGTTTGATCTTTCATCAATCTTAATGTATATTTCCACCGTATTTATCAAGTAATACTTTCCCCACAACACAAGTTGGCATTTTATGTCGCTTCGGTCGAGGTAATTCAATATTTCTGCAGCGGGATAAAAAATATTGAAATGAAATAAAAAAAATTAAAAAAAAACCCTACCTACCTACCTTAATTTTTCCGCTCCGTTATCGGAAACATACTTTTTTTTTTTGGCCCAACCCATGGCTAAGATAACAGCGCAGATGGATAGAAACAAACATTTCCAGACATACAACGATAACTGTAGAATGAAACATTTGCGCATTTGTTGAAAGCAGTCATAATGGTAAAGCTGCTTTCACATACATCCGCTTAACGCATGCGTTCTACAAACGTCCGCGTTAAGCTTTCATATATGCTGTTTACATCTGCGCGTATGAAACCGTTAGTAGATGTTCGAAAAATTATTTGTGTTTAGTTACATATTGTCCTTTCGCCAATCGCCATGCATTACTCCGACGACGAGGATGTTTAGCAATATAATTTGGTAATATATCCCAGGATATTGATATATTTAACAGAAATACCAACATACCAAATGCTAAATTATGGTATAGTGAATATTTAATCTATATTGATGTTGACTTGAATTTAGCGTCAGTTAAAACAACTCATGAACTGAGAGCTTAATTGCCTTCATATTCTATATGTCCCGAGATCTGAATGTCGTTTATAATAGTTTCCCATGAATTTTGGCACCTCTGTGCATCGTGGTATCCAATAATTTTATGACTGAAAAGGTGGTCATATTACCATAATGAATCTATTAGTTCCTCATCAAAACAAGCATTGTACCTATTCTTTTAAGGCATGGTATTCCTGGTATACCTATGCTTCTATATGAGAGACTGCAAGAAAAAAAGCTAACTTCCCACAAAACCATGCAATTCTATGTCATTTAATGTATAATGCTAAGCGGAAGGTTTTCGATCCAGGAGCTTAAAGATGTGCATGTGCGCGAGTTTTGCAGACGGTATGTGAAAGCTCGTGTCATAGCTTTGGAGACCGAAACCATTCGCTAAACGATGCGCATATAGATGCGTTAAAGGTGGATTATCTCTTTGTAAACATGTATTATATAGTTACCGGGGTATAAAATATTAGATTTGAATCGAAGACTCCTGTCCGGAAATGCTTCTATCGATTAATATTAATTTTATTTCGAATATTTTCTGGTCTAAAAAGGGGTGTTTGTTCAGCTAACGAACAATAGTGGTTACTGTTAACATAGACCAGAAATTATATTGTGCAATTTTGTCACAAATAAACGTTAATTATACTCATTATCGCTTATATCTGTGGAACAAAACAATACAAACAACCAATCTGTGTCATTTGACATTCGTTGCGTAGCCGTAGGAACAGCCCAGTGCTCTATATCGCAATACGGTCTCATCCGAATGGTCGGTTCTAAAAATAGTAACATAAATGGGCCCGATTTAATATTCGAAATAAAATCAATATTAATTGATAGAAGCTTTTCCGGACATAGGTCTTCAGTTCATATCTATTATTTTATACCCACGCAACTATTTAAAATTTGTTATTTAAAGAGATAATCCATCTTTAAACGGATGCGTGAAGCGCCATTAATCGAGTATACCTCTCATTTTCCTTCAAAACAGTGGGGGTATGATGATAGCTAATTGAACAGTTTTTAACACAAATTACCAAATAGTTTTACTTTGACAATTCTCTGTTACTTACCACTGTCAGTGGATTTGTAAATGACTTCTTCTCCAGGAAGCTTCTCAAAGGTTGACTTCAAAGTTGGAGCCATAAAGCCGATATTCACGCGTGTCAGCAGGAAGGTTGTGGAGGGGACGGTCGAGTGACCTCATCAATTTAGAAGTCTCTGCAGATGGTTCCCCCTCACACAACTCGTGCACCGCCTGAACCAAATCAGCCTCATTCTGTCTGACCACCTGATGAAGAGAACAAATAAGCCTTTCATGATGGGAGCTCCACTTGCGGACCATTACAGATTATGAGTCTCCCATAGGGTATGCCACATACATAAGAGGATGCACTAGCCTACAAGGTCAAAGTATTTATTGTTAGACAAATGTATTCTCATTTATATGCGAGTTTCCCTACAGGAGACTCACATATATAAGAGAATGCATTGGGACAGGGTTTTCTAAAGATTTCATGAAGCTCCAGTCATGGAAGGGTTAACACAGGTAGATCAATGACATTTCAACTTAAAATAAAAACTGTTCAAATATCTGGTTCATACAAAGATAGCAACACATATGACAGTTGACAATTGATGCTTTGATGTATTTGAGTTGTCTGTAGCAATGCTCATTTGAATAATCATTGCAATTTGTTCATTTGCGAAAAATGTGTCCCAATAAAATGGATAAATATTTCACATTGAGTTTTCTGAGTTTGGACCATATGATCAGTATGATTGAATTTTTTTTACAATGCTACATTCGTCCAGTATCTGGTACTCACTTGTCAGTTTATTTGCTGAAATAATTGAACATGGTTTTTTAAGCAACTTCCACATTGGTCAAAAGGCAAAATACATTGTCCATAATAGATGAGATCTATATTAACATTTAATCCAGGTTTTTTGTATTCTTCCAGGCTTCTTATATTAATGATCCAATCTTATGTTATTTTGTCAAAAACCAGAAATGTTAACTGATGGGAAACCTAAAAATATCCAGAACACTCATAGAAAAGATTTATCTAAAATTCATACCAAATATTCTAGCACAGATCAAATTAATGCTGAAATGTTACTCACTTCGGATAATCTGAATAGGTGTGGAAAGACCTTTGAGAAGATGTTGCTGGTCAAGCAAAATTCACCGTAATCCCCAGCCACAACATTTGGTACAGACGGCAACTGCTTAAAATCTCCACAGGCTATAACCTAATATAAAAGAAATTAGTATTATTCCACTTCATGGAATTTCATCACATCCAAATGAAGTGTAGAAAAAGATAATACTTATTATATTCTTTGAAAGATGGTTTAAACTTTTATTGTTAATAAATATCCGATAACAAAAACATAAATATGCCTTTTCATACTGTTAAATGAATTATAGAGAATTATTGAAGAAAAATTGTACTAAATCACAATGATGTCCTTTCGGCTGGTTGGTGTAAACAGTATTTATTCCATATTATTCGTATATTACAAAAAAAAGATTAACAGTGATGATATGAAGGGGATTCGACAACACGCTTTAAGCTTTTGGGAGTCGTTTCCGATTGGCTAATGACAAGGTCCATCCTGTGAGAGTGATTTTTTAACATTTCAGATTGTTTCATGTAGATAGGGGCTTCATGTTTTAAATTGTTGACGTTTCATTGTGGGTATTATAGTCTACTCACAGTATGGGCCGGTTCGATAGGTGTTTCAAGATAAGGTAGTTTCATATGGAATGATTTGGGCTATGTGGGAGTATGTTGGAAGGGTATGGCGGTTGTCAGATGACTATAAAATAGTATTATATGGAATTATTTTGTTTATGTGAGAATAGTTTAAGGGGTTAAGATTGGTGTCGGGTATGATAAGGAAAGTATTAGGTGGGATGATGAAATATCTTGTTGGCAGTACAGGTGATTTTGAGGAGTGTGGATAATCTGTTGTGTCAGATTATGCACTGGTTGGGAATCTGACCTTGCTTCTGATCCAACGTCACATCATTAGGGGACGCACTTGTATTGTCTGTTCTTCTAAGCTGTATAACATACCGTGATAATAATTTGCTGGGGTTTTGCAACAGTGTCCAATGTGTAATCCATTAACGTATCATATAGTTGACTAACATTAATGCGTTTAATATCAATAAGTGTGTGGCTCAGCGGACAATTATTTGGTGCCGTCATTAAAACGTTTGGTACGAATGATAAATTTTTGGACTTCTTTGAAAATTGTTAAGTTTTCTTCCAGTGAGATTTTAGTGGATCCACACAAGAGTGTCTCGGATGTGACGATACACAGATTAGAAATTGATGATAAGAGTGAGCGTCGTTGGGAGCGGTATCTAACACATTCAATTAAATAGTGTTCTGTGTCCTCAATTTCACCACAGACACACCTGGGATGATCGGAGACAAAGTTGGAATAAGTATGGTAATTTAGGTGGCTACAATGTAATCTTAGTCGGGCGTGCAGTATTTGGGCTTCGCGGGTGTACGCATAGTAAAACCATCTGTGGGTCTTCTTCATTTTCAAGTCGAGAGACCTCTTAAATGCTAAGAGGGAATCCATTTTAATAATATTTTTGTCGATATTGTTCCATAGGGACGTCGTTGGTGGAAGAAATGATCTTCTGTGATATTCATAGTCAAAACCATGGATTATGAAGTGATTGCTTTGTCTAGTTTCGCGCCTAGATATTTGCCCATGAGTCGGGGGTACTAGTGTTCTAAGATAAATCGGAGACTAACCATATACCATTTTATAAAAAAAAACTTTAATTTTTGTTTTTCACGACGTGATTTCAAAGTTTCCCAACCAGTTTCTAACAACAGTGTAGAATTACCGACATATCTGGTGGCACCCGTCACAATACGAGCTACTTCGTATTGTATGTTTTCGATTTTATCAGAGTCTTATTGGGAGCATCCGTCCCATACAATACAGGAGTATTCGAGGATTGATCGAACTAGCGTGAAGTAGCATTTTTCGAGTGCTGTTCGGTCAAGATAGAATCGGTATTTCCTCAGTAGAGAGATGCGTTTCCACGCGGTCTTAGTCATTTCTTCAATATGAGGCCCCCAGCTTCCGTCGTTACTCAATATAATGCCAAGATGTTTGTGTACTTTTGCTTCTTTTATGGGCTGTTGGTTCATGTACAGTGTTGGGTGGTTTAGTGGGATACGTTTTCTGGAGCATGTTAGTGATTCTGTCTTGAGTTCATTGAATTTAACATGCCATTTAGAAGACCAAGCTTGGGGTTTGTCAATATCCTGTTGCAGCACTATCGCTCCAGTGTGAGGGTCATTGGTAGTAAATGCGATGGATGTGTCGTCGGCAAAGAGGCGAACGTTACATGTAATATTTGCTACAATGTCGTTTATAAATACGAGAAAGAGAATAGGCCCCAATACAACTCCCTGGGGCACTCCTGCGGTTGTCTCCCCCCATTTGGATTGACCATGTCGTAGGACAACACGCTGCTGCCGGTTAGACAGATATGATCTGAACCATTGTAATAGGTTATCACGAATTCCTATACCATGAAGCTTAAATAGTAGACCGCCGTGCCATACTTTGTCAAATGCTTTACTAATGTCGAAAAATAGTAATCGAATGTCTTGCCCATCGTTAAGTGAACTACTGATATTGTTATATATTTCACACAACTGATAAGAGGTTGAGTCAGCGGGCATGAAACCAGATTGGTGTTCTGTTAAAATATGGTTTGACTGGAGATAAGTCATGAAATGCTTGGCGATGCATTTTTCAAATAATTTGCTTATACAACTCAGAAGTGAAATCGGACGATAATTTTCTGGATTGCTACGATCGCCTTTCTTGTGTATTGGTACCACGTTCGCTCGTTTCCATTCTGGAGGAAAGTATGATTCGCGAAGAAAACGGTTGAACATCTGCGAAAGAGACTTGCTTAAGCTTGTACAGTTTTTCAGTAATCGCGGGCTAATACAATCAGGACCAGATGCTTTGTCAGGCTGTATTGCCTTAAGTTCGTTGAAAACTTCTAGTTCGGTTATTTCTATACAATTCAATGTAGAAAGATCTGGGTCATCATTTAATATATCTGGGGGGTTATATGACCTATCAATGGATGCGATACTGCAGAAATAATTATTGAGGACCTCTGATTTGTCCGCGTCGGCCGATAAAATGTTGCCTTGCCAATTTAAAGGTTGGCTGGTTGGCCTTATCCCTAATAGCCTGAGCTATTTGCTTCTTAAAATATATCATAAAAATTGTACATTGTGTCAAGGTTAATGTAATAAAGCGATGTATACCTAATAAACTGTTTTAATATTGCAAACTTAAAGATACGGTTGGCCTTGGCGGTGGGTATTCTGTGAAAATATTTCCACCCGTCAAAAACCGCCACAAACAGAAAGAACATCAAAATGTAGACAGACTTTGTCCGTATACAAATAAGAAATATCGCATAAACTGTATGGTATTGGCATATGTTTGGCCATTGTTATGTAAACAAAAACATAAAAAGTTACTTTCCTGGTGTTTGTTTATATTATAATGGTAAACATAAAGAGCGTTCTTTATCGGCGAATTCCTTATATGGAATTATTAAAGAGCGTTTATGCTATTTATGTGTGATCAGCCAGTAGCATGCTGTTGTTTTCTGTAACACAATCAGACTCTTGTTTAGGTAAGACATAATTTACGCGATGGTCATGGTATATATGAACGAAACTGTATTAGTTTTAATGTTTTTCTGTTTACGGTGATTGGAAAAAATATGAATATTTTCGACAACAAAGGCCGCACGTGCCTTTAATGTGTATGTTCTGCAAGTTTTATGTATGCAATAAATGTAGTGAGTGGCGAAGAACTAATATAGATATTGATTGATTGCTTTAGTTTATTATTTTTTTTATTTTTATAAACATATCAGTAGCAGATATGTGTTGAATAATAGTGTGCATTGAGCTCTAACATGTAATGTGTTAAAAAGTGACTTGCAGGCTTACAACATGAAGTAGATGACTACAATTAAGAAAATGATAAGCTGACCCTCATGCTCTTCTTACATACAAACTGGAATAGTTTATCAGATTACATTGTTTCCACTGAATCGGTTCAACAATTCAAGGAGCTTTTCATAACAACTGTTTAAAGTTGCGATATATGTATGACTTAACGTCATGAATAATTTTAAAACAATTAATTTATTTACGTTATTCTATACATGTATGCTATTATGTGAAAGGGGTAAAAGTCATGGCGACTTACTCCCCAAACATTGATGATGATGATGTAACTTTATACAATTGAAAGGCACAAAACTAAATTCAGGATCACATATTAGAATGGGGAGGTATCAGTTTTTAGACGACAATAACAGTAGCCAATGTCAGGGGCATTATATCATGTTTGGTAATCCCAGTCATAAACTGGTAGTACAATGTCATTTTTATATAAGATTAAATGAGTTTATATGCATAACAGTTCCCTCTTCATTTCTGGTTATTACTAGACAGAGGAAGCTATCTTTGTCCATTCTTAATATGCGCAGAAAAAAATAAAAATAAAACCCTCCCTCCCTCATTGATTTGAAAAAATAATTGCCCGAGAACCAAAACTCTTTTTTTTTGGCCTAACAAATAGCTGCATAATTAGAAGACAGAACAATCTAAATTAACTTTGACCTTGGAATAAATTGGCCAAATAAATGTGGTTAATACAAGTTGGTTTGAATTTAATTAACTGATCAAGAGCACTCTGATCACCAAAGATGACACAATAAAGGTAAATGTGATTAATTTCTGTCATCCCTATGCCTGAAATGACACTACAAGTATGATGAATAAATAAAGGGTAATCACTTGAATCAACTGGTGATGTGACATAATTCATGATAGGCCGGAACATTGTACAAACACAATATCGCATTGCGCTGGAGTGTTTTGCAAAATAATTCCTGGTTCGAATGAATTTGTTCATGTCAAAAATTAAATCAAGTGATCATTCTGTGTATTATATTCCTCCAGAAACGTCTGATTTGCCAGGAATCTAAATAAAATTCTCATTATAACCATGACGCACACATTTAAAGACATATTATGGAGTTGTTTAGGTGCGTGAAATTTATAAGTCAGTACTCAAGCTATATGCCAACATGGGGCATATAGCAATCAACTAACATTGTCGAATATTTCAATGAAATCTACCCTACAGGTACCACTCCCTATAAATCATCATCTGAAACATGCTCAATTGTTAACATTTAAATCTCGATTCAGGACGCAAATATCAGCGACAAACTAACACAAATGATTTTGCCATCGAGAGTCATTGCATTAAATTACTACATAATTATGGCAGGGTGTCTTGTCAATTTGGATTAATATTCTTAAAAAATAACTACTTTGAGCAAGATTGTTCTCCATTTCTGTTTGATCACCCTACCTTAGTAGTAATACATAATGCACAAGTTAAACTGACATAACTAGAGATGGGCTTGTCTCAGATGGGACTAAGTAATACCCCCCGTATTCAAAATGTTATTTGAGTGCAGTAGCCATTATCATATATTGGGCACTGAAAATATGTCAACAAGTATCCCTAACCCTACACCCCCTAACCCTAATCATAACTACACAAAAAAAAGTCAGACAGACATCATAATCGCAGGTGCACAGGTTCCCATGGTAAAAAATTAACCTAAAAATGTAGAAATAAAAGCTCGGAAAAAATTATACATGTTGAGTCGAAAAAGGGGGAATAACTCCTCAAAAAAACGTCCGACAGACATCATAATTGCAGGCGCACAGGTTCCCGTGGACCATGGTGGTTGATGTCTGTGTCAAGTTTCACAATTGATAAAAAAACAACTGAGAAAACTCCAGACAAATTTGTGTCCACGGATGGACAGACGGGCGGACAGACGGATGCACAAGCTGATACCAGTATACCCCCCCCCCACAACTCGCTGCAGGGGGTATAATTAACTAGATAACACTGTAGCTCAACTTTGTAAAGACGGTAACTTTTTTGTGATGAGCAATGAATAGCGAGATTAAAAAGGAGTGTAAAAAATTAGCAGTAAAGGATTCAGTCATACACAGAGTAAAATCCAAGATGGCAGCCATGTTTTTTGGCCGAATGACCCCAAAATGACTCGTTTCCATCTACATGTCATTATTAACATCCATGACAAATTTTAAGATTTCCAAACTAAAGTTACAACCTGTAGCTTAAAGGATTTAGTCATACAAAGAGTAAAATCCAAGATGGTTGCTGGCGGCGATGCATTTTGTCCAAATGACCCCAAAATGACTCTTTCCCATCTACATTCCAATTTCAACAGCCGTGAAAAATTTCATGATGATCAGACTAAAGGTACGACAAAATTTCATAATAATCGGACCAAAGGTACGTACTGTAGCCCGTGCTAAAGGAAATTGTTGACGAATCACATACGCACACACACACAAACACACATACGACGGATACCAAGCCATGGCAATAGATCAAACTTTACAACGTAAAGTTGAGCTAATAAACAAGGAGTCGCAGACGGCAGTATTCCCTGCTGAAATGTGCAGTTGGGAAAGTGCATTCTCAATAAACAAAGTGCAATATTTGCAAAATCGTTCTAAATACTAGTCGTGTGAACTCTTATACCAAAAACCTTTTAAATCCGTTGACATTTGTGGAAATGAGCCCTGTGACATATAATTGCACACAAAAAAATAACAAAGTCCAATAACTCTCAACAAATCTTTGAAATCTGTTGACATTTGTTCAAGTTATGACTCGACGAGATGGACGGAACGCATTCCTATATCCCCCGCAAATTTTCAATTTGGCAGGGGATAATATTTTTTACTAATTTCATGTTGAAGTGAAGATTATTTACCTGAATACCTCCAAAAGGTTTATCGTTTTCTCTGATGTCTCTTATGACTTTCTCAATTTTATCAAAACAAGTTTGGGACATCATACCAATCTCGTCAATAACCAAACACGATGCTTTCTTTATCCGCATGTATTGTTCCGTATATCGCTTGTCATGTTTCAACATCTGTGTCATTTGAATGTAACAGTGCCGGCCATCACCATACCCAGACCATCGGTGTATAGTTGTTGCTCCATGCCCCAGGTTGTTGGCAGTCACACCAGTTAGAGACGTCACACATACATCTTTGTGTTTCAGATGTTGGATGATATACCTGTCAGAAAAGATAAATCTGAGTTTATTTCCACCAATCATATTCCTGATTTTAAATTACAATGTTAACAAATGCAAACCTCAGATAGAATTCTAACATTTATCAAGTAACTTGTTTACCCATCACCATTTAATAACATGCAATTTAATATCAATTCTTTCACCTACATGTAATCGTATGAAAAATTAAAACAATTTTAGTATAAACATGTCTATGAGAACAAGCAGATTTTATTACAACGTGTTCAGAATAGAAAAGCAAATAATTTAGCCATTTGTTTCATAATTATCATATCAAAATTCACAGAAAACAGTGTCTTTGTCATATATCAATTAAACACAGTGACTATTGTTGACAGAACCATTACCATGTTTATCAGCCAACATCTTGTCACAAATAAAGGTGATTAGTTGATGTGGGTGTAGTTAAAACGTTGCATTCTCTGAAATGGTACACTCTATGTGGTTTGAATTTTTGACAATCAGACTACGCTCTTCCTGTGGAGCTAGTGTTGGATACCTACCAACAGATTAGTTTTATTCACTGCAATTAGTACACAATATGTCTTTTGTGATGACACGTGACCAGAATAAAGGTACCGCATGTGTATGCACTAAGTTACTGACAATTGAAAAGTTAATTCATTAAAAAGTATAAATTAATGTTCACATAATGACAGAGGCATTCTGCAGTGTAACAAATAATTTCCAATTACATATCACCAGTTTAAAATTTACCAAAATATTACTTAGTTTTGTTTTGTGATGATAACATCATACAAGAATAAAAGTGTTTTGATCTTGACGTCAAGGTCAAATAAAATGTACATGACAAAGGCATCATCTCAAATATATTTATGTGTTACATCTGAAAACCTATAACCAACTGGATTACCATATAGTTTCATTTAAAGCATAATAAAGGCATGTAGTTTTATCTAAACTAGCACTAACAGTACTTTTAACATTAAACCTAGCCTGATTGAAGTTACGACATTATTGTCAAGGTGGTGGAATCAATATATCCTGGAAATTCATAATATAACTTAGTTTCGCTTGGTGATCCATTGTATGCAAGAAAATCAGCTGTGCTTCACTTGTTGTCAGTTTGAACTATACTTCAGCTGTCCACTTTTGTAATTGTTAGTTCTATTGGTACATACATGTAAATAATAATGTTAATTGGGTAATCTTTTGCACAGTTTGAGGTCTCATTTGGCAACAAATCCAAGTTCAGGTGGCAATGGCCAGAAGCCATCTGACGGATGTACTCTGGTCAGTTGGAATGAATCAAATATTCCACAACAAAATGCATTGAATGTAGAAGAAATTCCCATATTTCAACCATGAATTTGATGACACAAGATTTATTAAACAAATGTTGTAATACTTATGATCTACCAGTTAAAACGATGTTAAACCTCAACCAAACAAACAAAACAGGTGCATATATGTATATATCATCAAGGTTTAATTAATAAATAAAGAAATAGGTTAATATGTAATGACCACCAACACTGATTTGTCAAAACAATGAGTGTATACTCCACAAAAGCATATCTTAACCTGTAGTAAGAGGGATTTCAACAAACCAATGTAATCAGATAAAATATTAATATTTACCAAAGGTGCAATGCAAAAGATATTTATCAAAGGTAGTGAAATACACTTCTGAAAAAAAGTCTCAAGCAAATATATAACTCTTATGTAACTATTTGGGTGTTAGATATTTCATACACTGCATGTGTTTTTATGACAAATATATTTATAATTTATTTGCTGCACATGATATAACAATTTATGATATTGTTTTCGTATTATGATCTGTGTGTTATCTATTATATATTTTTGGAAGAACTGTATGTGTGTATGTGTGTATGTGTGTAATTATATATTTTGGGACATCTGTCTGTCTGTCTGTGTTTGTGATGGACTCGAAAACGACCGAGCCGATTTCGATGAAACTTGGTATGTGGGAGTACTTTCGGCCGGGAAGTGGCATAGGCCTATGAATTTGCCCATACGACGTGACCTTGACATCGGGTTATTTCAAGGTCAAACGCCCGAATATCACGGGATTTCGATGAAACTTTGTATGTGCGGTTACTTTCGGCCGGGGAGAGGCATAGGCCTATTAATTTGCCCGTGCGACGTGACAATGAAATCAGGTATTTTTCAAGGTCAAACGCCCGAATATCATGGGATTTCGATGAAAATTAGTGTCTAGCGATACTTTCGTATGGGGGGTATCATAAGCCTATTCATTTGTCCGTGCGACGTGCCCTTGACATTGAAATCGGGTAATTCAAGGTCAAATCGCCAATTTAATTGGGATTTTGATGAAATTTGATACATAGGGTTACTTTTGTCCACTGAGTGTTTTGGATGGGTCAAATCGTGACCCCGACCTGGCCTTTACCTTCAAAATTATCAATTCGAGGTCAAATCGGGTAAAATCGGATACTTTTGTTAGGTCATTTTGTCCGGGCAGTGTTTTGGACGGGTCAAATCATGATCCCCACCTGACCTTGACCTTCAAAATGGACAATTCAAATTCAAATCGCGCAATACGCCGAAAAGCAGAGGGGAAACAGCCCGGACGAAGTTGGGTCCACCAGCTAGTTGGATATAAAACAGGTGGCCCAATTGCCAGTTGACCACAATTTAGTGTAACACAGACATGCTATATAAATATTTACTAATACATTTACTTTGGCAATGTCATTAATTTCTTTTCAATGACCTAAATTAGCAATAACGCACTTGCTACCAAACAGTTTGTGTGTGAGATTAATGCATCTACATATTCCATTTGTCAGAAATGCAGAAGAAAACCAGTTATGCCCACATAATAACAGGACCACAGGACCTGGCTGTATATAATCAAATTTGTGTTTGGTTACACTTTCCCAATGTTTACTGGTCATTTATTCAACAAAACATTGTTATATTTAACACAGTATAATGAAGAACAACAAGCATCTGATTATTATTTAGATATTGGAAATGACGATGTTGAAACCCGGGTAACGATTGTCATCCGGTTGGACACAATTGGCCGATTCAGAATGTCGTTTCAGATCATCGGGTCATCACTACTCATTGGTACCTCAGAAATAACGTAACAGTGTTACAAAATGCCTAGCGGAGGAAAAATGTACCGGTTTCATGCAGTTTCTAGTATCAACCGCCCCCATGTCGCCATGTCTCGGAAATTTGGGCATCAAAATAGTTATACTTTGCAGAACCAAGTTTTTTTTGGCTATCAAATTTCAACCCCATATATTATCTGAATGACAATGTCCTACAGAATAAATGAAACACTTCAGAAAAGCCTGGGAACCATATTTCCAGAACATTGTTCATAGAACAATCACCTCTGATTCAGAAATTTTCATGAAGAGGTTGCCAAAAGGAAGTCGGTATCGGACAGTCATTCTCTCATGCTAGAGGACTGGGGATCGCAACCTGGTCAGGGTATTCTGAAACAAATCTGACCTCAGCCAGATACCAGATGAAAAGTCTCATATCACTAAATAAAGATGTGAATGCAAAATGCTGACTTCCCCCATTACAACATTTGTCCAGGTATGTTGTCGTGGGTGCAGTACGCTGTCCGATCAGGCATATCTATACATTAATGGCTGACCTGTGTACTAGTATATACGCTTTAGTGTGTGCACATTATAGAACGCTACTGGAGTAACTAGTACTGAAACGGTTGACCTAGTTTTGTAGCCGGTTAACCGTGACGTGTAACCGGATCATAACCGGATATCCGCTATTTTCAACCTATGACTTTACACTCATTATTGACACCATAAATGAACCAATATATCATCATAATTTGATTTATTAAAGGTACTCAATCTGAACAGCGGGTCCCCATCTCAACAGATTCCAACAACAACAATCCGATCAGAGTGTCCTATATTACTATTTCTTTGGCTTTGGGGTAAAACATATTTGATTCGAGTCGAGGAACCCATCAAACAAAGCTCAGAGTTATTAGATATTGATTTTTGAAATTTGTTATTTGCTCGAAATGAGTACTAATAATTGCCGTCAATTTCGTAGCCTGCTCGAGACGTGTACACCAAAAACCTATTCAAACAGACAAGGATGGATAACTCTCAAATCAAATGGTAATAATAACGCAATTTTGACTGAGATCTGGGCCAGAAAGTATTCCCGGTAATGAAAAATAATAGATTTCTAAAATCGATATCTAACAAATCTGAGCTTTGATGGGTGACTTCCTCGACTCGAATCAAATATTTTTGACCCCCAAAGCCATTGCAATAGTAATTGAGGGGAATTTTATCGGATTGAGTACCTTTAACTGTATGGCAAATTCACATAATGTTAACATAGAAATAGCTTGTGTTAAAATCACTAAACACGAACAGTAAACGGCTGTGCGTTGACAAATTGACATGTGACACATGTGAACTACAACTCGCAGTGTTTATAAATAGACGCATCATGCTTGACCTGTTTGCATTGCAGTCGCGACTGTTGCCCGACTTGTCGTTCTCGTTGGGGAAGAATATTGCATAACCTATATAAATTTTTGTACATGCAAATCGCAGCAGCTTTTTATTGTCATTATAGCAATTGCGGGTTTGGAGAATATTAGGTCATGTGATTCTTCGGCGATTTGAGATGCAAAGGATGACCAACGGCAGATAAACACAATTATGAAGTGTCATGAACTTTATGTAGTTAACACTAAAATTACAATTTAAAAAATCAGCTGAAAACCTGCTGAAAACAGTGTCCCAGACATGGCATGCAGCCATGCATCTTCGATGTTTAGCCACCGAAGCCAGACTGCTAGTACATGTATGTAACTTGCCATTCATGGAAGACTTTTTATCTCGCACCAGATTGTGATTTTTAATACACCAAATTTCGACTATACTCCTCAGAGTGATAAAGATTATAGCACAATTGATAAAGTACACGTGTTTAAAACCTAATGTTATCAGTCTCGTGCTGATTAAGAACCTAATACATGTATGTTTGTTTTTTTCCTTGGGATCGCGTGTGCACAATACATAGTGGTTAAAGGTACGGTTGGCCTTGGCGGTGGGTATCCTGTGAATATATTTCCACGCGTCAAAAACCGCCACAAACAGAAAGAACAACAAAATGTAGACAGACTTTGTCCGTATACAATTAAGAAATATCGCATAAACAGTATGTTATGGTCATGTCTTTCAACATTGTTATGTAAACAAAAGCATAAAAAGTTACATTTCTGGCGTTTGTTTATATTATGATGGTAAACACAAAGAACGTTCTTTGTTGGTCAATTCCTGATATGGAACTAATAAAGAGCGTTTATGCCATTTGTGTGTCATTAGCCAGTCGCATTGTGCTGTCTCCCGTAACACAATCAGGCTCTTGCTTAGATAAAATATAGTAGGTCTTTATGATAACATGCTGTTTAGGCAATGGTCATGGTATATATGAACGAAACTGTATGCGTTGAAATGTTTTTCTGTTTACGGTGATTGGAACAAGTATGAATATTTTTCGACAACTAAGACCTCCCGTGCCTTTAACCGGTTTATCATAGTCTAACTGGTTGTTGACAATAGCCGGTTGTCAACCGGATATCCGGATATCCGTTTCAGCACTAGGAGTAACCACAGGGTTATCAATTTACTTTGGCATGGCAGCATCTGTTCCGGCAGTGCAATATCTATAGATACAGATAAGACTAAGAGCAAATATCTATCAACTAAATAACACTGTTAATTTTTACATTTAAAAAATTTGGCATAGGTTTAGGTGCTATCGACCAATTTTTAGTATAGTCATGACCACTGTACAAAATAACATGTATCATTGTAATAAATTGTGTAAGTACGTATATTCCAGTGGGCGCGAAAATAGGAAATATGACTCATTATGTTCCCCATAATTCTTTCACAGATAATGGTTTATAAAAACAAAATAATACCTCATTAAATGAGATTTTCCTGTTCCACATTGGCCAGTAATGAGGACAGAATGTCATTTGTCAATGACACTGGCAATTTCCTTTTGCTCCGAATTCAGATACGCTGCCATAATTCAACAACCGCGTGATCGGCACTAATGTTCACAGGTGATTCCCCTAAATTTGGTGCAGAACTATAATTATTTACTGCGGTATAAATGTCAAGGTCAAATTCACCGGAACTAAGTTCTGGTGTCACGCGGGTGCTCAACCTATAGAAGCGTTGCCGTAAATGGTTGCAAAAAACTTTTGTTTCTTTCTAATAGTTGGAAGAATCTTTAGTAAGACGAACACTGTAAGTAAAGCTAGTGTTAATTATATGTGTATGAACGCGCGACGGTTAATTAAAGATGGATTATCTCTTTAAATAACAAATTTTAAATAGTTGCGTGGGTATAAAATAATATATATGAACTGAAGACCTATGTCCGGAAAAGCTTCTATCAATTAATATTGATTTTATTCAAATATTAAATCGGGCCCGTTTATGTTACTATTTTTAGAACCGACCATTCGGATGAGACCGTATTGCGATATAGAGCACTGGGCGGTTCCTACGGGTATGCAACGAATGTCAAATGTCACAGATTGGTTGTTTGTATTGTTTTGTTCCACAGATATAAGCGATAATGAGTATAATTAACGTTTATTTGTGACAAAATTGCACAATATAATTTCTGGTCTCTGTTAACAGTAACCACTATTGTTCGTTAGCTGAACAAACACACCTTTTTAGACCAGAAAATATTCGAAATAAAATTAATATTAATCGATAGAAGCATTTCCGGACAGGAGTCTTCGATTCAAATCTATTAGTTTATACCCCGGTAACTATATAATACATGTTTACAAAGAGATAATCCACCTTTAACGTCGATAGCGTAAATAGTATTACAACGAAAGAAATTCCAATTTCCTCACTGGATATTTAATCTACATCCGGTTTCTAGTTATAAACTAGTTCCGGGGAAACTCGAAAGATTTACACTCTTTTGAGTTTCGGCTTGCTTGTGTACATGTTGTATCTGATGCTCATACCTTTTCTATTTACAGGCGATAAAGGACTCCTGGCGCCAGATTCTGCTTGGTTCTCTTATTATGGTGACAATAAAGACAAGATTCCACCAAAAGTTCCGAAATCCACACCTTGTTTTGCTAAATAAAAGACATTTGTCATTTCTCCAAAAAATCTGTTGTCTGTTTTTACTTCCTGTTTACGATCGACCACATGTTAAATGATGTTTGTCATGCGCACATCAATATTTCATGTTTCACCGGATATTACCAATACTGTAAGAATAAGGAGGAACATTCTTCTTGATCCCTTCGCTATTATTTGGCCAACCGCGTATAAAATGCTCACCCTGCGTCTACGTAACTACTTCGAACAGTTTAAAGTCACCGCTGTCTACCATATACTAATGTACGTCGATGTCATGACGTTATTTTTAAACAGTTTTAAACTTTTCATAGTTGTCAATCGACTGCTTATTACTTCATAAATAGAGTGTATATGGTAAATATTGCTCATAACAAGGGCTTGGGTGAGTCAAAAGTATGTTCGATTTTGAACGAACTGCAAATTAAAGTTTATCAAGAAAAAAACAGGTGCAATCGGGTTACTTGCAGAAACAGGGTGGTGGAACGTATGCTCGATAATATACCATAACTAGACCGTAACTGCATTGAATAGAGCATTAGATTCTGGAATAATATTAGGGCCAGTTCCTAATGGCGATTTCGTGTGGCACATTTTGTCGCGCCGAAATATGCGCTAATATCGCACATTTCCCCTTTCAGCGAAATGGCGAGTTACCAATGGCGCAGTTTTTGTCGCTTTCGGCCGAAAGCGCCAATAGTAAGTGGTCCTAAGAGTATTCCATAGTGATTAATCGACTTCAGACAATAAGAACCCTAAGTAGGCATACCGTCGAGTAAACGACGGTTAGTTCAACCGTTTAAAACTATATCTGTTCATGTAGAATATTTCGACCGACACATTTGATGAAACATTTGACATTTTTCCGGGCATAACCGAACAAATGTGAAGGTGAATATAAAAGTTAAACTCTATTGAAGCGAACAACCGATATCGCTTTAAGCCGTAACTTTAATTTCTCGAAAGTATCGTAACAATTATCGAAGCATTGAAGTGCGCATGACAAACATCATTTAACATGTGGTCGATCGTAAACAGGAAGTAAAAACAGACAACAGATTTTTTGGAGAAATGACAAATGTCTTTTATTTAGCAAAACAAGGTGTGGATTTCGGAACTTTTGGTGGAATCTTGTCTTTATTGTCACCATAATAAGAGAACCAGGCAGAATCTGGCACCAGGAGTCCTTTATCGCCTGTAAATAGAAAAGGTATGAGCTTCAGATAGAAACTGATAGTAGGTAACTAGAGTCTCAATACAGATGTATATCATGTATTGTGACTCAATAGGGTCTAGTTATAAACCTGTTCATTTATTTACAACAACGGTCACATCATTCTCATGAAAAGGGTATATAAAACTACCAAAACCTGCCGTGTGGCCCTATGGAGTCAGATGTCCCAAATGTATGCATACTTTTCCTGCATAAATGTATATCAGGATTTATGAGGGGTCAGTTTATTATCTCCTGTTTGGATTTCCTTTTGTTCCAGTGAAGACCCGGGCGGATGTCGGCCTATTTATAGCAATAGGCAACCCCGAACAAGAACGATAACTCGCGTATTTCCGGAAGTCGGTAAATGATGACATCACATGAAATCTCCACAGTCTCGTGACTGAAGGTAATTGTAAACACCGCTATTTTAAGCAATTACGTGTCCTTTTCCAATAAAAATAGCACAATTCGGCAGCGGATAGAATATCCTTTGTTTACCAAACTAAAAAGCCGCGAAAATATTTGTGAAAATATTTTTGTTGAAATCGTGAAAATACTCCGAATTTGAAACTTTCTGACCACCTCGATTGCTATCGATTACGCTTCATTGCTCACTGGTAAGTTAAAAAGTTAAAAGTTAGCAATAAAAAGCCGTATTTCGATCGTCCCGCTGGTCCTGGGTTCAAAGGAAAAAATATGTTTTTAAATGCCATGGGGAGATCACTCTATTTGTAGTATTACCAGCTAATGTAGTCACATGATTAAAACATGGCGGCCCCATGAACATATTAATGATCGTACGTAAACAAATGTATTTGAAGTGAATAGTAATGTATTCTGCTGACCATTTTGCCTTTATTTGAATGAAATTGGTTGATTGAGAAGATCTGATTTATCTTAGCCACTTTATTGTGTATTATGCCATAATTAATTATATTTTAACTTGAAATTTAAATTGTTTAAAAATAAAAAATTCAGTCAACAATTGAATTAGGCCTACATGTATGACATACGACACATGTGGTGTAATACATGAAGGTATCACCCCCCCCCCCCCCAGGTTGTTCTTTATAGGTTTTTATTTGATGTAACAACATGGACAACAAAAAACGGTATATAGGCTAATATGAATATGAACGTGAACGAAGATTAAAAACAAAATTTAATAAGTTTAACAAACGAACAATGATTAATTTGGGGCTGCTGCTGGATGTCTGCCAGTGCATTGTGCTGGTCTCTTCTTTCGTCTCGCACCTACCTCCAAATCGCAGTGAATGCAAGAAAACATGCTTGCAGAATGAAGATAACCCACACTCAAGAGATAATATACCCAGTTCCGTCAGCATCATTCAAAGGCTGTTTGTATACTCACCTCCAATCAAACATATAACATAGACACAATATACATGTAGAAATATGGAGATTTGTGAAGAGGATTAATTGGACAACAAGCAAAATGCTTTGACATAATTAATGAATAAACACATGTTTTGTTCGTCAAAATCTTTAATAATATATCATCAAAAAACATAATCACTATTAACAATTTCCGGACAACCCACCCTTATTTATCGGGACAACCCGCCCTGAAAATAGCAGAGGGGCGGGTTAATTGTCTCGGGGCATGTAGTCCCGTTCCCGTTTGAATGATGGCGCAAAATAATATTTTGTGCTGATACTAGTCGATCTGTACGAATGAGTGGTTAGAATAGCTTCTTGGGCATATTTTACCACCATGCCATCATAAAGTATCATTAATCGTATCATAATGGCCTCATAATGCCCATAACATGATATTGTGTTGCGAACGGGTGGGTACTGGTTTGTTTATCCACTTAACCAGTTATTTCAAACCATACTTTATCATGTTGCAATGTTTACATAAAACAATGCCTCCAACATTAATTGAGATATAGTTATGTCATACGCTTGAAAATAATTTGGCTCATGAACTTTGTGAAGGTTGACACTCATATTTTGACCATTTTCTAAGAATTAATTGAAAAAAAATAAAATATCAGCTCTCATATCGATACACCAATGGCTGACAATGAAACCTATATACAGTTTTGCTGCAGGTTAGGTAGTATTTTGCGTGAATGGCTCCATAATGTTGAAAAAAAATAGCTTTTAAAATTTTTTGGTAGGGGGTATAGTTTGGTTATCAAGAAATATTTCCACGTATTCGACACAAAAGTCTCAATTTTTTTTATCAAAATGTATTCAATAGTGTCTGATAATAGAAATAACACACAGAAATACCAAAAGTTTTTATAGTATATTGTCAACATACTTGAAAAAATTAAAATAAAAATTCATCTTTTTGATGGGGGTATACTTGGATTTTGATCAAAATTTTCAATTTTTATGAAGGAAAAGTTCCTATTTCTGCATTGATTATGTAGATTGATCGTTCCCGATGAGAACAACATATAGGTTTCCCTTAAGAATTTGCCGTTATGCTGTGTTGTCAGAATTTTGCCATTCCTCAAAAACTGCGAATTGTCAACCCCCTGACCCCAGTCCAATTATTTGAAAAAAACATCATTTTTTTTCAAACACTGCCATTACTACTGACTTTGTTTCATATTCCTAACACCCTAAAGCTGCTATAACTGCATCTGAATATCTGGAAAAGGGTTTTGAAAAAAATCGTTGCCTATTGCTACTATTTATTATCGACATTATTCTGTTCACCACAGACACAGAGGGTACAGCGCATTCGAAACCATTACTATTAACTTGGCACCGCGTTATGGTCGTTACTTAGTTCCGCGACTGATAATAATGTCTAAACTCTTCATTCACAGCCGACAACGGCATTGCCAACACCAAGCACAGATTGTCTGTTCCCTTATAAGTAACATACGGTTCTGGTTTCATAATCTGGTTTCATATAATAGATATATCTATTGGGCGTTAATATCTCAACAAGCGGGCTCTTCTGGTTTGTTCTGGCATGTACTCAGTGTGACTCTCGTGGAAAAATGAGCATGCATTAACGTTGATATGTCATCAATGTAGTTTGAAATCTTTGCCCGGGTATGGCTGAACAAAATCTGACAAGCGGTCTATCGATCCTTACATTTATATTAGCAATCAATAAAACCAAATAGCCTCAAATCAAATGCTTAGCTAATGTTTGAGATAATGTCGATCACCACATACATGTAGTTAACGAAGTCAATAAAACCCAAATAGCCTTAAATCAAATACTTAGCTAATGTTTCAAATAATGTCGATCACACCATATATAATAAAGTTAACGACGTTAGAGATCACGTGACAGAATTGAAAATGATCGTGTTTATTTTTGTTCTGTAATTTTGATGAATAAAACATTTAAATTCAAGGATCGGTTATCCCAATTCGCTAAACGAGTTGTGGTCAATTGTTAGATTCCATTCACCCTAGGAACGCGAGGACTGTACTATGGGTTCAATATTATTCGGTACGTTGATTTTGAAATCGTCTATTATCAAGCCATATTAATTATGTCATTTTGAATTGCAAGTACGCCCAAAATTATAGCGCGATGAGCGAAGCCTCTCTTCCGTGGATCTCTTCAAGTTAGCCCAATCCTTCACCCGCGGCATACGGGTTCTGCTTCAATCTGGATGAATTCAACTCAGGACTCACAAGAAATCATGTTATCCCCTCTGTAGAATTTTAAGCCTTCTTATGCATCATTATTCCACTAGGGCCATATCACGCCGTATCCCGCTGTTCTTGTTTGATATATGTCAACTAAACAGGAAAAAAATATTTCGTATTACCCCGCAAAAAAAGCCGTCGCTATATAGAGAAGAAATGTTTTACAAGGGTCATAACAATCTCTTATGCCCCTTGTAAAACTGATATTACCCCGCAAAAAATGTCGTCGCTATATAGAGAAGACAGATTTTACAAGGGTCATAACCATCACGTATGCCCCTTGTAAAACTGATATTACCCCGCAAAAAATGTCGTCGCTATATAGAGAAGACAGATTTTACAAGGGACATAACAATCTCGTATGCCCCTTGTAAAACTGATATTACCCCGCAAAAAATGTCGTCGCTATATAGAGAAGACATATTTTACAAGGGTCATAACAATCTCGTAGGCCCCGTGTAAAACTGATATTACCCCGCAAAAATTGTCGTCGCTATATAGAGAAGACAGATTTTACAAGGGTCATAACAATCTCGTATGCCCCTTGTAAAACTGATATTACACCGCAAAATTTGTCGTCGCTATATACAGAAGACAGATTTTACAAAGGTCATAACAATCTCGTATGCCGCGTGTAAAACTGATATTACCCCGCAAAAATTGTCGTCGCTATATAAAGACAGATTTTACAAAGGTCATAACAATCTCGTATGCCCCGTGTAAAACTGATATTAGCCCGCAAAAATTGTCGTCGCTATATAAAGAAGATAGATTTTACAAAGGTCATAACAATCTCGTATGACCCGTGTAAAACTGATATTACCCCGCAAAAATTGTCGTCGCTATATAAAGAAGACAGATTTTACAAAGTTCATAACAATCTCGTATGCCCCGTGTAAAACTGATATTACCCCGCAAAAATTGTCGTCGCTATATAGAGAAGACAGATTTTACAAAGGGCATAACAAGCTCATATGCCCCGTGTAAAACTGATATTACCCCGCAAAAATTGTCGGCGCTATATAGAGAAGACACATTTTACAAAGTTCATAACAATCTCGTATGCCCCGTGTAAAACTGATATTACCCTGTAAAAATTGTCGTCGCTATATAGAGAAGACAGATTTTACAAAGTTCATAACAATCCCGTATGCCCCGTGTAAAACTGATATTACCCCGCAAAAATTATCGTCGCTATATAGAGAAGACAGATTTTACAAAGGTCATAACAATCTCGTATGCCCCGTGTAAAACTGATATTACAGCGCAAAAATTGTCGTCGCTATATAAAGAAGACAGATTTTACAAAGGTCATAACAATCTCGTATGCCCCGTGTAAAACTGATATTACCCCGCAAAAATTGTCGCTATACAAGGATTATAACCGAAGGGTTTTACATACAAGCTATGACCACTTACCTCACCGTTACATCTCCATAAAAATAGTCCACATGACAGTTAAAGATGGATTATCTCTTTAAATAACAAATTTTAAATAGTTGCGTGGGTATAAAATAATAGATATGAACTGAAGACCTATGTCCGGAAAAGCTTCTATCAATTAATATTGATTTTATTTCGAATATAAAATCGGGCCCATTTATGTTACTATTTTTAGAACCGACCATTCGGATGAGACCTTATTGCGATATAGAGCACTGGGCTGTTCCCACGGCTACGCAACGAATGTCAAATGTCACAGATTGGTTGTGTGTATTGTTTTGTTCCAACGATATAAGCGATAACGAGTATAATTAACATCTATTTGTGACAAAATTGCACAATATAATTTCTGGTCTCTGTTAACAGTAACCACCATTGTTCGTTAGCTGAACAAACACACCTTTTTAGACCAGAAAATATTCGAAATAAAATTAATATTAATCGATAGAAGCATTTCCGGACAGGAGTCTTCGATTCAAATCTAATATTTTATACCCCGGTAACTATATAATACATGTTTACAAAGAGATAATCCACCTTTAATCCTTATATTTATATACATTTAGCGAGAAAGCCACTTTTGTAAATATATTTAAATCGAAAAGTGTATCGTGACAAGATCAGCCCAAAATACCCAATAGCACCCTTGCCAAAAGTTAATAGGAACAATTTCTCTTCATATTGAAACCCGATGATGTATTAAGTCAATCCTGCGCGAGTCCAAATGCGCCCAAAACATTACGCGTTCGTCTTTCCAAACCTAATGACGTATCGATGGTGTTATTATATATTTATTGTGGACCTCCAGTTTGGAGAAGAATATGTATAGTTCATGTAAATATAACAACAATATACAAAGTCGTGGGTTGATAATGTGATTATTGTCCTCGAATCACTTGGCACAAGATGAACAGAAATGTAGCAGTGTCGATAATTATTTTGTCCATGTGTTGTTCTATTTCCACCGGGTACTGCATGACGTCGGTGCCGAGTAGAAATGCACAAAGTTCTATATCGCTTAACGAGTCTATATACAAAAAGGCGGCAACGCCGTATTGGTCAGTTATGCAATCCAGATAGTCGTTCCTCAGGACGACAGAACAGGGTGAATTACAGTGGCGGATTGCGTGTATTAACTCACAGTTATATGTATTTATACATGCACAACATGTCAAATTGTTACTGTATGTTGTCTTGTTTAGCAATAAGGCAAGATTTCGCAGTTGTTTATTATATCGTGGGTAATCTCGCAGGATTCTCCAAATGTTCCAACATGATGCTGGGTCTCCGTGCACAATTTTAAACACATCGAGGTTTCTATCGACGGACACAGATCGGCACCATTCTCGATGATAGTTCTGTCTGACTGCTGTCTGCACAAGATTTTTCCAAGAAGATTTCGTTGGGAATATTCCAGTTTTCACGTATGTTGTTAGGACATGATACAGGTCATAGAGATTTAATATTTCAATGATATCCGGGACGAATCCAGTTGTTTGACGAGCGTTGCGAGGCGTTGCGCATTCACCGAGAAATAACTGCAACTAGCCACGTGGGCGCCGACCAATCAGAATGCTGGATTTAGTGATGACAACACTTAGTGTGTAAATATATGGAGAAGACAGATTTTACAAAGGTCATAACAATCTCGTATGCCCCTAGTAGAATTTATATGACCCGGCAAAAGTTTGAAAGTCGAGTGTACATCTTTCAAAGCCACGTTGATTCCCGGTGTACTGGTTATCGTGTTACTCTTGCTTCATTTACTTAGGATGTCCGACTTATTTGTCATTACTTTTGTGAAATATGTTGCTCCATTTTATATCCACTAACAGATAGTTCCCAAAATTATGCGAGTCCAGCAATATTTATAGACAAATTGTGGGAATAGCTATATAATCATATTCATTGTATAAGCAGTCTAACAAAATAGAGTTACTGTTCGTGACTCGTTTCCGCGCTTTATCTCGGTGGGAATATCTTGTTAGTAGTGACCGGGGATAAATACATTACACGGCTTGTTGAGGGGGGATACGGTGTGGTATGCCCCGGTCGACTCTCGTATCCCCCTCGGCTATCGCTTCGGGGGATACGAGCCTCTACCGGGGCATACCACACCGTATCCCCCTCAACAAGCCGTGTAACTTATATTATCGCGGTTGACGTGTACCGTATCTGTGACTTCTCCTCGTTGTCTGTCTAGTTGTCTAGTGATATGGCTGATTGCCGTCAAGCACTGCAATGTTAATAGACTCGCAAGCCAAGACGCTGATCTTAAAGTGAACATTCGACAAAGGACAATGGGTGATTTAAGTCGACAACGGTCACTAGCGAAGTGTTTATCGGTGTGGTACGACATAACACTGAGTCACAGAAATATACATGTAAACAAGAGGACTCTACCAAAATAACCGATAATCTACAAGCTGTGTTACTGTTCATAAACTCAACAACGCAAGATGTGTTTACGTCCCCAATAATAGAATTTGTTGGTAACCAAGATAAACTTTTAGATACTCTCCGCGATCATGCATTCATGCATGCCACAACTGACACTAGCTTTCCATATGACTCGTCCTCATCAATGAAACAACGTGTTGTTCGAAATTTAACCGGTGATCATAATATTGATAAAAACAGTCGTAATAGAATGGCAGTGGATATATACAAATTGATGAAATGTATGGTCGATAAGGATGGTGATAGCATCAGTGACGTTATAAGTAAAGGTGTTAGAAATAAAAGTGTTAGCCGTCCTTCAATATCAAGCATGCCTGTAATCGACGAAGACCAGGCAATCTCCAATGTAACGTCAACAGCTCGATTGTTAAAATCCTCCGAGATATATCTCTGATGAAAACGGAAAATGAAAAATTCCATAAAGACTTCTACGAACGCATTCCGAAGTTGTATTCGACAATAGCTCAAATGGAAGCCCGATTAGATAAAATTGATGAAAAACTATGTATTGTAAAAGATGTGAACCAACTCGAAAAAGATGTTGCGAATGTAAATACTAAAATAAAAACAATGGATGAAGACTTAGACGGTGTGAAATTAACAGTTGAAAGAATACAAGATGAAAAATACTCTGGTGTGAAAAGACTAAAAAGTTACAGATGGATTATCTCTTTAAATAACAAATTTTAAATAGTTGCGTGAGTATAAAATAATAGATATAACTGAATACCTATGTCCGGAAAGCTTCTATCAATTAATATTGATTTTATCTTGAATATTAAATCGGGCCCTTTATGTTACTATTTTTAGAACCGACCATTCGGATGAGACCGTTTTGCAATAGAGCACTGGGCTGTTCCTACGGCTACGCAACGAATGTCAAATGTCACAGATTGGTTGTTTGTATTGTTTTGTTCCACAGATATAAGCGATAATGAGTATAATTAACGTTTATTTGTGACAAAATTGCACAATGTAATTTCTGGTCTCTGTTAACAGTAACCATGAGTGCCCACCTGGAAGCTCCATTGGATGTACATGTGTGTGGTAGACAAATGACTCTATATCAGTCATATTTGAAAATAAAAATCTTCATATTTACCTGTACATGTATTGACCTTTTTTCAATTAAAGCAGCTTCTGAAACAGGTTAAACTCTTAAAGGTGGATTATCTCTTTGTAAACATGTATTATATATTTACCGGGGTATAAAATATTAGATTTGAATCGAAGACTCCTGTCCGGAAATGCTTCTATCGATTAATATTAATTTTATTTCGAATATTTTCTGGTCTAAAAAGGTGTGTTTGTTCAGCTAACGAACAATAATGGTTACTGTTAACAGAGACCAGAAATTATGTTGTGCAATTTTGTCACAAATAGACGTTAATTATACTCATTATCGCTTATATATGTGGAACAAGACAATACAAACAACCAATATGTGACATTTGACATCCGTTGCGCAACCGTAGGAACAGCCCATTGATCTATATAGCAATACGGTCTCATCCGAATGGTCGGTTCTAAAAATAGTAACATAAACGGGCCCGATTTAATATTCGGAATAAAATAAATATGAATTGATAGAAGCTTTTCCGGACATAGGTCTTCAGTTCATATCTATTATTTTATACCCACGCAACTATTTAAAATTTGTTATTTAAAGAGATACATCTTTAAAATAGCAGTTTGTTTAACGTTAAAATAACGTTTAAAATAACGTTAATAATTGATTTCTGCAACGTTACCTAAAGGTACCAGAACGTTTTTTCAACGTTAAGATGAAGGTTTATTTAACGTTAAAATAACGTTAGTAATTGGTTTTTCTAACGTTAATTTATAATAAAGTTAACAACGTCAGAGATCACGTGACAGAATTTTTGTTCTGTAATTTTGATGAATAAAACATTTAAATTCAAGGGTCGGTTATCCCAATTCGCTACACGAGTTGTGGTCACTTGTTAGATTCCATTCACCCTAGGAATGCGAGGACTGTACTATGGATTCGATATTATTCGGTACGTTAATTTTGAAATCGTCTATTATCGAGCCATATTAATTATGTCATTTTGAATTGCAAATACACCCAAAATTATAGCGCGATGAGCGAAGCCTCTCTTCCGTGGTTCTCTTCAAGTCAGCCCAATCCTTCACCCGCAGCATACAGGTTCTGCTTCAAGCTGGATGAATTCAACTCAGAACTCGTAAGAAATCATGTTATCGCGATTGACGTGTACCGTATGTGTGACTTCTCCTCGTTGTCTGTCTAGTGATATGTCTGATTGCCGCAAAGCACTGCAATGTTAATAGACTCGCAAGCCAAGACGCTGATCTTAAAGTGAACATTCGACAAATGACAATGGGTGATTCAAGTCGATAACGATATATAATCGTGTTACGGACGATAGTTCAGCTATTGCTGGATATGTATTCTGTCTTGTATAATATTTATTGCTGCATATCAAGTTCATTGTTTAGAAAGTTCAGTCTAGTTGATAACATAGGGATCACATGTATACACTGTCTTATATTGAGTCACATTAGTTCATAGCATTAGTTCATAACATAGGGATCACTTGTATGCACTGACTTATGTTGAGTCACATTAGTTGACTGCGCCAATTATATCACTCTAAAAGTGTTGGTTACAAGTTTGGATTCTCGTGTCTACAATCATATGCGCAGAGTGTACGAATACATTCCCTCATATCACACATGTGTGATCGGTTGGACTGTTTCTCACATATATCACACTCAGGTGTCCAGTGTGGATTCTCGTATGTGTTATCAGATCACCCACTGGAGAACAGATTTTCTCCACACATATTACACCCATCTGGACAGTCTTATGTGTGAATGACCATGTGTTTCGTCAGGGTACTCGACTGAGCGAACGATTTCTGACAATTTATCACACTGATATGGCCTGTCACCTGTGTGAATTCGTATATGATTCATCAGATAACTTGACCGAGCAAACAATTTCTGACATATATCGCACTGATACGGACGATCACCTGTATGGATTATCATATGTCGAATCAGATGACTTGAATGAGCGAACGATTTCTCACATATATCGCACTGATACGGGCGATCACCTGTGTGGATTCTCTTATGTCTAGTCAGATGTCCGGATTGTGTAAATACTTTCCTGCATATATCACACGTGTGTGCGCTATCACCTGTATGGATTATCCTATGTCGTGTCAGATGTCCAGATTGTGTAAATACTTTCCCGCATATATCACACGTGTGTGCGCTATCACATGTATGGATTAGCCTATGTCGATTCAGATTACTTGATTGAGTGAACGATTTCTCACATATATCGCACTGATATGGACGATCACCTGTGTGGATTCTCTTATGTTCAGTCAGATTTCCAGATTGTCTGAATACTTTCCCACATATATCACACGTGTGTGTGCCATCACCTGTATGGATTATCCTATGTCGTGTCAGTGTACTTGAATAAGTGAACGATTTCTGACATATATCGCACTGATATGGACAATCACCTGTGTGAATCATCATATGTCGTGTCAGTGTACTTGAACGAGCAAACGATTTCTGACATATATCACACTGATACGGACGATCACCCATGTGCATTCTCTTATGTTCAGTCAGATGTCCAGAGCGTTCGAATACTTCCCCACATATATCACGTTTGAGTGCGCTATCACCTGTGTGAATTATCATATGTTGTGTCAGTGTACTTGAATTAGTGAACGATTTCTGACATATATCGCACTGATATGGACAATCACCTGTGTGGATTATTTTATGTACAGTCAGATTTCCAGATCGTGTGAATACTTTCCCACATATATCACACATGTGTGAGCAATCACCTGTGTGAATCATCATATGTTGTGTCAGTGTACTTGAATCAGTGAACGATTTCCCACATATATCGCACTTGTGATCCATTGCCTGTGTGAATTTTATTGTATTGAATCGGCAAACGATTTCTGACATATATCGCACGTAAAAGTTCAATCACACGTGTATTGTATTGTTTGTAATCATATTTCCAGTTTGTGCGATTACTTTCCCGCATGTCATGTACTGTAGGCCCTATGAATCGAGTCAGATGTCCCAAACGTATGCATACTTTTCCAGCATAAATGTATATCAGTATTTACGAGGGGTCAGTTTATTATCTCCTGTTTGGATTTCCTTTTGTTTCAGTGAAGACCCGGGCGGATGTCGGCCTATTTATTATCGACATTGTTCTGTTCACCACAGACACAGAGGGTACAGCGCATTCGAAACCATTACTATTAAATTGACACCGCGTTATGGTCGTTATTTAGTTCCGCGACTGATAATAATGTCTAAACTCTTCATTCACAGCCGACAACGGCATTGCCAACACCAAGCACAGATTGTCTGTTCCGTTGCAAGTAACATACGGCATTGGTTTCATAATCTGGTTTCGTATAATAGATATATCTATTGGGCGTTAATATCTCAACAAGCGGGCTCTTCTGGGTTGTTCTGTCATGTACCCAGTGTGACTCTCGTGGAAAAAATGAGCATGCATTAACGTTGATATGTCATCAATGTAGTTTGAAAGCTTTGCCCGGGTATGGCTGAACAAAATCTGACAAGCGGTCTATCGATCCTTACATTTATATTAGCAATCAAAAAAACCAAATAGCCTCAAATCAAATGGTTAGCTGATGTTTCAAATAATGTCGATCACCCAATACATGTAGTTAACGACGTCAATAAAACCAAATAGCCTCAACTCAAATACTTAGCTAATGTTTCAAATAATGTCGATCACACCATATATAATAAAGTTAACGACGTCAGAGATCACGTGACAGAATTGAAAATGATCGTGTTTATTTTTGTTCTGTAATTTTGATGAATAAAACATTTAAATTCAAGGATCGGTTATCCCAATTCGCTAAACGAGTTGTGGTCACTTGTTAGATTCCATTCACCCTATGGATTCGATATTATTCGGTACGTTGATTTTGAAATCGTCTATTATCGAGCCATATTAATTATGTCATTTTGAATTGCAAGTACGCCCAAAATTATAGCGCGATGAGCGTAGCCTCTCTTCCGTGGATCTCTTCAAGTCAGCCCAATCCTTCACCCGTGGCATACGGGTTCTGTTTCAATCTGGATGAATTCAACTCAGGACTTACAAAAAAATCATGTTATCGCGATTGACGTGTACCGTATGTGTGACTTCTCCTCGTTGTCTGTCTATTTGTCTAGTGATATGGCTGATTGCCGCAAAGCACTGCAATGTTAATAGACTCGCAAACCAAGACGCTGATCTTAAAGTGAACATTCGACAAATGACAATGGGTCATTCAAGTCGACAACGGTCACTAGCGATGTGTTTATCGGTGTGGTGCGATAGCATTGAGTCACATCAATATACACATAAACAAGATGACTCTACTAAAATAACCGATAATCTACAAGCTGTGTTACTGTTCATAAACTCAACAACGCAAGATGTGTTTACGTCCCCAATAATAGAATTTGTTGGTTACCAAGATAAACTTTTAGATACTCTCCGCGATCATGTATTCATGCATGCCACAACTGACACTAGCCATTCACATGACTGTCCTCGTCAATGAAACAACGTGTTGTTCGAAATTTAACTGTGGGTCATATTATTGATAAAAACAGTCGTAATATGAGAATGGCAGTGGATATTAGTCCAGATGCCAGGAATTTTTTTAATTTTTTTCTGTTCAACCCGCCACCAAGAAAATTTCCACCTATATCCTGTAGTGGGGAACTACATTGAGGTCCATGCAATGGTGGATGTAACTTTTGAAAGTGTTGCAAATTTTGTTTATTCATGGTTTTTAATTGAATAAAGCTTAAAATAACGATAAACTGAAATTTCTAACTACTGAATGATGACAGTTTATGTCATGTTGGCATTATTTTCCTTTAAAATCTTAGTAATAGAAATATTATTTCACATCGCCGCACAAGAATTTGGAAAATAAATACTATTTTCGAAAGAAAAAAAATTTAAGTGCGTTTTTTGGGCAAATATTTGCTTTCGTTTCAATATATTTCTGAAACTGAATGCACACAACTTGTAATTTCTCTACTGAATTCCGAGTGTTAAAGCGTAATAATTTTCTACGATAAACTGGGAAGTCGAATTGTTAGACACAAACTTTGAACAAGAAATTCAATTAATTGAGGAAAAACACCCACTGTCCTGAGTGGTATTGATAAGCTATCGGGGGGGGGGGGGGTCCAACAGCTTGAATGTGGGAATAACCCACCATTTATGGTAGATACATGTATTCAACCAGGCTGTGCTTAAGTTTCTCAATTGATGACTGATGCACATATACAGTACACACAAATAGTAATAACAATTAACGTTATGATTTTGAAACTAACCATGCTAGAATATTGACGGTAAGGTGGTATTAACTACTACGAGAACTATCAATAATAATAGTACTATTCTATTATAATATATGTGGGCATGATGTATGGAAATATTAAAGGACAAACCAATAGTTACAATAAAATTATAGCTTTTTTTAATTAAGCGCAAGAAGGGCTAA
This sequence comes from Siphonodentalium dalli, assembly GCA_032622095.1. Lineage (NCBI taxonomy): Eukaryota > Metazoa > Mollusca > Scaphopoda > Gadilida > Siphonodentaliidae > Siphonodentalium > Siphonodentalium dalli. Next base: position 42,450,576 of record CP136063.1, on the reverse strand, counting down.
TTGTGCTTAAGCACAATAAGGGATATTCCTTATTGCGCTTATAAGCTCAATAAGTGAATCCTTATTGTGCTTAAGTGCAATAAGGGAATATTTAATTGAGCTTAAGCGCAATGCAGAATATTCAAATTGCATGGATAAAGCCCAATAATGAATCTCTTAATAAGGAATAATATATTATATATAGTACATAAACTCCTTATAACTCAGGTGGTGTAGTCCATCTCCATGCTACAATTGGTGGAACAAATATAGGATTATTCTACTATTTGCAGAAGGGTGATCTAATGAGAGATATATTAATTGTGTTTAAGTGCAATGGGAAGTAATTGCGGTTAAGCATACTAAGGGATGTGTTATTGCATTCTCATTGGGCTTAAGCGCAAATAGAGATTCCTTAAGTTATAAGCAGTTAATCGAAATTGTCTATTAAATGTCAATTTTGTTTCCCATAGAGATCATCAATGATGTCTATGTGCAAGGGGCCCACGCCAATCTTCTCTGTTGGGATTCCAATTGTTGGCTTATTAAAGATGCACATATGCTGAAGATACAGTCGCGCTCGAAACGCGCTCTCGTACATGTAGGTCGGCTTTTGGCCCCAAGTGAATTAAAATGTCATTGAAATAATCGGTTTCTCCACACAAACATCCATATATTCACAATATATGTTTTTGGAGCAGAACTAGGTAGTCTATATTGGACGCCATCATGGAATATTTTTTTTTTTTTTTAATTTTCAGACATATTTAGTAGTTATGTGGATGGAGTTATCATTAACCTCACATCCTTATATGGGTTATGCGGATGGGGTTATAATTAAACCTCGCATCATTGTATTGGTTATTTAGATGGAGTTATCATTATACCTCACATCCTTATATTGGTTATTTAGATGGTTATCATCATACCTCACATCATTGTGTTGGGGATTTTGGACCTTGACTTGGGACCTTTGGTTTTGGTGAGTTTGAAGCCTGTCTACATTTCGAATTGTTGTCAGTTTTGTATCGTCTGCAGTGGAACTCGGCATGTTGAAGCAAATGTTACAAGGCATTGCACCGTTATGATTTTGGCATTGTTGAACAGAAGAGAAATACAGAATACAAATCAGTATCAAATCATAAAATGTATATGTAACGAGTATATAATACAACTGAAAAAATTGGGAAGGGTGGGCGATACGGAGGAAATATGGGTTGATACCGATATAGATTTGAAGAGCAATAATGACCATGTTGATATATTATGCATCTCAACTTTATTGTTGGGACAAGGCTATAAAATAGGGGGGTGTCAAAAACTTAGTTATCTCTATATAGTACCAGAATAGTTATTTATCGACTTATATAGTAGTACAATGAAATTTAGAATCAAATTATAAAATATGTATATAACACAACTATACCGATGAAAAGAAAAATAATAATTTGGGCCGGGATTAGATGTTGGGTTGGTTATATGGAGTAAAAGGAGTTCATACGATGAACTGACATAAATTAGTAGAGCTATAGCGATCAATGTTGCCATGTAATGCATCGCGACTGTACTGTAGCGACAATTGTATACAATGGGGGGGGTATGAAATTATCTCTAACTCAAAAGATGCCACCAGAATTCTATAGAAAGACTAGCAATTGATATACGTATACGGCGTAGTACACGTAATACCATAGACATAAGTATTGATCACATGATAAAAATATTTACATAACTCGACTATACCAATGAAAAAAATAATAAATTGGACCGGGATTAGAATTGGGTTGGTTACATGTGGATAATTGGATATGTGGTTAATACTGATGAAACAATATAAATTAGTAGAGCGATAAAGACCAATGTTGACACTTAGTAAGGCTATATGCAGGGAAAATAGGGGTTGATACGATAGACCGAAATAAATTTGTCGAGTGATAGTGACCAATGTTGATTTATAAAGTAATGCAACTGTACTGTCGCACAATTATCAGGTAGAAATTGTCAAATATGTATCCTGGTGTCCAATATGGAGCACCTCAGAAAACATTCGCAGGGCCCTAAAATTTATTTAACACAGGATTTCTCATTCAAATCGATTTATGTCGATGAAACTTGTCATAAATGCGATCATTCAAAACATTAAAGGTGGATTATCTCTTTGTAAACGTGTATTATATAATTACCGGGGTACCAAATATTAGATCTGAACCGAAAACTCCTGTCCGGAAATGCTTCTATCGATTAATATTAATTTTATTTCGAATATTTTCTGGTCTAAAAAGGTGTTTTGTTCAGCTATCGAACAATAGTGGTTACTGTTAACAGAGACCAGAAATTGTATTGTACAATTTTGTCACAAATAAACGTTAATTATACTCATTATCGCTTATACCTGTGGAACAAAACAATACAAACAATCAATCGGAGACATATGACATTCGGTGCGTAGCCATAGGAACAGCCCGTTGCTCTATATCGCAATATGGCATCATCCGAGTGGTCTGTTCTAAAAATAGACACATAAACTGTCCCGATTTAATATTCGAAATAAAATCAGTATTAATTGATAGAATCTCTTATTTTGTACCCAGGCAACTATTTAAATTCTGTTATTTAAAGAGATAATCCATCTTTAAACAATGATACTAAGTTCTGTATCTCAAATTAACTTGAAACTTACATCCACTACATTGTGTCTCAATCGTTAATATGTAATATTCATGCCTTCAAGGTTATGTCATTACCGTTAAAAGTATAACGTTGTAGACAACTGAACAAATTTTCAATCCAATGTCATTCAAAACTACATGAATAAGGGAACGACAGTTGGGATGTTTATGAAAGCAACTCAGAGGAATACTACTGAGCTTCAAATTTCAATATTAATCAATGGATTCTGCATATTCAATACATCATATTCCGTTACCGTTTTGTGGTAACGGTATGGACACATGTCAAAACTTTCAAGTTGGTGTCGAACATAAACTAGGAGATATCAGGCTTTGATGATTAATATATTGAAATTGGCCAAGAAAAAGTTCATGGCGGGGCATCCCAAATATAAATCTGTTGTGGTCATGAGAGTGACAAATGTCTTTACCGTAATTTGCCCCTTTCTGTGAAAATGACCCAAATGTGTTAATCGAAACATTGTGAGACAATACTGTGAATAGTTCACAATTTGTTATTTAAAGAGATAATCAATGTTTACCACAACACACTTATAAATGGGTTACTCAGAACAATACTGTGAATAGATTACATATTACAAATTATTTGTAATATATAATCGTGTTACGGACGATAGTTCAGCTATTGCTGGATATGTATTCTGTCTTGTATAATATTTATTGCTGCATATCAAGTTCATTGTTTAGAAAGTTCAGTCTAGTTGATAACATAGGGATCACATGTATACACTGTCTTATATTGAGTCACATTAGTTCATAGCATTAGTTCATAACATAGGGATTACTTGTATGCACTGACTTATGTTGAGTCACATTAGTTGACTGCGCCAATTATATCACTCTAAAAGTGTTGGTTACAAGTTTGGATTCTCGTGTCTACAATCATTTGCGCAGAGTGCACGAATACATTCCCTCATATCACACATGTGTGATTGGTTGGACTGTTTCTCACATATATCACACTCAGGTGTCCAGTGTGGATTCTCGTATGTGTTATCAGATCTCCCACTCGAGGACAGATTTTATCCACACATATTACACCCATGTGGACAGTCTTATGTGTGAATGACCATGTGTTTCGTCAGGGTACTCGACTGAGCGAACGATTTCAGACATTTATCACACTGATATGGCCTGTCACCTGTGTGAATTCGTATATGATTCATCAGATAACTTGACCGAGCAAACAATTTCTGACATATATCGCACTGATACGGACGATCACCTGTATGGATTATCATATGTCGAATCAGATGACTTGAATGAGCGAACGATTTCTCACATATATCGCACTGATACGGGCGATCACCTGTGTGGATTCTCTTATGTCTAGTCAGATGTCCGGATTGTGTAAATACTTTCCCGCATATATCACACGTGTGTGCGCTATCACCTGTATGGATTATCCTATGTCGTGTCAGATGTCCAGATTGTGTAAATACTTTCCCGCATATATCACACGTGTGTGCGCTATCACATGTATGGATTAGCCTATGTCGATTCAGATTACTTGATTGAGTGAACGATTTCTCACATATATCGCACTGATATGGACGATCACCTGTGTGGATTCTCTTATGTTCAGTCAGATTTCCAGATTGTCTGAATACTTTCCCACATATATCACACGTGTGTGTGCCATCACCTGTATGGATTATCCTATGTCGTGTCAGTGTACTTGAATAAGTGAACGATTTCTGACATATATCGCACTGATATGGACAATCACCTGTGTGAATCATCATATGTCGTGTCAGTGTACTTGAACGAGCAAACGATTTCTGACATATATCACACTGATACGGACGATCACCCATGTGCATTCTCTTATGTTCAGTCAGATGTCCAGAGCGTTCGAATACTTCCCCACATATATCACGTTTGAGTGCGCTATCACCTGTGTGAATTATCATATGTTGTGTCAGTGTACTTGAATTAGTGAATGATTTCTGACATATATCGCACTGATATGGACAATCACCTGTGTGGATTATTTTATGTACTGTCAGATTTCCAGATCGTGTGAATACTTTCCCACATATATCACACATGTGTGATCAATCACCTGTGTGAATCATCATATGTTGTGTCAGTGTACTTGAATGAGTGAACGATTTCTCACATATATCGCACTGATATGGACGATCACCTGTGTTGATTCTTTTATGTAGTCAGATTTCCAGATCGTGTAAATAATTTCCCACATATATCGCACTTGTGATCCATTGCCTGTGTGAATTTTATTGTATTGAATCGGCAAACGATTTCTGACATATATCGCACGTAAAAGTTCAATCACACGTGTATTGTATTGTTTGTAATCATATTTCCAGTTTGTGCGATTACTTTCCTGCATGTCATGTACTGTAGGCCCTATGAATCGAGTCAGATGTCCCAAACGTATGCATACTTTTCCTGCATAAATGTATATCAGTATTTACGAGGGGTCAGTTTATTATCTCCTGTTTGGATTTCCTTTTGTTTCAGTGAAGACCCGGGCGGATGTCGGCCTATTTATTATCGACATTGTTCTGTTCACCACAGACACAGAGGGTACAGCGCATTCGAAACCATTACTATTAAATTGACACCGCGTTATGGTCGTTATTTAGTTCCGCGACTGATAATAATGTCGAAACTCTTCATTCACAGCCGAAACAGCATTGCCAACATCAAGCACAGATTGTCTGTTCCGTTGCAAGTAACATACGGCATTGGTTTCATAATCTGGTTTCGTATAATAGATATATCTGTTGGGCGTTAATATCTCAACAAGCGGGCTCTTCTGTGTTGTTCTGTCATGTACCCAGTGTGACTCTCGTGGAAAAAATGAGCATGCATTAACGTTGATATGTCATCAATGTAGTTTGAAAGCTTTGCCCGGGTATGGCTGAACAAAATCTGACAAGCGGTCTATCGATCCTTACATTTATATTAGCAATCAATAAAACCAAATAGCCTCAAATCAAATGGTTAGCTGATGTTTCAAATAATGTCGATCACCCCATACATGTAGTTAACGACGTCAATAAAACCAAATAGCCTCAACTCAAATACTTAGCTAATGTTTCAAATAATGTCGATCACACCATATATAATAAAGTTAACGACGTCAGAGATCACGTGACAGAATTGAAAATGATCGTGTTTATTTTTGTTCTGTAATTTTGATGAATAAAACATTTAAATTCAAGGATCGGTTATCCCAATTCGCTAAACGAGTTGTGGTCACGTAGCCTCTCTTCCGTGGATCTCTTCAAGTCAGCCCAATCCTTCACCCGTGGCATACGGGTTCGGTTTCAATCTGGATGAATTCAACTCAGGACTTACAAAAAAATCATGTTATCGCGATTGACGTGTACCCTATGTGTGACTTCTCCTCGTTGTCTGTCTATTTGTCTAGTGATATGGCTGATTGCCGCAAAGCACTGCAATGTTAATAGACTTGCAAGCCAAGACACTGATCTTAAAGTGAACATTCGACAAATGACAATGGGTGATTCAAGTCGACAACGGTCACTAGCGATGTGTTTATCGGTGTGGTGCGATAGCATTGAGTCACATCAATATACACATAAACAAGATGACTCTACTAAAATAACCGATAATCTACAAGCTGTGTTACTGTTCATAAACTCAACAACGCAAGATGTGTTTACGTCCCCAATAATAGAATTTGTTGGTTACCAAGATAAACTTTTAGATACTCTCCGCGATCATGTATTCATGCATGCCACAACTGACACTAGCCATTCATATGACTGTCCTCGTCAATGAAACAACGTGTTGTTCGAAATTTAACTGGTGATCATATTATTGATAAAAACAGTCGTAATATGAGAATGGCAGTGGATATTAGTCCAGATGCCAGGAATTTTTTGTTTTGTTTCTGTTCAACCGGCCACCAAGAAAAATTCCACCTATATCCTGTAGTGGGGAACTACATTGAGGTCCATGCAATGGTGGGTGTAACTTTTGAAAGTGTTGCAAATTTTTTTTATTCATGGTTTTTAATTGAATAAAGCTTAAAATAACCATAAACTGAAATTTCTAACTACAGAATGATGACAGTTTATGTCATGTTGGCATTATTTTCCTTTAAAATCTTAGTAATAGAAATATTATTTCACATCGCCGCACAAGAATTTGGAAAATAAATACTATTTTCGAAAAGAAAAAAAAATTTAAGTGCGTTTTTTTGGGCAAATATTTGCTTTCGTTTCAATATATTTCTGAAACTGAATGCACACAACTTGTAATTTCCCTACTGAATTCCGAGTGTTAAAGCGTAATAATTTTCTACGATAAACTGGGAAGTCGAATTGTTAGACACAAACTTTGAACAAGAAATTCAATTAATTGAGGAAAAACACCCACTGTCCTGAGTGGTATTGATATGCTATCGGGGGGGGGGTCCAACAGCTTGAATGTGGGAATAACCCACCATTTATGGTAGATACATGTATTCAACCAGGCTGTGCTTAAGTTTCTCAATTGATGACTGATGTACATATACAGTACACACAAATAGTAATAACAATTAACGTTATGATTTTGAAACTAACCATGCTAGAATATTGACGGTAAGGTGGTATTAACTACTACGAGAACTATCAATAATAATAGTACTATTCTATTATAATATATGTGGGCATGATGTATGGACATATTAAAGGACAAACCAATAATTACAATAAAATTATAGCTTTTTTTAATTAAGCGCAAGAAGGGCTAATTGTGCTTAAGCACAATAAGGGATATTCCTTATCGCGCCTATAAGCTCAATAAGTGAATCCTTATTGTGCTTAAGTGCAATAAGGGAATATTTAATTGAGCTTAAGTGCAATGCAGAATATTCAAATTGCATGGATAAAGCCCAATAATGAATCTCTTAAAAAGGAATAACATATTATATACAGTACATAAACTCCTTATAACTCAGGTGGTGTAGTCCACCTCCATGCTACAATTGGTGGAACAAATATAGGATTATTCTACTATTTGCAGAAGGGTGATCTAATGAGAGATATATTAATTGTGTTTAAGTGCAATGGGAAGTAATTGCGGTTAGGCATACTAATGGAAAAACACCCACTGTCCTGAGTGGTATTGATATGCTATCGGGGGGGGGGGGTCCAACAGCTTGAATGTGGGAATAACCCACCATTTATGGTAGATACATGTATTCAACCAGGCTGTGCTTAAGTTTCTCAATTGATGACTGATGTACATATACAGTACACACAAATAGTAATAACAATTAACGTTATGATTTTGAAACTAACCATGCTAGAATATTGACGGTAAGGTGGTATTAACTACTACGAGAACTATCAATAATAATAGTACTATTCTATTATAATATATGTGGGCATGATGTATGGACATATTAAAGGACAAACCAATAATTACAATAAAATTATAGCTTTTTTTAATTAAGCGCAAGAAGGGCTAATTGTGCTTAAGCACAATAAGGGATATTCCTTATCGCGCCTATAAGCTCAATAAGTGAATCCTTATTGTGCTTAAGTGCAATAAGGGAATATTTAATTGAGCTTAAGTGCAATGCAGAATATTCAAATTGCATGGATAAAGCCCAATAATGAATCTCTTAAAAAGGAATAATATATTATATATAGTACATAAACTCCTTATAACTCAGGTGGTGTAGTCCATCTCCATGCTACAATTGGTGGAACAAATATAGGATTATTCTACTATTTGCAGAAGGGTGATCTAATGAGAGATATATTAATTGTGTTTAAGTGCAATGGGAAGTAATTGCGGTTAGGCATACTAATGGATGTGTTATTGCATTCTCATTGGGCTTAAGCGCAAATAGAGATTCCTTACGTTATAAGCAGTTAATCGAAATTGTCTATTAAATGTCAATTTTGTTTCCCATAGAGATCATCAATGATGTCTATGTGCAAGGGGCCCACGCCAATCTTCTCTGTTGGGATTCCAATTGTTGGATTATTAAAGATGCACATATGCTGAAGATACAGTCGCGCTCTCGTACATGTAGGTCGGCTTTTGGCCCCAAGTGAATTAAAATGTCATTGAAATAATCAGTTTCTCCACATAAACATCCATATATTCACAATATATGTTTTTGGAGCAGAACTAGGTAGTCCATATTGGACGCCATCATGGAATTTAATTTTGTTTGTTTTATTTTCAGACATATTTAGTAGTTATGTGGATGGAGTTATCATTAACCTCACATCCTTATATGGGTTATGCGGATGGGGTTATCATTAAACATCACATCCTTATATTGCAGGTCATGTAGATGGAGTTATAATTAAACCTCGCATCATTGTATTGGTTATTTAGATGGAGTTATCATTATACCTCACATCTTTATATTGGTTATTTAGATGGTTACCATTATACCTCACATCATTGTGTTGGGGATTTTGGACCTTGACTTGGGACCTTTGGTTTTGGTGAGTTTGAAGCCTGTCTACATTTCGAATTGTTGTCAGTTTTGTATCGTCTGCAGTGGAACTCGGCATGTTGAAGCAAATGTTACAAGGCATTGCACCGTTATGATTTTGGCATTGTTGAACAGAAGAGAAATACAGAATACAAATCAGTATCAAATCATAAAATGTATATATAACGAGTCTATAATACAACTGAAAAAATTGGGGAGGGGTGGGCGATACGGAGGAAATGTGGGTTGATACCGATATAGATTTGAAGAGCAATAATAACCATGTTGATATATTATGCATCTCAACTTTATTGTTGGGACAAGGCTATAAAATAGGGGGGTGTCAAAGACTTAGTTATCTCTATATAGTACCAGAATAGTTATTTATCGACTTATATAGTAGTACAATGAAATTTAGAATCAAATTATAAAATATGTATATAACACAACTATACCGATGAAAAGAAAAATAATAATTTGGGCCGGGATTAGATGTTGGGTTGGTTATATGGAGTAAAAGGAGTTCATACGATGAACTGACATAAATTAGTAGAGCTATAGCGATCAATGTTACCATGTAATGCATCGCGACTGTACTGTAGCGACAATTGTATAAAATTGGGGGGGTATGAAATTATCTCTATCTCAAAAGATGCCACCAGAATTCTATAGAAAGACTAGCAATTGATATAAGTATACGGCATAGTACACGTAATACCATAGACATAAGTATTGATCACACAATAAAAATATTTACATAACTCGACTATACCAATGAAAAAAATAATAAATTGGACCGGGATTAGAATTGGGTTGGTTACATGTGGATAATTGGATATGTGGTTAATACTGATGAAACAATATAAATTAGTAGAGCGATAAAGACCAATGTTGACACTTAGTCAGGCTATATGCAGGGAAAATAGGGGTTGATACGATAGACCGAAATAAATATGTCGAGTGATAGTGACCAGTGTTGACTTATAAAGTAATGCAACTGTACTGTCGCACAATTATCAGGTAGAAATTGTCAAATATGTATCCTGGTGTCCAATATGGAGCACATCAGAAAACATTCGCAGGGCCCTAAAATTTATCTAACACAGGATTTCCCATTCAAATCGATTTATGTCGATAAAACTTGTCATAAATGCGATCATTCAAAACATTAAAGGTGGATTATCTCTTTGTAAACGTGTATTATATAATTACTGGGGTACCAAATATTAGATCTGAACCGAAGACTCCTGTCCGGAAATGCTTCTATCGATTAATATTAATTTTATTTCGAATATTTTCTGGTCTAAAAAGGTGTTTTGTTCAGCTAACGAACAATAGTGGTTACTGTTAACAGAGACCAGAAATTGTATTGTACAATTTTGTCACAAATAAACGTTAATTATACTCATTATCGCTTATACCTGTGGAACAAAACAACACAAACAATCAATCGGAGACATATGACATTCGGTGCATAGCCATAGGAACAGCCCGTTGCTCTATATCGCAATATGGCATCATCCGAGTGGTCTGTTCTAAAAATAGACACATAAACGGTCCCGATTTAATATTCGAAATAAAATCAGTATTAATTGATAGAAGCTTTTCCGGACAGGGGTCTTTAGTTCATATCTCTTATTTTGTACCCAGGCAACTATTTAAATTCTGTTATTTAAAGGTGGATTATCTCTTTGTAAACATGTATTATATAGTTACCGGGGTATAAAATATTAGATTTGAATCGAAGACTCATGTCCGGAAATGTTTCTATCGATTAATATTAATTTTATTTCGAATATTTTCTGGTCTAAAAAGGTGTGTTTGGTCAGCTAACGAACAATAGTGGTTACTGTTAACAGAGACCAGAAATTATATTGTGCAATTTTGTAACAAATAAACGTTAATTATACACATTATCGCTTAAATCTGTGGAACAAAACAATACAAACAACCAATCTGTGACATTTGTCATTCGTTGCGTATCCGTAGGAACAGCCTAGTGCTCTATCTATATCGCAATATGGTCTCATCCGAATGGTCGGTTCTAAAAATAGTAACATAAACGGGCCCGATTTAATATTCGAAATACAATAAATATTAATTGATAGGAGCTTTTCCGGACATAGGTCTTCAGTTCATATCTATTATTTTATACCCACGCAACTATTTAAAATTTGTTATTTAAAGAGATAATCCATCTTTAAATGAGAAAACGATTTCTGGCATATATCACACTGATACGGTCGATCACAGGTAGTACTCTCGTATGTACAGCCAGCTCTCTAGAGTGGGTGAACACTTTTCCACATATATCACATATATGGATTATCATATATCTCGTCATGGTACTTGGATCAGTAAACGATTTCTCACATATATCGAACTGAAAAGGCTTATCACCAGAGTGAATTATCTCATGGACAGTAGAATTTCCAGAGTGTGCGAATACTTTCCCGCATAAATCACACTTGTGTGAGCGATCACCTGTATGGATTTGCTTATGCCTCGTCAGAAAACTTGAATCAGCCAACGATTTCTGGCATAGATCATTATCACGGGTGTGTACTCTCTTATGTACAGCCAGCTGTCCAGATCGGACGATTGCTTTCTCACATAATTATATATCACTGATATGGACGATCACCTGTATGGATTATCCTATGTTGCGTCAAATGACTTGATTGACAACGATTTCTCACAAATATCACACTTATACGGACGATCACCTGAGTGGATTATCTTATGTTGCGTCAGATTACGTGATTGAGTGAACGATTTGTCACATATATCGCACTGATACGGACGATCACCTGAGTGGATTTTCTTATGTTACGTCAGAGTACTTGACTGAGCGAACGATTTTTCACACATATCACACTGATATGGACGATCACCTGCGTGGAACTTCATATGATGCGTCAGAGTACTTGACTGGGCGAACGATTTCTCACATATATCGCACTGAAAAGGTCGATCACCTGTGTGGATTCTCGTATGTTCAGCCAGATGTCCATACTTGGCGAATACCTTTCCGCATATATCACACTTGTGTGAGCCATCACCTGTATGGATTTTCCTATGTTGCGTCAGATTACTTGAAGGACTTCTAACATATGTCGCATGCTACGGGCGATCACCTGTGTGGATTATCCTAATCAGATGTCCAGAATGTGCGAATCCCTTCCGGAATATATCACACTTGTGTGAGCCATCGCCTGTATGGATATTCATATGTAACGTCAGACGATGTGACTGATATGGACGGTCACCTGTGTGGACCCGCTTGTGATACGTCAGATTATTTAACAGAGTGAATGATTTCTCACATATAGATATCGCACTGCTATGGACGGTCACCTGTGTGGATTCTCTTATGTTTCGTCAGAGTGATTGACTGCGCGAACGATTTCTGACATATATCACACTGATACGGACGGTCACCTGTGTGGATTCTCTTATGTTTCGTCAGACTGATTGACTGAGCGAACGATTTCTGACATATATCACACTGATACGGACGTTCGCCAGTGTGGACTCTCTTATGTTTCGTCAGACTGCTTGACTCACCGAACGATTTCTCACATATATCACACTGATACGGACGAACACCAGTGTGGATTATCTTATGTCTAGTAAGATGTCCAAAATGTGTGAATACTTTCCCGCATATATCACATCTGTGTGAGCCATCACCTGTGTGAACTATCATGTGTCGCATCAGATTACTTGAATAAGTGAACGATTTCTGACATATATCGCACTGATACGGACGATTACCTGTGTGGATTCTCTTATGTACAGTCAGATTTCCAGATCGTGTGAATACTTTCCCACATATATCACACGTGTGTGAGCCATCACCCGTGTGAATCATCATATGTCGTGTCAGTGTACTTGAATGAGTGAACGATTTCTCACATATATCGCACTGATATGGACGATCACCTGTGTGGATTCTTTTATGTACAGTCAGATTTCCAGATCGTGTAAATACTTTCCCACATATATCGCACTTGTGATCCATTGCCTTTGTGAATTTTTTTGTATTGAATCGGCAAACGATTTCTGACATATATCGCACGTAAAAGGTCAATCACACGTGTATTGTATTGCGTGTAGTCATATTTCCAGTTTGTGCGATTACTTTCCCACATGCCATGTAGGCCCTATGGAGTCAGATGTGCCAAATGTATGCATACTTTCCTGCATAAATGTATATCAGGATTTATGTGGGGTCAGTTTATTATCTCCTGTTTGGATTTCCTTTTGTTCCAGTGAAGACCCGGGCGGATGTCGGCCTATTTATTATCGACATTGTTCTGTTCACCACCGACACAGAGGCTACAGCGCATTCGAAACCATTACTATTAACGTGGCACCGCGTTATGGTCGTTACTTAGTTCCGCGACTGATAATAATGTCGAAATTCTTCATTCACAGCCGACAACAGCATTGCCAACATCGAGTACAGATTGTCTGTGTCCTTATAAGTAACATACGGTACTGGTTTCATAATCAGGTTTCATATAATAGATATATCTATTGGGCGTTAATATCACAACAAGCGGGCTCTTCTGGTTTGTTCTGGCATGTAACCAGTGTGATTCTCGTGGAAAACATGAGTATGCATTAACGTTGGTATGTCATCAATGTAGTTTGAAAGCTTTGCCCGGGTATGGCTGAACAAAATCTGACAAGCGGTCTCTCGATCCTTACATTTATATTAGCAATCAATAAAACCAAATAGCCTCAAATTACTATGCCCTTCACTATTAATTAGAACCACTCCATATGGAAATCATGACAAAGACGGAATGGCAATAATATTATTTATCTTACAATATAGCTATATTTCATCAAATACACGCGAAAACGCCTAGGCGGTTTCCGATCTTGTATCCTGGATGGCAACAAGGATATCTTCGATGGTAACAGCTGGTGCACGTGCGTTTCGACAACTGGCTTGTTTTCAAAACAAAACGTCTAAATAACCAACTAAAAGTCGTAAAATAATATACTCGTGTGCTACGAATGTAAAATAATCAATAATTAGTTCAATAAAGTTGACAAAATATGGAGACAGGGCCCAAAAAGCTCAAAATAACCACCCAAAAATGTTTGGAAATCGAAAAAGTCACGAAATTTACACATTGTTTACAGCGCGCACGAATACGGACTATTTTGACAATTTCTATTTTAGCGAAGTAGGGAATTCCCCGTAATTCAGTACGGTCTTGATCAAAAGCTACTGAACGCATTTTTTATTCGATAAAATACAGAATGGAAAATCAAATTAATTTTGTCTTATGTTAAGGATATAAAACACAATACTTACGAAAAGTCCGTGATTTAGTGCGTTTCCTCTAAATGAAGTTTAATGGGTTATTTTAGTGCGAGTCAGAACTCGATTGTCGAAGTGTCGGAAAGTTCAAAATTCACCAAAACTCTGAATGGACAGTGATCTCCGGCAATGCCTCTCGCCAACACTATTACTATCCAAGGAGATTGCACCATAAAATAATACAATTATCCTGTTAAAAGTGACAATTATGTCGAACATATGAAACGAAAATATCGTCGCCTCTTCATTGAATCGGATTCCAGCCAAAGTGAATTTGAATAGTGACGTGAATTTCTCAGAATTTGACTTATCACAACGTCGCGTGCTGAGAATATTGTGTACGTTGTGTGTTGCGCGTAATAAAATAGTTCCTGTTTTAAATTGAGTTTTATTGCATTTTTATGGGACGAATTGTAAGATAAATTGGTTATCATCACCCTATGTGTTTCCGAGATCCGTATTCAAGTCTCGCTGCCTTCTCTGGGCTGTCTATCGACTCGTCCTACGGACTCGTCGATAGACTGCCCAGAGAAGGCAGCTCGACTTGAATACGGATCTCAGAAACACACATGGTGGTGATAACCTATATTTATTGAGATCTGATCTCCCAACAAACATACATTAAACATGTGAACAATAATGAAACCTTACTCTCACTTTTCTCTCCTCCTCATGCTTGCACTCTACCTTTTACACATGAAATGATTATGAATTCTCAAACTTCTGCCTACATAAATATATAACACATATTATTAATATTATGTAATCAGAACAGAGACAAAATCTCAAGAAATAACCATTATTCTAGCGGTAAGCGAATTACCGTGAACAATCATCTAAAACTTATCTAAATTAGAAAAAAGCGGAATAGGGTGGGTGGGAAAACTTAATCGAAGTGCCATGTCGAAAAATTCGAAATCGAGTGAATATTTTCGGCGCGAAAAGTGTTTTATACCCGATATTAGAATTATGGGAAATCCAAGAGAATCATGGGAAGTTCAAAGGTCACTA
Source organism: Siphonodentalium dalli (assembly GCA_032622095.1). Classification (NCBI taxonomy): domain Eukaryota; kingdom Metazoa; phylum Mollusca; class Scaphopoda; order Gadilida; family Siphonodentaliidae; genus Siphonodentalium; species Siphonodentalium dalli. The sequence continues at coordinate 42,435,113 of CP136063.1, read as the reverse complement.
CAGTTCGTGTAACAGACGTGTATCGGTATCGTCGGAGTAATATATAGTCTATAGAGTAAATATTTCCGGTTTAGTAATTACACATTTTGATAACAAAATTGCCCAATCAAATGCTTAGCTACTGTTTGAGATAATGTTGATCACCCCATACATGTAGTTAACGACGTCAATAAAACTAAATAGCCTCAAGTTAAATACTTAGCTAATGTTTCAGATAATGTCGATCACAGCATGCATGAAGTTAACTAGGTCATGCCATGAACCTCTACTAAGGCTAACGCCCGTAGAGGTCATATTCCTGGTGTTCAAAACCCGGGAAGTTTTTTTAAGTTTTGACAGGGAACCGTATAAAGTCGAAAAAATAACGCGGGGAATGTATTCCTTTGTTCATACCTGTTGCTTAATGATTTATTCATTGGTACGTGAAGTTCCCAGCTCGATATTTCATTGTTTGGAAGATGTACAAAGAGCAGCACTACTAAAGATAACAGGGTGCATGAGAAGATCTTCATCGGTGGCACTGGAAGTACTGACAAACACACTACCAGCTGATGTACTTTTTGATGCAAGGGTGGCGCAGGAGTATGCAAGACTAATTGCAAAGAATAACAAACACCCATTGAAGACAGATTTTTATAAATGGAGGGTTGAGCATGAAGGTAACGAGAAGATTGCGAGTCCTTTCACACTAATGAAAACGTGTTTCAATACAATGCAGACAGGGTTAAAAGAAGAGAGCATTGATTTCACATTTGACAAAGAATTCATCTGTTTTGGACTTTCGAAGAGAGAAGTGGCTAGCTGTGTGGGAGAATGTGAAGACATGAAAGGAAACAAAGAAGAAGAGTGTCAAAAGGTGAAGACTTGGGTGGAAAACATGAAGGAGGGGCATATAGCTGTGTTCAGTGATGGGGCAACGAAAGCTAGACATGGAGAACATGGTAAAGGGGAGTCTGGTGCGGCGGCGGTGATTTTTATGGACGGAGAACGAGAGAACGAAGAAACAAAGCAAGTGTGAAGGTATATGTTGGACCGATGTGTGCAGCTATAGAAGCGGAACTTAAAGGAGTAGAGATTGGGCTGGAGTATCTTATACAAGTCAGTGTAAGGAACAAGGAAATAAGAGTGTTTACGGACTGCAGAGCTGTCATTAAAATGGTGCAGTCACATGAGATTCCGAGAGAGCAAATAGAAGAAGTAGTAAGGATAAGGGCGACGATGTATTACTCTGATGTGTAAACAATGAGCATTCACACTGATTACGTTCCTATATTTCTCTGATGCATAAACAATGAACATTCATACTGAGTGTGTGCCTATATTTCTCTGATGTATAAACAATGAGCATTCACACTGATTATGTTCCTATATTTCTCTGATGCATAAACAATGAACATTCATACTGAGTATGTGCCTATATTTCTCTGATGTATAAACAATGAACATTCATACTGAGTATGTGCCTATATTTCTCTGACGATTTTTGACATATATCGTACTGACATGGTCGTGCACCTGTGTGTATTCACTTTTGCTGAGTCAGATATTCGGGATGTGAAAATACTATCCCGCATAAATCACACATTTGTGAGCCACCGCCTTATGTATTGCCCTATGTTTCGATTATCACCGGTGTGTATTCTCTTGGGTACAGCCAGCTGTCTAGAGCGGACGAATACTTTCCCACATATATCACACTTGTGTGAGCGATCACCTGTATGAAGATCACCATATACCTCGTCATGGTACTTGAATCAGTAAACAATTTCTCACACATATCGCACTGAAAAGGCTTATCGCCAGAGTGGATTTTCTTATGGACAATGAGATTTCCAGTACGAATACCTTCCCGCATAAATCACACTTGTATGAGCGATCACCTGTATCGATTTGCTCAGGCCTCGTGGGAGAACTTGGATCAGCCGAGAAAAACACTTTAACAAAGAATGTTGGGTTGGAGCAAAATCCGGTACTTGGCTGTTAGACTATATAAAATCCGGTACTTGACGGCTAGACTATATAAAATCCGGTACTTGGCTGCTAGACTATATAAAATCCGGTACTTGGCTGCTAGACTATATAAAATCCGGTACTTGGCTGCTAGACTATATAAAATCCGGTACTTGGCTGCTAGACCGTATAAAATCCGGTACTTGGCTGCTAGACTATATAAAATCCGGTACTTGGCTGCTAGACTATATAAAATCCGGTACTTGGCTGCTAGACTATTATACTTGATCCTTATTCATGGAGATTGTTGCAGTTTGAAATGCTTTTGTAAAAAAAACGACGAAGTACACAATTTTCGCGTATTGCCTCTTGTGGTCCCTGCTAGCGAGGTGGGTGTGGTCCCTGAAAGTGCTCCAATTTTAAAAATGTTTTCCAATGTTTTCAAAAATTCAAAATTCAAAAGCTGGAAATTCGAGCAAGCGTTGACTTTGTAGACTTTTAGTAATGACGTGCGCATTCAGGACCGGAAAGTTAGTAATTATAATGCTATACCGTGTTTATACTGGTTGCAAGGTATTTTCTAACTACAGAACAGAAAATATTATCAAGTGGATGGAGGTAAGAAGATAAATTAAAAACTCTGCAGGCAATTTAAGTTTTGTCATATGTGTATACAGTCCTTGCAACAAATATCACTTTATGATCCTTAGTCACATCCCATAAATATTACTGGGAGCACCCTAACCTAAATAAATTCAATTGTTCACTGTCAATTGAATAGTTGAGCCTTCTGACATGGATACGCATATTCATAATACAATATGTACAAAAGATACAACGTTAATATAAATTGCATCATGGATTACAATATAATGTTGTTTGTGTATTGTTATTGGAATTACTTATGTTATGGGTGCCTTGTGCATAGTGTGTACATGTATATATGGTATCGCATGTTCCAACTTAACTGTTTGCTAAATAATCAACAATCATTATGTATGGATTAGTTGTTTTGAATCGATGAACGACTACTCACATAGAACGATATTGCTCTCGAAAGGTCGATCAAATGTGTGCGTTGCCTTGCGCTTCGTCACAGTACTTAAAGGTGGATTATCTCTTTGTAAACATGTATTATATAGTTACCGGGGTATAAAATATTAGATTTGAATCGAAGACTCATGTCCGGAAATGCTTCTATCGATTAATATTAATTTTATTTCGAATATTTTCTGGTCTAAAAAGGTGTGTTTGGTCAGCTAACGAACAATAGTGGTTACTGTTAACAGAGACCAGAAATTATATTGTGCAATTTTGTAACAAATAAACGTTAATTATACACATTATCGCTTAAATCTGTGGAACAAAACAATACAAACAACCAATCTGTGACATTTGACATTCGTTGCGTATCCGTAGGAACAGCCTAGTGCTCTATCTATATCGCAATACGGTCTCATCCGAATGGTCGGTTCTAAAAATAGTAACATAAACGGGCCCGATTTAATATTCGAAATACAATAAATATTAATTGATAGGAAATTTTCCGGACATAGGTCTTCAGTTCATATCTATTATTTTATACCCACGCAACTATTTAAAATTTGTTATTTAAAGAGACAATCCATCTTTAAATGAGAAAACGATTTCTGGCATATATCACACTGATACGGTCTATCACAGGTAGTACTCTCGTATGTACAGCCAGCTCTCTAGAGTGGGTGGACACTTTTCCACATATATCACATGTATGGATTATCATATATCTCGTCATGGTACTTGGATCAGTAAACGATTTCTCACATATATCGGACTGAAAAGGCTTATCACCAGAGTGGATTATCTCATGGAGAGTACAATTTCCAGAGTGTGCGAATACTTTCCCGCATAAATCACACTTGTGTGAGCGATCACCTGTATGGATTTGCTTATGCCTCGTCAGAAAACTTGAATCAGCCAACGATTTCTGGCATAGATCAAACTGTTACGGTCGATTATCACCGGTGTGTACTCTCTTATGTACAGCGAGCTGTACAGATCGGACGAATACTTTCTCACATAATTATATATCACTGATATGGACGATCACCTGTATGGATTATCCTATGTTGCGTCAAATGACTTGATTGACTGAACAATTTCTCACATATATCAGACTTATACGGACGATCACCTGAGTGGATTATCTTATGTTGCGTCAGAGTACTTGACAAAGCGAACGATTTCTCACATATATCGCACTGAAAAGGTCGATCACCTGTGTGGATTCTCGTATGTTCAGCCAGATGTCCATACTTGGCAAATACCTTTCCGCATATATCACACTTGTGTGAGCCATCACCTGTATGGATTTTCCTATGTTGCGTCAGATTACTTGAAGGACTTCTAACATATGTCGCATTGCTACGGGTGATCACCTGTGTGGATTATCCTAATCAGATGTCCAGAATGTGCGAATCCCTTCCGGCATATATCACACTTGTGTGAGCCATCGCCTGTATGGATATTCATATGTAACGTCAGACGATGTGACTGATATGGACGGTCACCTGTGTGGACCCGCTTGTGATACGTCAGATTATTTAACAGAGTGAACGATTTCTCACATATAGATATCGCACTGCTATGGACGGTCACCTGTGTGGATTCTCTTATGTTTCGTCAGAGTGATTGACTGCGCGAACGATTTCTGACATATATCACACTGATACGGACGGTCACCTGTGTGGATTCTCTTATGTTTCGTCAGACTGATTGACTGAGCGAACGATTTCTGACATATATCACACTGATACGGACGTTCGCCTGTGTGGACTCTCTTATGTTTCGTCAGACTGCTTGAGTCAGCGAACGATTTCTCACATATATCACACTGATACGGACGGTCACCTGTGTGGACTCTCTTATGTTTCGTCAGACTGCTTGAGTCAGCGAACGATTTCTCACATATATCACACTGATACGGACGGTCACCTGTGTGGATTCTCTTATGTTTCGTCAGACTGCTTGACTCAACGAACGATTTCTTACATATATCACACTGATACGGACGAACACCAGTGTGGATTCTCTTATGTCTAGTAAGATGTCCAAAACGTGTGAATACTTTCCCGCATATATCACATCTGTGTGAGCGATCACCTGTGTGAACTATCATGTGTCGCGTCAGAGTACTTGAATAAGTGAACGATTTCTGACATATATCGCACTGATACGGACATTCGCCAGTGTGGACTCTCTTATGTTTCGTCAGACTGCTTGAGTCAGCGAACGATTTCTCACACATATCACACTGATACGGACGGTCACCTGTGTGGATTCTCTTATGTTTCGTCAGACTGCTTGAGTCAGCGAACGATTTCTCACATATATCACACTGATACGGACGAACACCAGTGTGGATTCTCTTATGTCTAGTAAGATGTCCAAAACGTGTGAATACTTTCCCGCATATATCACATCTGTGTGAGCCATCACCTGTGTGAACTATCATGTGTCGCGTCAGATTACTTGAATAAGTGAACGATTTCTGACATATATCGCACTGATACGGACGATTACCTGTGTGGATTCTCTTATGTACAGTCAGATTTCCAGATCGTGTGAATACTTTCCCACATATATCACACGTGTGTGAGCCATCACCCGTATGAATCATCATATGTTGTGTCAGTGTACTTGAATGGGTGAACGATTTCTCACATATATCGCACTGATAAATGGACGATCATCTGTGTGGATTCTTTTATGTACAGTCAGATTTCCAGATCGTGTAAATACTTTCCCACATATATCGCACTTGTGATCCATTGCCTTTGTGAATTTTTTTGTATTGAATCGGCAAACGATTTCTGACATATATCGCACGTAAAAGGTCAATCACACGTGTATTGTATTGCGTGTAGTCATATTTCCAGTTTGTGTGATTACTTTCCCACATGCCATGTACATGTAGGCCCTATGGAGTCAGATGTCCCAAATGTATGCATACTTTCCTGCATAAATGTATATCAGGATTTATGAGGGGTCAGTTTATTATCTCCTGTTTGGATTTCATTTTGTTCCAGTGAAGACCCGGGCGGATGTCGGCCTATTTATTATCGACATTGTTCTGTTCACCACCGACACAGAGGCTACAGCGCATTCGAAACCATTACTATTAACGTGGCACCGCGTTATGATCGTTACTTAGTTCCGCGACTGATAATAATGTCGAAATTCTTCATTCACAGCCGACAACAGCATTGCCAACATCAAGCACAGATTGTCTGTTTCCTTAAAGTAACATACGGTACTGGTTTCATTATCAGGTTTCATATAATAGATATATCTATTGGGCGTTAATATCTCAACAAGCGGGCTCTTCTGGTTTGTTCTGGCATGTAACCAGTGTGATTCTCGTGGGGAAAAAATGAGTATGCATTAACGTTGGTATGTCATCAATGTAGTTTGAAAGCTTTGCCCAGATATGGCTGAACAAAATCTGACAAGCGGTCTCTCGATCCTTACATTTATATTAGCAATCAATAAAACCAAATAGCCTCAAATCAAATGCTTTAGCTACTGTTTGAGATAATGTCGATCACACCATACATGTAGTTAACGACGTCAATAAAACCAAATAGCCTCAAGTCAAATGCTTAGCTACTTTTTGAGATAATGTCGATCACACCATACATGTAGTTAACGACGTCAATAAAACTAAATAGCCTCAAGTTAAATACTTAGCTAATGTTTCAGATAATGTCCATCACAGCATGCATGAAGTTAACTAGGTCATGCCATGAACCTCTACTAAGGCTAATTCCCGTAGAGGTCATATTCCTGGTGTTCAAAACCCGGAAAGTTTTTTTAAGTTTTGACAGGGAACCGTATAAAGTCGAAAAAATAACGCGGGGAATGTATTCCTTAGTTCATACCTGTTGCTTTATGATTTATTCATTGGTACGTGAAGTTCCCAGCTCGATATTTCATTGTTTATATGACTGTTGACACCCGATTCCGCGATAAATATTTCTTTCTTTCCTTGTCATCAAATTTATTGTTGTAAGCGACCGAACGCGGAATCAATTCTGATTGGTCTATGGCCAAAAACTATGGAAAAGTATAACTTCCGAAACCAATTCCGTAAAACGTATAACACTCACGCTCGATTAATACACAATCCAATGCGACGGGCATCTCTGTTGTTGGAGACAGTGCGGGTCGTAAAGGAGACAGATACAAACGACTCGTACACGAAACAATGTTTTTATTCCATGCCAATATGCAATAGACAGATACAAAAATCTTCAATTATTTTTCTGTACTCTCCTTCTTCTGTCAATACGTTTTATGGAATTGGTTTCGGAAGTTATACTTTTCCATAGTTTTTGGCCATAGACCAATCAGAATTGCTTCCGCGTTTGGTCGCTTACAACAATAAATTTCATGACAGGGAAAGAAATAAATATTTATCGCGGAATCGGGTCTCAAAAGGCACATAAACAATGAAATATCGAGCTGGGAACTTCACGTGCCGATGAATAAATAATTAAACAACAGGTATGAACAAAGAAATACATTCCCCGCGTTATTTTTTCGACTTTATACGGTTCCCTTTCAAAACTTAAAAAAAATATTCCCGGGTTTTGAACACAAGGCATATGACCTCTATGGGCGTTAGACTTAGTAGAGGTTCATGGAATGGCCTAGAAGTTAACGACGTCAATAAAACCAAATAGCCTCAAATCAAATGCTTAGCTAATGTTTGAGATGATGTTATTCACACCATACATGTAGTTAACGACGTCAATAAAACCAAATAGCCTTAAATCAAATACTTAGCTAATGTTTCAGATAATGTCGATCACACCATACATGTAGTTAACGACGTCAATAAAACTAAATAGCCTCAAATCAAATACTTAGCTAATGTTTCAGATAATGTTGATCACACCATACATGTAGTTAACGACGTCAATAAAACCAAAATAGCCTTAAATCAAATACTGAGCTAATGTTTGAGATAATGTCGATCACACCATACATGTAGTTAACGACGTCGATAAAACTAAATAATCTCAAGTTAAATACTTAGCTAATGTTTCAGATAATGTCGAGCACATCATGCATGAAGTTCACGACGTCAATAAAACCAAATAGCCTCAAATAAAATGCTTAGCTAATGTTTCAGATAATGTCGATCACACCATACATGTAGTTAACGACGTCAATAAAACCAAATAGCCTCAAATCAAATGCTTAGCTAACTATGAATTATAGCTTTTATTGAAAACTGTTGGGATAGTTCAATAGATAACTCTGAGATTTCATTTCCTAACTATTCCATTTTGAGAAACTACAGGAGTTGACCTGTTGGGGGTGTTTACTGGTATATTACACCAATCACTCTCGTTTAATTCCTTGAAATATTTCATGCTATTATTCGGTGAATGTTTCCTCTTTGATCAAACATCGATGTTCAAATCACCCAGAACACGCCACGTGTAACACGCCATGCTCGTTTACCTTGGATGGGTTTAATGCATGGCTTGTCAATATGATTTCCTATGATTAACCTTACAACTAGCAATTAAACTTTTAGGAGTCTCGATCGTAACAGCCATGCTCGTTTACCTCGAATGGGATTAATTCCTGGCTTGACAACATGATTTCCCACGATTAAACATCAAGTAAGCGATTCTCCCATTCTGTAGAATTTAGGTGAGTGGCTAAATGGAGCGCACAAAATATTCAAGCAAAAACCGAGTTGGTAGTCTTGAATATTTCACTGACATAGGCCAACCGTTATGACATTGGCATTTGTGACAATACTGCGTCATGATATTTTTTCTTTGATTGTCTTTACCGTTATTAGTGAAATATATGTGGCGAGTATGACCAATTCACTTGATAATTTCTTGAATATTCTCTTTCGATACAATCTAGTGCCTTCTTATTAAGTCCTTCAAAACATTTCTATTTCTGAAAACTTATTGGAAAAAATTCGGTCAGACTCAAAGACTAGAGCCTGAGTTCTGTCACACTAATTATGTGTCCACTCCATTATAGCCCTGAATTTATTAAAACAATACATTCTGGAAAAATTCTTTATGTAGTTACAACTGCTCTCAGCGTGTTATAAGTTGCTCAGTTGGATAAGTCAACCCTTTGCACTATATATGAGAAAAACTAAGTTACGTGTCTCTACCGTTATATCAATTGGTCTTTACTGTTATAATGGTAGAGACATTAAAATGACGGTGAAGATTACAAAGTGAGTCTATGACGTGTCATATAAGGTAAACAGTGTGAATATGAGTTCCATTGTCATAAATGCGATCATTCAAAACATTAAAGGTGGATTATCTCTTTGTAAACATGTATTATATAATTACAGGGGTATAAAATATTAGATCTGAACCGAAGACTCCTGTCCGGAAATGCTTCTATCGATTAATATTAATTTTATTTTGAATATTTTATGGTCTAAAAAGGTGTGTTTGTTCAGCTAACGAACAATAGTGGTTACTGTTAACAGAGACCAGAAATTATATTGCACAATTTTGTCACAAATAAACGTTAATTATACTCATTATCGCTTATATCTGTGGAACAAAACAATACAAACAATCAATCGGAGACATTTGACATTCGGTGCGTAGCCATAGGAACAGTCCAGTGCTCTATATCGCAATATGGTATCATACGAATGGTCTGTTCTAAAAATAGACACATAAACGGTCCCGATTTAATATTCGAAATAAAATCAGTATTCATTGATAGAAGCTTTTCCGGACAGGGGTCTTCAGTTCATATCTATTATTTGTACCCAGGCAACTATTTAAATTTTGTTATTTAAAGAGATAATCCATATTTAAACAATGATACTAAGTTCTTTATCTCAAATTAACTTGAAACTTACATCCACTCCATTGTGTCTCTATCGTTAGTACGTAATATTTATGGCTTCATCGTTATGTCATTACCGTTAAAAGTATAACGTTGCATATATACAGTAGACAACTGAACAAATTTCCAATCCAATGTCATTCAAAACGACATGAATAAGGGAACGATAGTTGGGATGTTTATGATAGCAAATCAGAGCAATACTACTGAGCTTCAAATTTCAATATTAATCAATGGATTCTGCATATTCAATACATCATATTCCGTTACCGTTTTGTGGTAACGGTATGGACACATGTCGAAACTTTCAAGTTGGTGTCGAACATAAACTAGGAGATCCCAGGCTTTGCTGATTAATATATTGAAATTGACCAAGAAAAGGTTCATGGCGGGGCATCCCAAATAGAAATCTGTTGTGGTCATGAAAGTGACAAATGTCTTTACCGTAATTTGCCCCTTTCTGTGAAAATGACTCAAATGTGTTAATCAAAACATTGTGAGACAATACTGTGAATAATTCACAATTTGTTATTTAAAGAGATAATCAATGTTTATCACCACACACTTATAAATGGGTTACTCAGAACAATCACGTGATTAGATTACATATTGATATACAAATAATTTGTAATATATAATCGTGTTACGTACGATAGTTCAGCTATTGCTGGATATGTATTCTGTCTTGTATAATATTTATTGCTGCATATCAAATTCATTGCTCAGAAAGTTCAGTCTAGTTGATAACATACCGATCACCTGTATACACTGTCTTATAATGAGTCAAGTTAGTTGATAACACAGGGATCACCTGTATACACTGTCTTATATTGAGTCACGTTAGTTGATAACACATGGATCACATGTATACACTGTCTTATATTGAGTCACATTAGCTGATAACATGGCGATCACCTGTATACACGGTCTTATATTGAGTCACATTAGCTGACAACATGGCGATCATCTGTATACATTGTCTTATACTGAGTCACATTAGTTGATAACATATGGTTCACCTTATACACTGTCTTATATTGAGTCACATTAGTTGATAACATAGGGATCACCTGTATACACTGTATTATATTGAGTCACCTTAGCTGATAACATGGCGATCACCTGTATATACTGTCTTATATTGAGTCACGTTAGTTGATAACATAGTGATCACCTGTATACACTGTCTTATACTGAGTCACGTTAGTTGATAACACAGGGATCACCTGTATACACTGTCTTATATTGAGTCACGTTAGTTGATAACACAGGGATCACCTGTAATACACTGTCTTATATTGAGTCACATTAGTTGATAACATAGCGATCACCGGTATGCAGTCTTATATTGAGTCACATTAGTGCATAACATAGCGATCACCTGTATGCACTGTCTCACACCACATTAGTTGACTGCGCCAATTATATCACTCTGAAAGGGTTGTTGGTTACAAGTTTGGATTCTCGTGTCTACAATCATATGCACAGAGTGTACGAATACCTTCCCTCATATCACACATGTGTGATCGGTTGGACTGTTTCTCACATATATCACACCCAGGTTTCCAGTGTGGATTCTCGTATGTGTTATCAGATCTCCCACTCGAGGAAAGATTTTCTCCACACATATCACACGCATGTGGACAGTCTTATGTGTGAATTACCATGTGTTTCGTCAGGGTACTCGAATGAGCGAACGATATATGACATTTATCACACTGATATGGCCTGTCACCTGTGTCGATCACCCGTGTGAACTCTCTTATGGGCAGTCAGATTTCCAGATTGTTTGAATACTTTCCCACATATATCACACTTGTGAGAGCCATCACCTGTATGGATTGTCATATGTTGCGTCAGATGACTTGTCCGAGCAAACGATTTCTCACATATATCACACTGATACGGACGATCACCTGTGTGGATTATCATATGTCGCGTCAGATGACTTGACCAAGCAAACAATTTATCACATATATCACACTGATACGGACGATCACCTGTGTGGATTCTCTTATGTACAGTAAGAGTTCCAGATTGTGTGAATACTTTCCCGCATATATCACACTTGTGTGCGCTATCACCGGTATGGATTGTCATATGTCGCGTCAGAGTACTTGACCGAACGAACGATTTCTCACACATATAGCACTGATACGGACGATCACCTGTGTGGATTACCTTATGTTGAATCAGATGACTTGAATGAGCGAACGATTTCTCACATATATCGCACTGATACGGACGATCACCTGTGTGGATTCTCTTATGTTCAGTCAGATGTCCAGATTGTGTGAATACTTTCCCGCATATATCACACTTGTGTGTGCCATCACCTGTATGGATTATCCTATGTCGTGTCAGTGTACTTGAACGAGCAAACGATTTCCCACATATATCACACTGATACGGACGATCACCTATGTGCATTCTCTTATGTTCAGTCAGATGTCCAGAGCGTTGGAATACTTTCCCACATATATCACACTTGTGTACGCTATCACCTGTATGGATTAGCTTATGTCGATTCAGATTACTTGATTGAGTGAACGATTTCCCACATATATCGCACTGATATGGACGATCACCTGTGTGGATTCTCTTATGTTGAGTCAGATGTCCAGATTGTGTGAATACTTTCCCACATATATCACACTTGTGTGGGCCATCACCTGTATGGATTATCCGATGTCGTGTCAGTGTACTTGAACGAGCAAACGATTTCTCACATATATCACACTGATACGGACGATCACCCATGTGCATTCTCTTATGTTCAGTCAGATGTCCAGAGCGTTCGAACACTTTCCCACATATATCACATTTGAGTGCGCTATCACCTGTGTGAATTATCATATGTCGTGTCAGATGACTTGAGTGAGTGAACGATTTCTCACATATATCGCACTGATATGGACGATCACCTGTGTGGATTCTTTTATGTACAGTCAGATTTCCAGATCGTGTAAATACTTTCCCACATATATCGCACTTGTGATCCATTGCCTTTGTGAATTTTGTTGTATTGAATCGGCAAATGATTTCTGACATATATCGCACGTAAAAGGTCAATCACACGTGTATTGTATTGCGTGTAGTCATATTTCCAGTTTGTGCGATTACTTTCCCACATGCCATGTAGGCCCTATGGAGTCAGATGTCCCAAATGTATGCATACTTTCCTGCATAAATGTATATCAGGATTTATGAGGGGTCAGTTTATTATCTCCTGTTTGGATTTCCTTTTGTTCCAGTGAAGATCCGGGCGGATGTCGGCCAATTTATTATCGACATTGTTCTGTTCACCACCGACACAGAGGGTACAGCGCATTCGAAACCATTACTATTAACTTGACACCGCGTTATGGTCGTTACTTAGTTCCGCGACTGATAATAATGTCTAAACTCTTCATTCACAGCCGACAACAGCATTGTCAACATCGAGCACAGATTGTCTGTTTCCTTATAAGTAACATACGGTACCGTACTGGTTTCATAATCAGGTTTCATATAATAGATATATCTATTGGGCGTTAATATCTCAACAAGCGGGCTCTTCTGGTTTGTTCTGGCATGTAACCAGTGTGACTCTCGTGGAAAAAATGAGTATGCATTAACGTTGGTATGTCATCAATGCAGTTTGACAGCTTTGCCCGGGTATGGCTGAACAAAATCTGACAAGCGGTCTCTCGATCCTTACATTTATATTAGCAATCAATAAAACCAAATAGCCTCAAATTACTATGCCCTTCACTATTAATTAGAACCACTCCATATGGAAATTATGACAATGACGGAATGGCCATAATATTATTTATTGAGATCTGATCTCCCAACAAACATACATTAAACATGTGAACAATAATGAAACCTTACTCTCACTTTTCTCTCCTCCTCATGCTTGCACTCTACCTTTTACACATGAAATGATTATGAATTCTCAAACTTCTGCCTACATAAATATATAACACATATTATTAATATTATGTAATCAGAACAGAGACAAAATCTCAAAAAATAACCATTATTCTAGCGGTAAGCGAATTACCGTGAACAATCATCTAAAACTTATCTAAATTTGAAAAAAAAGGGGAATAAGGTGGGTGGGAAAACTTAATCGAAGTGCCATGTCGAAAAATTCGAAATCGAGTGAATATTTTCGGCGCGAAAAGTGTTTTATACCCGATATTAGAATTATGGGAAATCCAAGAGAATCATGGGAAGTTCAAAGGTCACTATAGTTCGTGTAACAGAAGTGTACCGGTATCGTCGGAGTAATATATAGTCTATAGAGTAAATATTTCCGGTTTAGTAATTACACATTTTGATAACAAAATTGCCCAATCAAATGCTTAGCTACTGTTTGAGATAATGTTGATCACCCCATTGTAATATTATTCGTGGTCGCTCAGGGTTCATGTATTTGTGAAAACAACTTTGACGATTCTATCGAAGATTTCTATTCAAGCGACATAACTCTATCTCGAGTTCATAAAATAATATAAGCTACAATATTAACACAAATGAAACGAAACAACTTAGATTCCGGATAATGTCACATCCTCCGGGTAATGTTAAGCTTTGAACACTGTTCGTCACAGTAAGGTCTATTGCCTATGTTACATCATAGTCGTCCAGCCTTTTTGGCTTCACTCGAATCCTACTGGAACGTCTCGGAGTACACTCCGCTTCACTACTCGGATTGTCCAGTGGTGGGTGAGATAGTATTGGCGATTCATGAGTGTCATCTGGAGTTGGAGACGGTATGATAGGATCCTGTATGCAATCAGGTAATGGGGTTTCCTCAGGCGATAGATTTTCACCACTTTTGACTAGCTGCACCCGATTGCGTCTGTAGATTCCACCATTCTCTCCCAACAGTTCGTATGACCGATCATCCAGTCGGGAAGTAACCTTAGCCTTTTTCCACCTCTTATCTCCCAGTTTGTATGGTTTCATGCGAACACTGTCACCTTCGGCCAAATGAGGTAATTGGTGAGCTGATCTGTTGTAGTAGCGTGCCTGCTTTAGTTGACATTTCTCTATCTGTTGAGTGTCGTGTTTATTGTCTATCCGTGGATCAAGAAGAGCACTTGTTGTGGGGCGAATTGTTTTTGTCCGACGGAACAGACTTCTCTGAGCAGGGCTGGTATCCATCCCCTTACTAGGAGTGTTACGAATATTTAGAATGGAAAGATATTGGTCTTCACCTGAATCATAAGATTTCCGTAACATATTCTTGGCTGCTTTCACTGATGATTCAACCTTTCCATTTGATTGATGATAATGTGGGGATGAAGGTGTATGCTCAAATCCCCATTTTTGTCGGAATTTCTGAAAGTCAGTGCCCAGGAACTGGCTAGCGGAGTCACTTACAAGAATGTCAGGAATGCCGTACCTACTGAAGTGAGCCTTCAGTTTATGTATGATAGTCTTAGTTTGTGTATTTGGTAGGAAATCAATCTCCCAGAAATTGGAACGATAATCAGTTGTTATTAAGTAGTCCTTGTTTCGGAATGACATGACATCGATTCCTACTCTTTGCCACGGCCTGTCAGGTATGTCATGTGACATGAGTGGTTCTTTACATTGGGCCCGTTCATAACAACGACAGGTTTCACAATTTTGAATCCATGATTTGAGTTCAGAGTTCATCCCCGGCCAATACAGAATTTCGCGTGCCCTACGCAGAGTGTTGTCAATTCCGGTGTGTCCAAGGTGAATATCATTTTTGAGTTGTTGACGCATTGTCTGGGGAACAACTACACGCTCTCCGCGAAACACTAAACCATCACTAACGGCAAGTTCATCACGGAATGGAAAGTATGGCATGACAGAGTCAGAAATGTCAGATTTTTCTGATGGCCAACCGCTCTGAATTATCCACTTAAGAGTTTGTAGTGACTGGTCATTCATTGTAGCCTCGCGAAGTTCAGCTATGCGTTCATCATTCATAGAAAGGCACTGCACTGCATTAACAATTTCTATGTCACTTGTAGATTTATCGGGCACAGGTGTATCGAAGTTGAGTCTACTGAAGCTGTCTGACAAAAGCATCTTCTTGCCTGGTAACCACTGAATTTCATAATCGTACGAACTTGCTCGTAAGATCATTCCCTGTAACCTTTTAGGTGCTCTGTTGGGGTCTTTTTTCACTATTGATTGCAAAGGTTGGTGATCAGAATAAACAGTCACTGGTCTCCCAAAGGTAAACTGATGCCACTTTTCTAATGCCCAAACAACAGCGAGCATTTCACGCTCCAGAGGGCAATACCGAGTCTCAACATCAATGAGCTTTTTATTGGCATATGCGATTGGTCGTCCTTCTTGAGTTAGCGTAGCACCCATAGCGATTTGGCTGGCATCACATTGAATTTCCACTGGTTTCCTATTATCAAAGTATGCGAGGACCGGAGCGTTTGTGAGTGCATGCTTTAAAGTATTAAATGCGACATCTTGTGAAGGTCCCCATTTCCATTCCACATTTGCTTTAACTAACTGAGAGATAGGGAACATTATTTCTGTCATTTTTGGCAGAAATTTTGAAAGGTAGTTTACTGTTCCCATTAGCATCTGTACTTCTTCTCTGTTTTGGGGAGGTTCAAGTTTGGTAACGGCTTCGACTTTATCAGGATCAACTTTCAAGCCTTCTTCACTAATGATGTGGCCCACGAATTTCAACTCAGAAACACCAAATCTACACTTTGATGCATTGAACCTTATTCCATGCTGTGCTGCTCGATGCAGCAAGGTTTGAAGTCGTTCGTGGTGTTGTTTTTCAGTTTTTCCATGACAAATGACGTCATCAGCATTACAGCTGACACCCTGGAGTCCCTCTAGAGCCTGGTGGAGCCGTTTTTGGAAGATTTCACTAGACACTTTGAGCCCGAACGGAAGACGTAACCACCTGTACCGAGAGAAAAGTGTGGCAAATGTTGTAAGGAGGCTAGATTCTTCATCTAGGCAACAGTGAAGATATCCATGACGAAGATCAAGAACTGAGAACGTGGTTGACGTTGCTAGCGTTGGGAGGATATCTTCCAGGACAGGTAATCGATAATGCTCCCTTTTGAGTGCTAGATTTAAAGGCCTCGGATCAATGCATATCCTGAGATCGCCATTTCTTTTAGTTGCCACTGCCATCTGATTCACCCAGTCAGTCGGGCGATCAACACTAGATATTATTCCGGCTTGTTCCAGTCTATCCAATTCTTCTTTAACATCATTTTTCATCGCTTCTGGTAGAGTACTTGGTGCTTTCACTGTTGGAATCACATTGTCACTCACTGTTAAATGTACATCACCACCTGGGAGGTTACCAATTTCTGTGTCATCAAATAGTTTTGGAAACAATTTTATCCATTTTCCAGGTTCGCTTTCGGTGTCAGATACCATATTAATGTCTGCAACAGGTGTTTTGAGATTTTGGTAATTAATGTTAATCAATTGCATTTTCTCAGCAGCTGCACGACTCAGGAGCGGTGTGAAATTTTGATCTACAATAACGAACTTCACTTTATATCTGCGACTGTTAGCCGGATTCATCACATTCATTTTGGTGCGTCCCAATGCAGATAACATGGATCCATTCCACATTTTAAGCTGTACATGATCTGGCTGAATATTTGCATCGCCAATGTACGATTTAGGCAAAACATTCACTGATGCACCACAATTTACTTGGAACTTCACACTTTTGTCATTCAGAAGAATTTCACAGTAAATGGGTTGGCTGCTGTTCACCGAATTTATGCTGGCAGTGATGCACTTGATACTTTCACAATCGGATGAATCTGAGTCACAATTTGTTTTTCGAACACTGTGAACTTGCTTTGGGCACTCCATTGACGAACTGAAGTGATTTTTTATGTGACATACATTACACCTCTTTCCCCATGCAGGGCACATCTCCTTTATGAATCTGTGAATTTGCGAGCAGAATCGGCATTTTCCTCCACTTTTAAACTTTGATTGACTTGGTGGTTTGCTGAAACTTTTTGCAGATTGGGCACGGTCTAATTTATTGATCTCAACGGCAGGTTGTGAACTCATAGCTTTTTTCTGTTGCCCTGCGGCTTCCATCCCTCGACAAATGTCAATAGTCTTTTGCAAATCAAGCTTATTCTGTGAAATCAGTTTCTCGCGCGTCTTTTCATTGCGAACGCCAAGGATTATTCGGTCCATGATGAGTTTTTCCTTCATACACTCACAAAAACCACAGGTTTTCGACAAATTTCGAAGTGAGGCGACATACTGGTCGACGGATTTACCACTCTGTTGGTTACGCTGATTGAAGACGAACCGCTCAAAAAATTCCTTTGTAACACCGACAAAGTGCTCCTCAAACTTTTGAATTATGAGGTCAGGGTCATCCTTGTCTTGGGTAGCAGTGAATGTCATAGCGTTAAATATTCGCAGGGCCTCTTTCCCTATACAGTGAAGTAGTAACGCTTTTTTAAATTTTGGATCTCGTGCATCCAGCCCAGATATTATCAGATAGTTGGACCACATTTGCCTCCATAATTTCCAGTTATCAATAATGTTAGAGTCAATATCCAGAGGAGGTGGTGGAGACACGTTTGGAGATACACCAACAATACGCACCGGCTGTGGCACATTTTGCTGTACATCAGGGTTATCAGCCGGCATTATAACAGGTGACAGGTCAAAGGTCACGATCACAAATCGACGAAAATAGGACAGTCAATATTAGTTTGCGGCGACTCGCACAGCTTGCATGCACACCAGACAGTCTATGATGGACAAATGAGAGGCGAGAGTTTGTGAAGCTCTGCCACCATGTAATATTATTCGTGGTCACTCAGGGTTCATGTATTTGTGAAAACAACTTTGACGATTCTATCGAAGATTTCTATTCAAGCGACATAACTCTATCTCGAGTTCATAAAATAATATAAGCTACAATATTAACACAAATGAAACGAAACAACTTAGATTCCGGATAATGTCACACCATACATGTAGTTAACGACGTCAATAAAACTAAATAGCCTCAAGTTAAATACTTAGCTAATGTTTCAGATAATGTCGATCACAGCATGCATGAAGTTAACTAGGTCAGGCCACGAACCTCTACTAAGGCTAACGCCTGTAGAGGTCATATTCCTGGTGTTCAAAACCCGGGAAGTTTTTTAAAGTTTTGACAGGGAACCGTATAAAGTCGAAAAAATAACGTGGGGAATGTATTCCTTTGTTCATACCTGTTGCTTAATGATTTATTCATTGGTACGTGAAGTTCCCAGCTCGATATTTCATTGTTTGGAAGATGTACAAAGAGCAGCACTACTAAAGATAACAGGGTGCATGAGAAGATCTTCATCGGTGGCACTGGAAGTACTGACAAACACACTACCGGCTGATGTACTTTTTGATGCAAGGGTGGCGCAGGAGTATGCAAGACTAATTGCAAAGAATAACAAACACCCATTGAAGACAGATTTTTATAAATGGAGGGTTGAGCATGAAGGTAACGAGAAGATTGCGAGTCCTTTCACACTAATGAAAACGTGTTTCAATACAATGCAGACAGGGTTAAAAGAAGAGAGCATTGAAGGTGATTTCACATTTGACAAAGAATTCATCTGTTTTGGACTTTCGAAGAGAGAAGTGGCTAGCTGTGTGGAAGAATGTGAAGACATGAAAGGAAACAAAGAAGAAGATTGTCAAAAGGTGAAGACTTGGGTGGAAAACATGAAGGAGGGGCATATAGCTGTGTTCAGTGATGGGGCAACGAAAGCTAGACATGGAGAACATGGTAAAGGGGAGTCTGGTGCGGCGGCGGTGATTTTTGTGGACGGAGAACGAAGAAACAAAGCAAGTGTGAATGTATATGTTGGACCGATGTGTGAAGCTATAGAAGCGGAACTTAAAGGAGTAGAGATTGGGCTGGAGTATCTTATACAAGTCAGTGTAAGGAACAAGAAAATAAGAGTGTTTACGGACTGCAGAGATGTCATTAAAATGGTGCAGTCACATGAGATTCCGAGAGAGCAAATAGAAGAAGTAGTAAGGATAAGGGCGACGATGTATTACTCTGATGTGTAAACAATGAGCATTCACACTGATTACGTTCCTATATTTCTCTGATGCATAAACAATGAACATTCATACTGAGTATGTGCCTATATTTCTCTGATGTATAAACAATGAGCATTCACACTGATTATGTTCCTATATTTCTCTGATGCATAAACAATGAACATTCATACTGAGTATGTGCCTATATTTCTCTGATGTATAAACAATGAACATTCATACTGAGTATGTGCCTATATTTCTCTGACGATTTTTGACATATATCGTACTGACATGGTCGTGCACCTGTGTGTATTCACTTTTGCTGAGTCAGATATTCGGGGTGTGAAAATACTTTCCCGCATAAATCACACATGTGTGAGCCACCGCCATATGTATTGCCCTATATTTCGAATACCACCGGTGTGTACTCTCTTGTGTGCAGCCAGCTGTCTAGAGCGGACGAATACTTTCCAACATATATCACACTTGTGTGAGCGATCACCTGTATGAAGATCACCATATACCTCGTTATGGTACTTGAATCAGTAAACAATTTCTCACACATATCGAACTGAAAAGGCTTATCGCCAGCGTGGATTCTTTTATGGACAATGAGATTTCCAGTGCGAATA
Organism: Siphonodentalium dalli; assembly: GCA_032622095.1. NCBI lineage: Eukaryota > Metazoa > Mollusca > Scaphopoda > Gadilida > Siphonodentaliidae > Siphonodentalium > Siphonodentalium dalli. The sequence continues at coordinate 42,414,600 of CP136063.1, read as the reverse complement.
CCTTCCCGCATAAATCAAACTTGTATGAGCGATCACCTGTATCGATTTGCTCAGGCCTCGTCAGAGAACTTGGGTCAGCCGAGAAAAACACTTTAACAAAGAATGTTGGGTTGGAGCAAAATCCAGTACTTGGCTGCTAGACTATATAAAATCCGGTACTTGGCTGCTAGACTATATAAAATCCGGTACTTGGCTGCTAGACTATATAAAATCCGGTACTTGGCTGCTAGACTATATCAAATCCGGTACTTGGCTGCTAGACTATATGAAATCCGGTACTTGGTTGCTAGACTATTATACTTTATCCTTATTCATGGAGATTGTTGCAGTTTGAAATGCTTTTGTAAAAAAACGACGATGTACACAATTTTCGAGTATTGCCTCTTGTGGTCCCTGCTAGCGAGGTGGGTGTGGTCCCTGAAAGTGTTCCAATTTTAAAAATGTTTTCCAATGTTTTCAAAAATTCAAAATTCAAAAGCTGGAAATTCGATCAAGAGTTGACTTTTAGTAATGACGTGCGCATTCAGGACCGGAAAGTTAGTAATTATAATGCTATACCGTGTTTATACTGGTTGCAAGGTATTTTCTAACTACAGAACAGAAAATATTATCAAGTGGATGGAGGTAAGGAGAGAAATTAAAAACTCTGCAGGCAATTTAAGTTTTGTCATATGTGTATACAGTCCTTGCAACAAATATCACTTTATGATCCTTAGTCACATCCCACAAATATTACTGGGAGCACCCAAATCTAAATAAATTCAATTGTTCGCTGACAATAGTTGAGCCTTCTGACATGGATACGCATATTCATAATACAATATGTACAAAAGATACAACGTTAATATAAATTGCATCATGGATTACAATATAATGTTGTTTGTGTATTGTTATTGGTATTACTTATGTTATGGGTGCCTTGTGCATAGTGTGTACATGTATATATGGTATCGCATGTTCCAACTTAACTGTTTGCTAAATAATCAACAATCATTATGTATGGATTAGTTGTTTTGAATCGATGAACGACTACTCACATAGAACGATATTGCTCTCGAAAGGTCGATCAAATGTGTGCGTTGCCTTGCGCTTAGTCACAGTACTTAAAGGTGGATTATCTCTTTGTAAACATGTATTATATAGTTACCGGGGTATAAAATATTAGATTTGAATCGAAGACTCCTGTCCGGAAATGCTTCCATCGATTAATATTAATTTTATTTCGAATATTTTCTGGTCTAAAAAGGTTCAGCTAACGAACAATGGTGGTTACTGTTAACAGAGACCAGAAATTATATTGTGCAATTTTGTCACAAATAGATGTTAATTATACTCGTTATCGCTTATATCGTTGGAACAAAACAATACAAACAACCAATCTGTGACATTTGACATTCGTTGCGTAGCCGTGGGAACAGCCCAGTGCTCTATATCGCAATAAGGTCTCATCCGAATGGTCGGTTCTAATAATAGTAACATAAATGGGCCCGATTTTATAGTCGAAATAAAATCAATATTAATTGATAGAAGCTTTTCCGGACATAGGTCTTCAGTTCATATCTATTATTTTATACCCACGCAACTATTTAAATTTGTTATTTAAAGAGATAATCCATCTTTAATTATACAAATTATCGCTTAAATATGTGGAACAAAACAATACAAACAACCAATCTGTGACATTTGACATTCGTTGCGTATCCGTAGGAACAGCCTTGTGCTCTATCTATATCGCAATACGGTCTCATCCGAATGGTCGGTTCTAAAAATAGTAACATAAACTGGCCCGATTTAATATTCGAAATACAATAAATAATATGATGATACGTAAACGTAATTTGCGCCCGCTTGTTAATCTTTCGTAGGATTTGATGATTAATTAACCATAATTACAAAAATCATACCGGTATATGTAAATGATAATACACTCAAACAAATTTCATTGTAATATTACGACAGAAACTGTTGGCAGGAATTGGACCATCAGTAACTGTCGTAAAATTACGAGATCAACGTAATCTGACATTTACAAATTTGATCGTATATTTACAAAATGATCGTAATATTATGACAGAAAAACTATCGTAAAATTACAACATCATCGTAATGTGAATTTACGGTTTAATCGTAAAATTACATGGCCAACGTAATCTGAAGCTGAGAACCTGGTGTGAATTGAACTGTGGTGGGGTCTCAAGCGATCTACCCCTACACATTATAAACAAATGCCAGTAAATGACATAAGTAGCTTGAGGATGGATGTGATCCATCGAACTACAGAAAAATTCAACCAGGTCCACAGGTGCTAAATGTCTGCACTATACATCTACAATTATAGATAAAAATCAATGTCCAACACCTAATTGTCATGAAATCGACATTTCTCGTACAACAACATTTTGGAACAAAGTTACATACCGGTACCTTGAATAATTAGCCTAACTAATGTAGGTACCAACCTGTGCTTTCACCATGACAAAAGATAACAAACTCTGATAATCAACACACGAGTCACAAGGTGATATGCTCGGACAGACAGAGCCCTTGACTACCTGTACTGGTAAATGCCCTCCGGGGGGGGTGTCAGAAAACATTTTCAGGCACGTATGCTGATTTTTTACTTTCGACCCTTGTTGGGACCCCCACCCACCATGCGTCCAAATTTTTCCGACCATTTTTGGACACCCACCCCCTTTTAACACTAAAGCAGATTTGCGGGGGGAATTCATTGTAAACAGCTGTATATGAATTTCTGTGCATACTATTTGTCATGGATGTTAACATTGGCATGTAAATAGGAACGGGTCATTTTGGGGTCATTCGGCCAAAAAAACATGGCGGCCATCTTGGATTTCAAAATTTGCAACAAAATACAACACAATAACTGCCTGCAGTCAGTTTAGCAGTTAGAATTACATTATTTCTCTTATTCTAAGGTGTTTTAAGCCAAATTCATTGAAAAAAACAGTCAAAAAACTTGCAGGAAAAAAAGTTCTGAGTTGCGAAAAAAATTGTTTGTTAGTCCCATCGACCAAACCACCCACCCAGTGACCCACCCCCCCCCGCATAAGTGCCTGTAAAAAATACCCCCCCCCCCCTGCCCGACCCCCATAGGCATAATATGATAATAACATGGGAGGAACAGAGGGAACATGGACTACCGGTGTACCTACATTTAATGATAATAACATGGGAAGGACAGGAAACACCGGCTACCTTCATCTAATTACTAGTATAATAACATGGGAATATTAACAGAGGAAACACAGGCTACTTTCATCTAATTACTAGTATAATGAAAGTGTCAATGACACTGTAGCTCAACTTGGATAGGGAATAATTTAATGTATTACAGTCAATGGAGCGATTAGGAATGTGGAAAGTTGAATGTCTAATACTAGTTTATAGACATGAAGAGAAAAGTAAAATCCAAGATGGCTGCTGGCGGCCATGTTTTCGGCCGAATGACCCCAAAATGATTGTATACCATCTACATGTCATCGTTAACATCCATGACAAATTTTATGACGATCACACTAAAGGTACGACCTGTAGCCTATGCTAAAGAATTTAGTCATACAAAGAGTAAAATCCAAGATGGCTGCTGGCGGCCATGTTTTTTGGCCGAATGACACCAAAATGACTCGTTCCCATCTACATGTCATTATTAACATCTATGACAAATTTTATGACGATCAGACTAAAGGTACGACCTGTAGCACATGCTAAAGAATTTAGTCTTACAAAGAGTAAAATCCAATATTAACAACCATGACAAATTTCATGATGATCAGACGAACAGTACGACCTGTGGCCCATGCTAAAGGATTAAATTTTGAAATCCAAGATGGCCACTGGCGGCCATGTTTTTTGTCCGAATGACCCCAAAATGACTCGTTCCCATTTACATTCCAATTTCAACAGCCATGACAAATTTTATGATGATCAGACTAAATGTACGACCTGTAGCCGTGCTAAAGGATTTAGTCATACAAAGAGTAAAATCAAAGATGGCTGCTGGCGGCCATGTTTTTCTGCCGAATGACCCCAAAATTACTCGTTCCCATTTACATTCCAATTTCAACAGCCATGACAAATTTTATGATGATCAGACTAAAGGTACGACCTGTAGCCCGTGATAAAGGATTTAGTCATACAAAGAGTAAAATCAAAGATGGCTACTGGCGGCCATGTTTTTCTGCCGAATGACCCCAAAATGACTCGTTCCCATCTACATGTCATTATTAACATTCACGACAAATTTTATGATGATCAGACTAAAGGTACAACCTGTAGCCCGTGCTAAAGGATTTAGTCATACAAAGAGTAAAATCCAAGATGGCTGCTGGCGACCATGTTTTTTGGCCGAATGACCCCAAAATTACTCGTTCCCATCTACATGTCATTGTTAACATCCATGACAAATTTTATGATGATCAGACGAACAGTACGACCTGTGGCCCGTGCTAATGGATTAAATTTTGAAATCCAAGATGGCCACTGGCGGCCATGTTTATCTGCCGAATGACCCCAAAATTACTCGTTCCCATCTACATTCCAATTTCAACAGCCATGACAAATTTTATGATGATCAGACTAAAGGTACGGCCTGTAGCCCGTGCTAAAGGATTTAGTCATACAAAGAGTAAAATCCAAGATGGCTGCTGGCGGCCATGTTTTTTGGCCGATTGACCCCAAAATGACTCGTTCCCATCTACATGTCATTATTAACATTCTTGACAAATTTTATGATGATCAGACTAAAAGTAGGACCTGTAGCCCGTGCTAAAGAATTTAGTCATACAAAGAGTAAAATCCAAGAAGGCTGCTGGCGGCCATGTTTTTGGGCCGAATGACCCCAAAATTACTCGTTCCCATCTACATGTCAATATTAACATCCATGACAAATTTCATGAAGATCAGACAAACAGTACGCCCTGTAGCCCGTGCTAATGGATTGAATTTTGAAATGCAAGATGGCCACTGGCGGCCATGTTTTTTTACCGAATGACCCCAAAATTAATCATTCTGGTCTAAATGTTGATGTCAACAGCTATGACAAATTTCATAATGATCCGACCAAAGGTACGACCTGTAGACTGCATTGTTGACGCCTTACGTACACACGCACACACGTACACACGGACGACAAAGCCATGGCAATAGCTCAAACTTTACAAAGTAAAGTTGAGCTAATAACATGGGAATATTAACAGAGGAAACATGGGCTACCTTCACAGTGGTCAGTGATTTGTACTGAATTGTACACAACTAAGTGTAGCACACTAAATAAATGAAAGGCAGTAGCAACATTGAGTAAATTTTTTGGGGTTTTGTTGCTTTCCACAACTAAGGCGATATAACAATGAGGCCAGATCATTTGTTGTTGATGGAAACCATGTGATCTATGGTTAGTCACCTACAATAGGTAGTCACGATGCACCGTCTGCACATATCATATGTACTCCGCCGATCGCCACATAGGAATCGAACCCATGTCAGTCACTAGCTCAGGTCCTACAGCTTGGTGACCGGTACCGTGCTCATTGGACCACTGACCAACCCAGACACCACCCCCCCCCCAATAATAAACAACAATGTACATATAGTATACACTGATACAACTACTATTTAAACATGAAATACATACCGGTAGACGTGTGTCTCCTTAATTATGCAGCCATTGTTATTGACCCAGAAACTCAAACCCAACAAGCGCTCCCAAAGTTCCATTGGTTTAATTTGGAAATCCTGAAAATGAAGTAACAATATTATACACGGTACTAACTACTATGGACAAAAAAGCAGCTCAGCATTTGCGCCAAGATTTTCGAGTGTCACTGTCAGCTAATGTATTGACATCCTGTTCAAACACCGCTGTTTTTTTGTTTTAATAATTTTTCGACTTTCCCAAATTTTAAATCAAACTAACAACATAGGGACTGGAATACCAGCACCGAAGCCGACCCACCCAAACTCAGTTGCGGCAGTTTCTGACAAAAAATTTGCTTTAGTATATCTGGGATAAATCGCAACCATCTTTCATACTTTGCGATAATTACTTTGCGATATCTTTGACTGATGATAAATCACAAACAAATTTGGGTTCAAGTTTTGAAAACCCTCCTGTCACTTTCCAAATATCTATTTAAAAATACATGTTGATAAATCGCAAAACTTTGCGATAAATTGCAAACATCTTTACGATAGATCGTAAAATACTTCGCAATTTTATATAACAGAATAGCAATCATCTTTGCGATAAAAACTGTTAATTACTTTGCAAACAAATTAACATACCTTTGCAATAGCAAAGGTAAGTGTCGCAAATTTGTTTGTGATTTATCAGTCAAAGATAATATCGCAAAGTAATTATCGCAAAGTACCGTATGAAAGATGGTTGCGATTTATCCCAGATATACTAAAGCAAATTTTTTGTCATAAACTACCGCAACTGAGTTTGGGTGGGTCGGCTTCGGCGCTGGTATAATACACATGTATGACCTGGTTTAGCATAGAGTGGGGATTATAATCTTCCTGAGTGTGGCACAAACTTGGCCATGGATCTAATCCTGAGTTCACATGGTTTGGGACATAATCACATTGACTGGTAACATTAAAGGTACTCAATCCGATAAAACTCCTCTCAATTACTATTTCAATGGCTTCGGGGGTCAAAAATATTTGATTCGAGTCGAGGAAGTCACCCATCAAAGCTCAGATTTGTTAGATATCGATTTTAGAAATCTATTATTTTTCATTATCGGGAATATTATCTGACCCAGAACTCAGTCAAAATTGCGCTGTTATTACCACTTGATTTTAGAGTTATCCATCCTTGTCTGTTTGAATAGATTTTGGAGTACACATCCAGAGCAGATTACGGCAGTTTAAGGCAATTATTAGTACTCATCTCGAGTAAATAACAAATTTCAAAAATCAATATTTAATAACTCTGAGCTTTGTTTGATGGGTTCCTCGACTCGAATCAAATATTTTGTACCCCCAAAGCCAAAGAAATAGTAATATAGGACCATCTGATCGGATTGTTGTTGTTGGAATCTGTTGAGATGGGGACCCTCTGTTCGGATTGAGTACCTTTAAGTTAGTTGGTATTCAGATCTCTTATAGGAAACATGTGTTACTAAATATTTACTGGACACAGAACGAATCGTGTTATGTTCCAGGTTTTCTGCTGTGATGACTCGCTTTCACATGCCCAAGTTGTACCCAGTAACCAAGTTATCCCGACAATCTTGCAAACAATCTTCTGATGTGAACCCATCCCCTCTCATATCGACAAACCCATTTACACATCATGTCGTTCTGTGTATTTATGGAATTTTCAGGTTCAGATACAGGGTACCGGTATATAGAACCATGGTTTATGAATATATCTAGGTTATTAGGCCTGAGCATTGAGGGGCAAGGGGGGGGGGTGCAAGGTGCGAATGGAATTATGCAAAATTGTGTTTTTGGTCAGATTCAAGGGGGAGGGGGGTGCCATGTATTTCATCGAAAATTGTTCAAATTCAATCGTTCCCATCTAGAGGTGATCCCAAACATACATGTAGTAATGTGCCCTTAAATTTTCAAAACATTTCACCAATAATTAAGAAACTGACCTTACATTCATTCCTCGTGCCAAACTAAATTTATTTTAGAGTACTGACGTCTTCAATGGTTGACGTCCCCACGTAATTCCTTGAACCAAATGATTTTTGTGTCGGTGAAATGTGCACATGGCGATCGCATAATTATCTTGCTCGAACCGAAAAGCCATTTTAATTCTTAATCGCGCACGCCTTATCCATATACCATATCACGAATAAACAGACGCTCTTTATTTGGCACGCTTAAGGAAATCGGGACCGTGGTAAATTAGAACCGATTTATTTTCAATTTCAGATTAATATTTTCCATGCGCAATATGTCAGTCTATTGTCAGATAATTTACAATGCTCAGTTGCGATACGGACGCTAGGTTTTACTGTGGTTTAAACTTACACAGCGGTAGTGGCACCAAAAACTCAACCGCGACCACGCGGTTGCCCGCGTTTTCAATACCGCGGCTGACCGCGTTATTACACCGTGGTCAGGCGTTATTACACCGCGGTCAGGCGGTATTACACTGCGGTCATACCGCATGTCAACCTCGTTAAGGAGGGTCGATTAATTAGAGCATAGCTGTACTTCATATAATGAAAGTGTCAATGACACTGTACCTCAACTTGGAAAGGGAATAATTTAATGTGGAGCGATTAGGGGTGCGGAAAGTTGAAATGTCTAAGTAATACTAGATTATCAACATGAAGAGATACATATACCGGTACATGTATACCGGTATATAAAAAAGTTAAATCCAAGATGGTTACAGATGTAAAAATCCAGGTGGCTATGTTTTCCAATAAAATTTAAAAACATTTGATAGCTTCCATCTAGTAAGATCAATATCAAGATTAATATGAAGTCTGGAGATGATCGGATGAGGGAAGTGGACTGTAGGGTGTGTCAAAGGATTTTGTCATGCAAAGAGTAAAATCCAAGATGGCTGCCAGTGGACACATTTTAAGACCAAATGAACCTAAAATGACTTGTTATCTACATGCCTGTGTCAACAGCCATGACAAATTTCATGATGATCCGATTAAAGGTACGACCTGTAGCCCATGCCAACGGATTTAGTCATGCAAAGAGTAAAATCCAAGATGGCTGCTGGCGGCCATGATTTTGGCCGAATAACCTAAAAATTACTCGATCTCATCTACATGTCAATGTCAACATCCATGACAAATTTCACAATGATCTGACAAAAGGTGCGTTCTGTAGCACGTGCCAAAGGATTTAGTCATGCAAAGTGTAAAATCCAAGATGGCTGCTGGCGGCCATGTTTTTTGGTCGAATGACTGGACAATGACTCGTTCCCATCTACATGTCATATTTAACAACCATGACAAATTTCATGATGATCTGACCAAAGGTTAGACTTGTGGCCTATGTGAAAGGATTTAGTCATGCAAAGAGTAAATTCCAAGATGGCTGCCAGCGGCCATGTTTTTTGGCCGAACGACCCCAAAATTACTCGTTTCCCATCTACATGTCAATATTAACACCCATGACAAATTTAATGATGACCAGACGAACAATAGCCTGTGCTAATGGATTGAATTTTGAAATCAAAGATGGCCGCGGGCAGCCATGTTTTTTTGTCCGAATGACCCCAAAATGAATCATTCCCATCTACATTCCAATTTAAACAGCCATGACAAATTTCATGATGATCAGACTAAAGCTACGATCTGTAGCCCGTGCTAAAGGATTTAGTCATCCAAAGAGTAAAATCCAAGATGGCTGCTGGCGGCCATGTTTTTTGGCCAAATGACCCCAAAATGACTCGTTCCCATCTACATGTCATTGTCAACATTCATGACAAATTTTATGATGATCCGACGCAAAGAGTAAAATCCAAGATAGCCAGCTGAGATAGCTGCCAGCAGCCATGTTTTTTGTCCGAATGACCCCAAAATTACTCGTTTCCCATCTACATGTAAATATTAACATCCATGACAAATTTCATGATGATCCGACCAAAGGTACAACCTGTAGGGCGTGCCAAATAATTTAGTCATGCAAAGAGTAAAATCCAAGATGGCTGTCGACGGCCATGTTTTTTGGTCGAATGACCCCAAAATTACTCGTTCCCATCTACATGTCAATATTAACATCCATGACAAATTTCATGATGATCAGACGAACAGTACAACCTGTAGACCGTTCTAATGGATTGAATATTGAAATCCAAGATGGCCACTGGTGGCCATGTTTTTTTATCCAAATGAATCATTCCGGTCTAAATGTTGATGTCAACAGCTATGTGAAATTTCATAATGATCAGACCAAAGGTACGACCGGTAGCCTGTATTGTTGACGAATTACGCACACACGCATACATGTACACACAGACGACAAAGCCATGGCAATAGCTCAAACTTTACAAAGTAAAGTTGACCTAATAATGTGGGCGGTGTAAGGCATCGTTTGTTTGCATGTGGTATCTTGGTGTTGATGATTAACGAAAATACCATACAGCACTTGTCTCCCAGATGCTTCGGGTTTATGTACCATAAGCTTTCTCACCAAGCTTTTTACCCTGCTGGGTAAAACAAGTGTCCCACTTAACCACGGTGCGGTTATCATTGCCACCGCGGCCGAAATGCAACTACCGGTAAATCGCGGCTCCACCGGCTAACTACAGTTGGGCCGCGGTGTATTTGCCATTCGGCCATGGTGTAGTTACCGCTGTGTACATTCATTAAACTGAAAAAAGACAATACAAACCAGAAATCTAACCACGGTGTACATACCATGCGGCCCCGTTGTAGTTGCTTTTCGGCCATGGTGTACATGTGTACTTGACGTTTGGCTGCGGTGTACTTGCCGCTCAGCCGCGGTGCTCAACTGCAGTTACAAACTCTGACAGCACGGTCGAACGGCAAATACACCGCGGTGCCAATGGACACTTGTTTTGTCCAGCAGGGTACATCAGCCAGGGCAACCCAGAAGTTATCGGTCTAACCTGGGCTTCCTAGATGGTAGGGACAACTTGGTTAGTGGGTACAACTTGGGCATGTGAAAGCAAGTCATCACCTGGAACATAACACGATTTGTTCTGACTTAACCCGAGGTCAGCCAATAATAGAATGTTTGCGTCATGCGAGTGTTTAGTGATTTATATAGCCACACAATGTTGACCGAAACGAAACCTTGCTTGAGTCTTGACAGTTAGTTTTGCAAATGTTCGTATACTAATATTATATCACGACATACTGTCCATACTGAAGTATTGCATTATTATGTATTTTTCGCAACATTACATTTTCTACCTGGTTTTTAGGCACGTCATTGAAATTTGCATGCATCTTTTTTTATCTCGATTCCATCATTTCCTAATTTCTGATGATTGGTTGGTGATTATCACAATACGCCAGGGGCAGGTGAACACTGTGCATGCATACTGTACTAGTAACTATCACAAGTATAACATACTGTGGGAACAACTTAGTGTACATGTATGTTCAGACGACCACGATACAATCGTAAGTGGAGGAATAGTTTGTTCAGACGATTGCAATCTCATCGTACATTATGATAGCATATGTTGTTCTAAAGAATGTGATTGACTACCCTACGACCATTGCCAGCTACGATTTTTACGTACACACGGCTGTCGGCCTGTAACGATATGCTTGGTCACGATACAATATGTATCGCGATACGGGGCCAATGATACAATACGTATCGTGATAGGCAAAATTTTATCACACGAGTAAATAGCTATTCAACACTCCAAATTTGCACACTCTCAGGTTGAGTTTTAATGATAGTTTTTCTAATATTACTGTGGACTTTCATAATTGTTTAGTTATATGTGTATTGTAGTATGTAGTAATGTAGTATGCTCGTACACATCCGGAAATACCAGTACAACATGACATATTGATACTGAAGACGGTAAAAGAGTTGAAAAGTTTCTCACTTATCTGTTTATATATCATATAATCACAACAGCTGGCTGAGAATGATGTCGTTTCAAATGGTGTGACATGTTGGTCGTAACACCAGTCTTGTAAGAGGTTGCCGTCGAACATAATTTGCAGATCGTTTTAGTTCTGTCTGTCTTAATGCATGGCTTTCCATCCTCAAAGGGTTACGTCCCAAAACCGAAATACTGCCAGATTTTCTACCTGTAGGCCGCTGTCGGATTGACAAGTTTTAAGCTTTCTTGAGCAGACATCTTTCCACGGCCAACGTGTTGTTGTTTTGCGCAGACGATATATCCAATATACTAGTATTTGATTGATTGAAATCACAGCAGTTCATCAAATTAAACCAATCAGAGCATGGCTTACAGTCTGAGGCTAGGTTACGTAGGTCAGTCATATCACTTCCGCAAACGTTTGTGTCAAAGGTCAAAGTGCGAGCTCACGGAAACAAACGAAATTTACAGATTTACTTCCAATAAAACTTCGTAAGCATTCACAGCTTACGGAAACGAACGAGGGGTCCCGATTTACTTCGGATGGTAACTGCATAATACGGAAGCGGAACTGTATCGTAGTGTATCGAAATTACAGACAAATGAATCGCGTATAGAATCATGAATGACGAATCGCGATGAATCGAAATCACGATGAATCGTTGCAGGCCTATACAATCGCAAGTGGAGGTAACCAAGGATATCCACATTTCGCATCTAGAATCAAACGGCGCTTGATATCAATTTATGACCAACGATTTTGATGTTAGCATGCGCAATCGAGCTACCGGTTACTTCCTGCGACGGAAATCTTTCCGCTTACGATTGTATCGTGGTCGTCTGAACGTAAACTTATTAATTTCATGCATTATTGCATAATATTTTTAAACATAACTTATTTAACATCTTCGACTTGCTTTAAATTTAATTTATTTTCATGAAAAGGACTAATATGGTTGTAAATATAGAAGGCAGATGACTCTTCTACCCGAGAGGTCTAGATTTCTTGGACACGGTCGTTAGACGCAACGTCAAGCTCGGTTAGTCTTTGGATGGTTGACTGGGTTGGGTTTCCGGGTGATGCCAATGTTCGGTGCAACTTACGCACTTCTCACTCTCTCGTCCTGTTACACTGGGGGCTCGTCTGGCCATTAGAGGACTGTCATGATACAACCTCCAGTCCAGGTCTCAGCCATTACTCGCATTAGATGCTTTGTCTGATCACCGAGGTTAAGTAACGTCAAGCTCGGTTAGTCCTTGGATGGGTGACCGGCTTGGAATTATCAGCCGATTATGGTGCTGCTACATTTCGGTGCGACTCCATCACTTCTTGCTCTCAGTCTCATTCTGTTACGGTAGTGTTAATTATACTGTACAATCGTCATGCTAATTTGCTATTGCTATTTTGCATGTTTTTAAATAATACTTGATTCATACATGTATATCTGTTATGTAATTCAGCAAGCGAAACATTAAATTATATTTGAAATAGCAATTTTTTGCGGTCATTTGTGAAATAACCATGGCACAACTTGTGGTAAATTCATTTTGTTTTTATTTCAATTCAAGCTCGAAGTCACTGTCACTGTGCGTTTTGTTTTTATTTGGTTTTGTCTGCAATATTTCGCCAGTCAGTGTCGACTTTGGCTTTAAGAAATCTATTCTTAGAATGGATTTCATAAATATGTACACATTGCTTACCTCAGTTGTGTTCATAATCGTAGGTGTTGAGTTATTTAACATGTTTTCAGTGTGAATGTTGAGCGGCGAAACATGTCGATCTGCATCGTGCACGCAGACATGTTTTTTTTTTATGTGTGCGTACTGATACAAGCTTATCAATATCAAGCAACAAACTCATATTTCTTTCGCTCGTTGTGAATAGAAATACATGATATACAAGCCATTATCAATAACATGATTGGATTGGTTCACACCATCAATGAATCAAATGGCTTAAAATAGTTAATATCTTTGGAACTATATTATGTCTCGACCCATGCCTCATCTCCCAATATTTGATTTGGGACACACTAAAGTTGTATGAATCTATGATTTATTCGATTTATTTAAAAAGACTCTGCGATCTATCAATCTATCGGAACTTATAGTAACTTATAGTTTTCGTTTGTCGGCTTTGCACTTTGAGAATATTCCATCCAACTTTTAGGCGGAAACACCGATAGAAAATTGAAGAAAATATCTAAACACCCAGTGGGGCCTCTAAAATCCTCTTTCGGGGCAAATATTTTTAATATTTTTATAAAATATGTAAAAAAAAATTTGATTATTTCACTTTTTGTTAAACTTCAGTGCTCAGATTCACAATTTGTAATATCTTTGGCTTGTATTAAAGACATTATTTGCCCATATATAATGAAGTACATGTATAACTAACATGTGCCGACAAGAATTATTTATCAAAGTTTTCGCTCTTGGTCATTTTGATAAATTACACTAACTTCGCTGCCGATCGAGGCTGATCGAGGTGGGAATTAATCAAAACAAAATGGCGGCCGTTGCCAACAATAGAATTTTGGACTCCGCTGACCCTGGCTGACCCTTCAGTTATGAATAAATTATCCATTTTAGGTAATTTTATCTATGTTTAGATTGGCCGAAAAAGTCGATTAGTATATATCATATTCGCATACGTATACCCTGGTCACTTCGCTTCCGCGGCTTCGCCGCGGGAGAGCGGGCGCTATTAATTGATAGGAGATTTTCCGGACATAGGTCTTCAGTTCATATCTATTATTTTATACCCACGCAACTATTTAAAATTTGTTATTTAAAGAGATAATCCATCTTTAAATGAGAAAACGATTTCTGGCATATATCACACTGATACGGTCTATCACAGGTAGTACTCTCGTACGTACAGCCAGCTCTCTAGAGTGGGTGGACACTTTTCCACATATATCACATGTATGGATTATCATATATCTCGTCATGGTACTTGGATCAGTAAACGATTTCTCACATATATCGGACTGAAAAGGCTTATCACCAGAGTGGATTATCTCATGGAGAGTACAATTTCCAGAGTGTGCGAATACTTTCCCGCATAAATCACACTTGTGTGAGCGATCACCTGTATGGATTTGCTTATGCCTCGTCAGAAAACTTGAATCAGCCAACGATTTCTGGCATAGATCACACTGTTACGGTCGATTATCACCGGTGTGTACTCTCTTATGTACAGCCAGCTGTACAGATCGGACGAATACTTTCTCACATAATTATATATCACTGATATGGACGATCACCTGTATGGATTATCCTATGTTGCGTCAAATGACTTGATTGACTGAACGATTTCTCACATATATCACACTTATACGGACGATCACCTGAGTGGATTATCTTATGTTGCGTCAGAGTACTTGACAAAGCGAACGATTTCTCACATATATCGCACTGAAAAGGTCGATCACCTGTGTGGATTCTTGTATGTTCAGCCAGATGTCCATACTTGGCGAATACCTTTCCGCATATATTGTGTGAGCCATCACCTGTATGGATTTTCCTATGTTGCGTCAGATTACTTGAAGGACTTCTAACATATGTCGCATTGCTACGGGTGATCACCTGTGTGGATTATCCTAATCAGATGTCCAGAATGTGCGAATCCCTTCCGGCATATATCACACTTGTGTGAGCCATCGCCTGTATGGATATTCATATGTAACGTCAGACGATGTGACTGATATGTACGGTCACCTGTGTGGACCCGCTTGTGATACGTCAGATTATTTAACAGAGTGAACGATTTCTCACATATAGATATCGCACTGCTATGGACGGTCACCTGTGTGGATTCTCTTATGTTTCGTCAGAGTGATTGACTGCGCGAACGATTTCTGACATATATCACACTGATACGGACGGTCACCTGTGTGGATTCTCTTATGTTTCGTCAGACTGATTGACTGAGCGAACGATTTCTGACATATATCACACTGATACGGACGTTCGCCTGTGTGGACTCTCTTATGTTTCGTCAGACTGCTTGAGTCAGCGAACGATTTCTCACATATATCACACTGATACGGACGGTCACCTGTGTGGATTCTCTTATGTTTCGTCAGACTGCTTGACTCAGCGAACGATTTCTTACATATATCACACTGATACGGACGAACACCAGTGTGGATTCTCTTATGTCTAGTAAGATGTCCAAAACGTGTGAATACTTTCCCGCATATATCACATCTGTGTGAGCGATCACCTGTGTGAACTATCATGTGTCGCGTCAGAGTACTTGAATAAGTGAACGATTTCTGACATATATCGCACTGATACGGACATTCGCCAGTGTGGACTCTCTTATGTTTCGTCAGACTGCTTGAGTCAGCAAACGATTTCTCACACATATCACACTGATACGGACGGTCACCTGTGTGGATTCTCTTATGTTTCGTCAGACTGCTTGAGTCAGCGAACGATTTCTCACATATATCACACTGATACGGACGAACACCAGTGTGGATTCTCTTATGTCTAGTAAGATGTCCAAAACGTGTGAATACTTTCCCGCATATATCACATCTGTGTGAGCCATCACCTGTGTGAACTATCATGTGTCGCGTCAGATTACTTGAATAAGTGAACGATTTCTGACATATATCGCACTGATACGGACGATTACCTGTGTGGATTCTCTTATGTACAGTCAGATTTCCAAATCGTGTGAATACTTTCCCACATATATCACACGTGTGTGAGCCATCACCCGTATGAATCATCATATGTTGTGTCAGTGTACTTGAATGGGTGAACGATTTCTCACATATATCGCACTGATATGGACAATCACCTGTGTGGATTCTTTTATGTACAGTCAGATTTCCAGATCGTGTAAATACTTTCCCACATATATCGCACTTGTGATCCATTGCCTTTGTGAATTTTTTTGTATTGAATCGGCAAACGATTTCTAACATATATCGCACGTAAAAGGTCAATCACACGTGTATTGTATTGTGTGTAGTCATATTTCCAGTTTGTGCGATTACTTTCCCACATGCCATGTACATGTAGGCCCTATGGAGTCAGATGTCCCAAATGTATGCATACTTTTCCTGCATAAATGTATATCAGGATTTATGAGGGGTCAGTTTATTATCTCCTGTTTGGATTTCCTTTTGTTCCAGTGAAGACCCGGGCGGATGTCGGCCTATTTATTATCGACATTATTCTGTTCACCACAGACACAGATGGTACAGCGCATTCGAAACCATTACTATTAACTTGGCACCGCGTTATGGTCGTTACTTAGTTCCGCGACTGATAATAATGTCGAAATTCTTCATTCACAGCCGACAACAGCATTGCCAACATCGAGCACAGATTGTCTGTTTCCTTATAAGTAACATACGGTACCGTACTGGTTTCATAATCAGGTTTCATATAATAGATATATCTATTGGGCGTTAATATCTCAACAAGCGGGCTCTTCCGGTTTGTTCTGGCGTGTAACAAGTGTAATTCTCGTGGAAAAAATGAGTGTGCATTAACGTTGGTATGTCATCAATGTAGTTTGAAAGCTTTGCCCGGGTATGGCTGAACCAAATCTGACAAGCGGTCTCTCGATCCTTACATTTATATTAGCAATCAATAAAACCAAATAGCCTCAAATCAAATGCTTATCTACTGTTTGAGATAATGTCGATCACACCATACATGTAGTTAACGACGTCAATAAAACCAAATAGCCTCACAAGTCAAATGCTTAGCTACTGTTTTAGATAATGTCGATCACACCATACATGTAGTTAACGACGTCAATAAAAATAAATAGCCTCAAATCAAATGCTTAGCTAATGTTTGAGATAATGTTGCTCACCCCATACATGTAGTTAACGACGTCAATAAAACTAAATAGCCTCAAGTTAAATACTTAGCTAATGTTTCAGATAATGTCGATCACAGCATGCATGAAGTTAACTAGGTCATGCCATGAACCTCTACTGAGGCTACGCCCGTAGAGGTCATATTCCTGGTGTTCAAAACCCGGGAAGTTTTTTTAAGTTTTGACAGGGAACCTTATAAAGTCGAAAAAATAACGCGGGGAATGTATTCCTTTGTTCATACCTGTTGCTTAATGATTTATTCATTGGTACTTAAAGTTCCCAGCTCGATATTTCATTGTTTATATGACTGTTGACACCCGATTCCGCGATAAATATTGATTTCTTTCCTTGTCATCAAATTTATTGTTGTAAGCGACCGAACGCGGAAGCAATTCTGATTGGTCTATGGCCAAAAACTATGGAAAAGTATAACTTCCGAAACCAATTCCGTAAAACGTATAACACTCACGCTCGATTAATACACAATCCAATGCGACGGTCATCTCTGTTGTTGGAGACAGCGCGGGCCGTAAAGGAGACATATACAAACGACTCGTACACGAAACAATGTTTTTATTCCATGACAATATACAATAGACAGATTCAAAAATCTTCAATTATTTTTCTGTACCGGTACTCTCCTTCTTCTGTCAATACGTTTTATGGAATTGGTTTCGGAAGTTATACTTTTCCATAGATTTTTGGCCATAGACCAATCAGAATTGCTTCCGCGTTTGGTCGCTTACAACAATAAATTTCATGACAGGGAAAGAAATAAATATTTATCGCGGAATCGGGTCTCAAAAGTCACATAAACAATGAAATATCGAGCTGGGAACTTCACGTACCGATGAATAAATAATTAAGCAACAGGTATGAACAAAGAAATACATTCCCCGCGTTATTTTTTCGACTTTATACGGTTCCCTGTCAAAACTTAAAAAAAAACTTCCCGGGTTTTGAACACCAGGAATATGACCTCTACGGGCGTTAGCCTTAGTAGAGGTTCATGGAATGACCTAGAAGTTAACGAAGTCAATAAAACCAACTAGCCTCAAATCAAATGCTTAGCTAATGTTTGAGATGATGTTGATCACACCATACATGTAGTTACCGACGTCAATAAAACCAAATAGCCTTAAATCAAATACTTAGCTAATGTTTGAGATAATGTCGATCACACCATACATGTAGTTAACGACGTCAATAAAACTAAATAGCCTCAAATCAAATACTTAGCTAATGTTTCAGATAATGTTGATCACACCATACATGTAGTTAACGACTTCAATAAAACCAAATAGCCTTAAATCAAATACTGAGCTAATGTTTGAGATAATGTTGATCACACCATACATGTAGTTAACGACGTCAATAAAACCAAAATAGCCTCACATCAAATGCTTAGCTAATGTTTCAGATAATGTCGATCACACCATACATGTAGTTAACGACGTCAATAAAACCAAAGAGCCTCAAATCAAATGCTTAGCTAATTTTTCAGATAATGTCGATCACACCATACATGTAGTTAACGACGTCAATAAAACTAAATAGCCTTAAATCAAATGCTAAGCTAATGTTTCAGATAATGTTGATCACGCCATACATATAGTTAACGACGTCATCAGCCCTGCTCATACATAATTTAACGTCTTCACAACCTACGACTGATAATAATGTCTAAACTTTTCATTCACAGCCGACAACGGCATTGCCAACACCAAGCACAGATTGTCTGTTCCCTTATAAGTAACATACGGTTCTGGTTTCATAATCTGGTTTCATATAATAGATATATCTATTGGGCGTTAATATCTCAACAAGCGGGCTCTTCTGGTTTGTTCTGGCATGTAACCAGTGTGACTCTCGTGGAAAAAAATGATTATGCATTAACGTTGATATGTCATCACTGTAGTTTGAAAGCTTTGCCCGGGTATGGCTGAACAAAATCTGACAGCGGTCTATTGATCCTTACATTTATATTAGCAATCAATAAAACCAAATAGACTCAAATCAAATGCTTAGCTAATGTTTGAGATAATGTCGATCACCCCATGCATGTAGATAACGACGTCAATAAAACCAAATAGCCTTATATCAAATACTTAGCTAATGTTTCAGATAATGTCGATCAAACCATACATGTAGTTAACCACGTCAATAAAACCAAATAGCCTTATATCAAATACTTAGCTAATGTTTCAGATAATGTCGATCACACCATACATGAAGTTAACGACGTCAATAAAACCAAACTAGCCTAATGTCATATGCTTAGCTAATGTTTCAAATAATGTCGATCACACCATATATAATAAAGTTAACGACGTCAGAGATCACGTGACATAATTGAAAATGATCGTGTTTATTTTTGTTCTGTAGTTTTGATGAATAAAACATTTAAATTCAAGGATCGGTTATCCCAATTCGCTACACGAGTTGTGGTAACTTGTTAGATTCCATTCACCCTAGGAATGCGAGGACTGTACTATGGATTCGATATTATTCGGTACATTAATTTGGAAATCGTCTATTATCGAGCCATATTAATTATGTCATTTTGAATTGCAAGTACGCCCAAAATTATAGCGCGATGAGCGAAGCCTCTCTTCCGTGGATCTCTTCAAGTCAGCCCAATAATTCACCCGCGGCATACGGGTTCTGATTCAATCTGGATGAATTCAACGCAGGACTCACACGAAATCATGTGATCGCGATTGACGTGTACCGTATGTGTGACTTCTCCTCGTTGTCTGTCTACTGATATGGCTGATTGCCGCAAAGCACTGCAATGTTAATAGACTCGCAAGCCAAGACGCTGATCTTAAAGTGAACATTCGACAAATGACAATGGGTGATTCAAGTCGACAACGGTCACTAGCGATGTGTTTATCGGTGTGGTACGATAGCATTGAGTCACAGCAATATACACTTAAACAAGAGGACTCTACTAAAATAACCGATAATCTACAAGCTGTGTTACTGTTCATAAACTCAACAACGCAAGATGTGTTTACGTCCACAATAAAAGAATTTGTTGGTAACCAAGATAAACTTTTAGATATTCTCCGCGATAATGTATTCATGCATGCCACAACTGACAATAGCTTTCCATATGACTCGTCCTCATCAATGAAACAACGTGTTGTTCGAAGTTTAATCATTGTCGACGTCAAATCGGATGTGAGTACTATATTAAATGGGTTGGAGGAGTTTAGTCGTAAACAAAAAAGCTTTGAAGGACAGCTATCAACATTAAAGGATTTGGTAAATAAAAAGCATGTTCAGCCAACACACTCCTGCGATAAACTAATGAATGAAACAATTAAAAATAACGTGAATATAATGAAAGATGAATTCCGGAACTTCACCACAAGCGTGACCAATAATTGTGGAATGTGTGAGTGTTTCAATGGACAATGTATCCAAAACCCAACGTGATATATCAGACACACTCAATAAAATGAATGATGCATTCCTTGCTTATGATGACACATGTGTGCGCTCTCAGGCCAGTGATGAAGCTTCAGTGGACGATTCGCATTCCAGTGCCCCAAATGATATTTCCTATGAATCCAGAGTTCCATCATATGAAGATAATCGCAGACATAACGTCTCATACAATACAAGAAGCCCGCGATATTCGGACAATGAACCTGATGACTATTACTTTAACAAGCAAGATGGCCCGATTAAAACATCACAGGTATTCCTTGGTGGTTTTTCCAACCGAGTGACAATTCACGACATCAAGAAACACTTACCGTATGAAAATGTATGTTTCACTGTTGTCCGGATGCTCAGAGGCAACACGGCTCGTATCAACATTTGTGACGATGATCTGGACAACGTTCTCGGTTCTAACTTCTGGCCAAAAGGCGCAATCTGCAGATTGTGGGTCGTGACTAATCAATGCATGTATGTATTTATATATGATTGTGTTCAATTATTATACTTCAATGTTTTAACATTGAAGGATATTGTAATTCTTCTGGCTTTTATTATTATTTTTTTTCCTTCTTATTATTCCAATAACATGCCTTAATCTCGGGAACGGCTGAACCGATTCACCCAATTTTTTCGGTTTCAGTATATAACTTTGGAAGTTCTTGATTTTTGGGTAGTTTTCGCGCCACTAAAATGACTTGCAAAATCGATGTTTGATTTTTTATATCTTCGAAAGGGCTTGGCCAATTGATTTGAAATTTCGTACTTACATAGACATTGAGCATACGCCGTCGATGCACAAATAGGAAATTTCGCCTGACCTTGACAATTGGAAATAACGCTCTCTATCTGTTTTATTATTGTTCCAGTATCTCCTCCGAAACGGCTTGAGATATCGAGTTGGGACTTTTTTCATTATTTGCGCATGTATGTGTGTTATGTACCACCGAAAAATGATAGGGTTCGCACTTCCGGTTTAAAAGTTCGCTACTGGTCGAAGCATACAACAACGCTCTTTATAGGAAATCCAGAAGGGCTTGAGATATCAAGTTGGGACTTCTTGCATGATGTGCAGCAAACTCTGCGTTCTCTAATGATATATATAGTTAACGGATTTCACTTCCGGTTTGGGAGAACGGGCGTGTGGGTATGTATCTCAAAACTATATTGGCGCAGATTTTGATGAAATTTGCTGGACATCATCTTTTGTTTCCGCTGACCACTATTCCACTCAATTTTTTAAAATCGGACTTAAACTACTCGAGTTATGGCCTCTTAAAAATCTGATTTTTATGGGGTTTTCGGACCCCTAGAATGAATTGCAAAATCAATGTTTGGTTTCTTATATCGTCGAAACAGCGTGGCCAATTGATTTAAAATTTTGTACCTACATAGCCATTGGGCAGACGCAGTCTGCATAGCCATTGAGAACACATAGTCGAGCCGCTACGTGAAAAATTGTATGGCCTTGACCTTAGAAAACAACGCTCTTTATCTGTGTTATTGTCGTTAGTGTATCTATGATAGGGGTCGCACTTACGGTTAAAAGTTTGCTACTGGTCGAAGGATAAAATAACGCTCTTTATACGGAATCCAGAAGGGCTTGAGATATTGAGTTGGGACTTTTTGCATTATGTGCATCAGCGTCTGCGCTCTATAATGATATACTACCTATATACGAACGCCTGTGGCGTATAAGATACTATGGGTGGCGGGATGGGATGGTGGGTGGGTACTACCTATATACGAGCGCCTGCGGCGCATAAAATACTATGGGTGGCGGAATTGGATGATGGGTTGGTATTACCTATATATGAGCGCCTGCGGCGCATAAGATAATATGGGTGGCCGGATAGGATGGTGGGTGGGTACTACCTATATACGAACCACTCGTGGTGGGTACTACCTAAAAAAGAGCGCCTGCGGCGCATAAGACACTATGAGTGGCGGGATGGGGTGGTGGGTGGGTACTACCTATATACGAGCGCCTGCGGCGCATAAGATACTATGGGTGGCGGGATGTGTTGGTGGGTGGGTACTACCTATATACGAGCGCCTGCGGCGCATATGATACTATGGGTGGCGGGATGGGATGGTGGATGGGTACTACCTATATACGAGCGCCTGCGGCGCATAAGATAATATGGGTGGCGGGATGGGATGATGGTGGGTACTACCTATATACGAACGCCTGCTGTGCATAAGATACTATGGGTGGCGGGATGGGGTGGTGGGTTGTTTACTACCTATATTCGAGCGCCTGCGACGCATAAGATACTATGGGTGCGGGATGAGATGGTGGGTGGGTACTACCTATATATGATACATTTTACTGATTTCACTTCCGGTTTGGGAGCACGGGCGTGTTGGTATGTATCTAAAATAGTTTTTGGTGCAGATTTTGATGGAATTTGGTGGATAGAATCTGTGGTTGCCGTGTATTACTATGAGCTACAGTATCACCATACCGATATGTGTCTCATGAAAACTGACGCTTTATCAGGTGACCCAATTTCCGTCATTGGCGAACATGGAAGTATCGAAATTGATGTGCAATTTTCAGTTTCATTTTAGTTTTTTTTTTCTTTTTCTTATTCCATTAGCATGCTTATATCTCAAGAACGGCTGGACCGATTCACCTGCTGTTTTTTTTTCAGTATAAAACCTTGGACGATCTAGTACAATAGCCTATTGAGAACTTTGTCCGACCTTGACCTTCAGAGTTATCGCCATTTTCTTGATTTTGGGGGGTTTTCGCTCAATTAAATGACTTGCAAAATCAATGTTTGATTTCTTATATCGTAGAAACGGATTGACCGATTTATTTGAAATTTGGTGCCTGCATAGTCATTGAGTATACGCAGTCGATGCACAAATAGGAAATTTCGTCTGACCTTGACCTTTAGAAACAACGCTCTTTATCGCTTTTATTATTGTTCCAGTATCTTCTCAGAAACGGCTTGAGATATCGGGTTCGGACTTTTTTCGTTATTTGCGCATTTATGTGTGTTATGTACCACCGAAAAATTATAGGGTTCGCAGTTCCGGTTTAAAAGTTCGCTACTGGTCGAAGAATAAAACAACGCTCTTTATAGGAAATCCAGAAGGGCTTGAGAACTTCTCATACTATTCCCTATTGCCGCACAAATAACGATGATTCCTGTAGGGTGGTGGTATTTACTAAGTCAAAACACAATGAAAATGCCAGCAAAAAAATAAAATTATGCATTCCATAATCAATTGGATTACCAATATAGGTCCCTGCGGATCGGAAATTCGGCAATCAAATCTCGAATCGAATCTGGTGTCCAATGTCGACATCGACATCGAATCCGAATCGAATCGGGACAAGCACTGGACGGCGAACAATCATAGCTGACTATTGGATATCATTCTAATCAATGTTCACTTGTTTGTCATAAAAGCTGAGACATTTTCGAATATAAAACAAAGACCCAAGACAGAGTTCACAGTCAACCGTTTGGCGACTGACATCGTTCTCAATTCTATATTAAACGAAAATCGAAATTATATATCGCCTAGTATGACACGTCACGTGTACGTCATACAAGCACAGACATTGCTACCGATTATAAAATGAATAACTACTACTGAAAATAACCTCTTCGACTACTCTACACACATATAATAGTGTATACATGTATTAATTTGATAGTCGCCATTGACTATGAATGTATTCTAAGGATTTCAGGACTAATGTATGCTGTATCATAAACAATGACAGGCGTACCGATGAGCATTGCCTGCCACACCAGTACCCGGACGTCTACTTGTAATAATGCATTCCGTTTGACGGAGGTAGCTCTATGTAATAATCATTTTGTATTTAAATTAGGATAAGCTGAAAGAAAAATGGCCTGAAACCAAGATTAGTCATATAACATTTTATCACAATGTGAAGTTGGTACCAAATGTATGGGCGACAAGAGAAAAAAGAGGGAATCTGCAAATCATATTAAAATAGGGGGTAACGGAACACTCACCCAATCATCTTCATTGCACATATAATCTGAAAAGTGACTATAAGAGAAGACAACACTGTATCATCATTGTGTGTTGTGTGAGCCTTTAAAACTATTTGGAACGGAGGAAGTCATTATCTATATCTATATTTGCTAATGTCTGTCTGTCTGTCTGTCTGCATGTTCTATAGAAATTCTAGATGATACCAAAAGGGTTTACTAGGGGTAACTTTTTACGAGAAAGATAATAGTGGGGGTTAGAATTTTCTAAAGTAACGCCGTTGTTGTCAGGGACAGAACAGGGGAGGGCAGAATTATTTTATCGCAGATTGCCACGAAACTTACATATAATCATTCCCATGATATGAAGAATCTAATGGTGTGGTTCCATTAATATAGCAAATTATTAGGATCACTTATCCATTGGTGCTATACTGAACCCGTACCTTAAAACGTTGACCTATATGGGAACAATTAACATCAGTGTAACCAACTATACTCATCCCTGTTACACGGGGACTATAATACGGCGTTGAACTGGTCTATATAGGAGCGTGTTTGCACGAGTTATCGGCTCAGACAAACGCCAGCGCTGTTAAGTTTTCAGATAATCGTTGGAGATTTAACAGACGAGGAACATGTCTGTGTGACAGTGTAGATTGTTCGCCGATTCGACAGAGACTGATATTGAGTGACAGATTGGAATTCCCATTAAGATACGACCTGTCGGTTGGATCGTTTAAAAGCCCAACGAGGATTAAAGCACGACAGTTCAATATGTAGCGAGATATCCGTCAGAGTCAGAACTCTTAAAGTTCTCACGAATAGGCCGCCCCATGTGGTTGAAGGAGGAGTAAAAATTACCAGAGTTAAAGGTGGATTATCTCTTTGTAAACATGTATTATATAGTTACCGGGGTATAAAATATTAGATTTGAATCGAAGACTCCTGTCCGGAAATGCTTCTATCGATTAATATTAATTTTATTTCGAATATTTTCTGGTCTAAAAAGGTGTGTTTGTTCAGCTAACGAACAATAGTGGTTACTGTTAACAGAGACCAGAAATTATATTGTGCAATTTTGTCACAAATAAACGTTAATTATACCCACTATCGCTTATATCTGTGGAACAAAACAATACAAACAACCAATCTGTGACATTTGACATTCGATGCGTAGCCGTAGGAACAGCCCAGTGCTCTATATCGCAATAAGGTCTCATCCGAATGGTCGGTTCTAAAAATAGTAACATAAATGGGCCCGATTTAATATTCGAAATAAAATCAATATTAATTGATAGAAGCTTTTCCGGACATAGGTCTTCAGTTCATATCTATTATTTTATACCCACGCAACTATTTAAAATTTGTTATTTAAAGAGATAATCCATCTTTAAAATGACCCAAATGTGTTAATCAAAACAGTGCAAGACAATACTGTGAATAATTCACATTTTTATATACAAATTATGTGTACTATATAATCGTGTTACGGACGATAGTTCAGCTATTGCTGGATATGTATTCTGTCTTGTATAATATTTATATTATTGCTGCATATCAAATTCACTGTTCAGAAAGTTCAGTCTAGTTGATAACATAGCGATCACCTGTATACACTGTCTTATATTGAGTCAAGTTAGTTGATAACACAGCGATCACCTGTATACACTGTCTTATATTGAGTCACATTAGCTGATAACATGGCGATCACCTGTATACACTGTCTTAAATTGAGTCACATTAGCTGATAACATGGCGATCACCTGTATACACTGTCTTATATTGAGTCACGTTATTTGATAACACAGGGATCACCTGTATACACTCTCTTATATTGAGTCACATTAGCTGATAACGTGGCGATCACCTGTATACACGGTCTTATATTGAGTCACATTAGCTGATAACATGGCGATCACCTGTATACACTGTCTTATATTGAGTCACGTTAGTTGATAACACATGGATCACCTGTATACACTCTCTTATATTGAGTCACATTAGCTGATAACGTGGCGATCACCTGTATACACGGTCTTATATTGAGTCACATTAGCTGATAACATGGCGATCACCTGTATACATTGTCTTATACTGAGTCACATTAGTTGATAACATAGGGATCACCGTATACACTGTCTTATATTGAGTCGCGTTAGTTGATAACATAGGGATCACCTGTATACATTGTCTTATATTGAGTCACCTTAGCTGATAACATGGCGATCACCTGTATACACTGTCTTATATTGAGTCACGTTATTTGATAATACAGGGATCACCTGTATACACTCTCTTATATTGAGTCACGTTAGTTGATAACATAGGGATCACCTGTATACATTGTCTTATATTGAGTCACGTTAGTTGACTGCGCCAAAGATTTCTAACATAATTATATCACTCTGAAAGGGCTGATTAAAAGTTTGGATTACACAATCATATGCGCAGAGTGTACGAATACCTTCCCGTATATACGGTATCACATATGTGTGATCGGTTGGACTGTTTCTCACATATATATCACACCCAGGTTTCCAGTGTGGATTCTCTTATGTGTGGTCAGATCTCCCACTCGATTCCCCCCACACATATCACACACATGTGGACAGTATCATGCGTGAATTACCATGTATTTCGTCAGGGTACTCGAATGAGCGAACGATATCTGACATTTATCACACTGCCTGTGTGAATTAGTATATGCTTCATCAGATGACATGACCGAGCAAACGATTTCTCACATATATCACACTGATACGGACAATCACCTGTGTGGATTCTCGTATGTGCGATAAGAGTTCCAGATTTTGTGAATACTTCCCGCATATATCACACTTGTGTGCGCTATCACCTGCATGTATTAGCCTATGTTGATTCAGATTACTTGAATAAGCGAACGATTTCTGACATATATCACACTGATATGGACGATCACCTGTGTGGATTCTCTCATGTCCAGTCAGATGTCCAGATCGTGTGAATACTTTCCCGCATATATCACACTTGTGTGAGCCACAACCTGTGTGAATTATCATATGTTGTGTCAGTGTACTCGATTGAGCGAACGATTTCTCACATATATCGCACTGATACGGACGATCACCTGTGTGCATTCTCTTATGTACAGTCAGATTTCCAAATCGTGTGAATACTTTCCCACATATATCACACGTGTGTGAGCCATCACCCGTGTGCATCGTCATATGTTGTGTCAGTGTACTTGAATGAGTGAACGATTTCTCACATATATCGCACTGATACGGACGATCACCTGTGTGGATTCTCTTATGTACAGTCAGATTTCCAAATCGTGTAAATACTTTCCCACATATATCGCACTTGTGATCCATTGCCTGTGTGGATTTTATTGTATTGAATCGGCAAACGATTTCTGACATATATCGCACGTAAAAGGTCAATCACACGTGTATTCTATTGTGTGCAGTCATATTTCCAGTTTGTGTTATTTCTATCCCACATGTCATGTAGGCCCTATGGAGTCAGATGTCCCAAATATATGCACACTTTTCCTGCATATATGTATATCAGGATTTATGAGGGGTCAGTTGATTAGGAACACACTATAAAGTGTATGCCGAGGCCGGCTCCAAATAAAAGGTGTAAACGGGATGTTATGTGGCGTTTGGTCCGTTAATTGTTTCTCAAAGGATATTAATAAAAATCTGGTGTATATGTCCGGACTGGGACATGGAATACAATAACGTTTGAATTGTTTTTATAGTCACAAATTTGTTGATTTAATTCAACTTTTTCGTTCTGAAACACACTATAAAGTGTAAACGGCCGGCTCCAATTAAAAGGTGTAAGCGGACTTGATGTCGCATTATCTTCTTTGTTTATAAATGGATATGACTGAAATTTAGTACATATGTCCGGGTTATGGCATGGAATACATTGACGTTTGAATCGTTTTTAATATCACCAAATTGTTGATTTCATTAAATTTTTCGTTCTTTCGTTCTGTAAAGTGTAAGCGGTCGGCTCCAATTAAATGGTATAAGCGGCTTATGTGCTTAGCGTTATAGGTAATCGGATTAACTAATTGGCGACTCTAGACTATTGTGTTTTGGGGCATTTGAGGTTTTGGCGAAATAATAATTTAAATACATTTATTTTACGGTATGACACTTATATGATCGTTTGGACTGGTTCTCACATATATCACACCCGGGTTTTCCAGTAGCAAAGATTCCCCCCACACATATCACAGCCATGTGGGCAGTCTCACGTGTGAATTACCATGTGTTTCGTCAAGGTACTCGAATGAGCGAACGATTTCTGACATGTATCACACCCGTGTGGACAGTCTCATGTGTGAATTACCATGTGTTTCTTCAAGGACATCGAATGAGCGAACGATTTCTGACATTTATCACAATGATACGGACGATCGCCTGTGTGGATTCTCTTATGTGTGGTCAGATTTCCAGATTGTGTGAATACTTTCCCGCATATATCACACTTGTGTGCGCTATCACCTGTATGGATTAGCCGATGTCGAATCAGATTACTTGAATGAGTGAACGATTTCTCACATATATCACACTTGTGTGGGCCATCACCTGTATGGATTGACTTATGTCGCGTCAGAGTACTTGATTGGGTGAACGATTTCTCACATATATCGCACTGATATGGACGATCACCTGTGTGGATTCTCTTATGTGCAGTCAGATATCCAGAGCGTCTGAATACTTTCCAACATATATCACATTGATGCGGACGGTCACCTGTGTGAATTATCATATGTTGTGTCAGTGTACTTGATTGAGCGAACGATCTCTCACATACATCGCACTGATACGGACGATTACCTGTGTGAACTCTCTGATGTACAGTCAGATTTCCAGATCGTGTGAATACTTTCCCACATATATCACACTTGTGTGCGCCATCACCTGTGTGAATTATCATATGTCGTGTCAGATGACTTGAGTGAGTGAACGATTTCTCACATATATCGCACTGATACCGACGATCGAGGTATGTAAATGTCCCAAAAGCGCCCAATCGAGCGTTACGCGCCTTGTGTACAATGGATCACTCATACCGGCGGTGGTACTTTACTCAGCTGCGGAAAGTATCCAGTTACCCATTCGAGCGCTCCAGTTAAAATTACGCCCAAATGGGATCGCCGCGGTTTGGCCAATAATTCAGGGCTGTATAGATGTAGCCTACAGGTAGGAAGCCAGAGATCGACTTGACGGTGTCCGGGATCATTATTTTGTTATTTTATTATATTATTTCAAATTATTTCTCAAAGTAATATAATAAAACAAATAAAACAATCCGGGACCCATGTCGGTAATCTTTTCTGACAAATCGTATGGAATCGTTACAACCCGCGGAAAAAACTTCAAGTGTATGACATGTGAAAGTAAGTCAACTACTTGCGCTCATGTTCGGCGATATAAACAATGGGTTGCTGACAATAACGTGGACATGACGGGTACCGACGATTCTGGATGTGCCGTAGGATCATTCGACTGTGTTTCTAAGAACAGCATCCCATATGTTCCACCACAACACATGAAACAAAAGTTATCGAATTACGAGGACGGTGGTCAATTTCCAAAGCACCTGGTTCCCTCTGTTCCGACTGGTGTGAAATGTGAGCACGGAAATTACTTTCGCAATGAGGATCCCGTAACCAACGCGTGGATAGTCGGTTCTGCCAAAATTCATAAAAGACTCAGAGTGATAGACGGTGTCCGTGTTTATTACCGACCCTCTGATGGAAATTGTGACTGTAAATTTTTCTATGATGGGCAGGAAGATTTATTGCTCAATTTAGATAACAAGCATATGTTCTATTATGGTTGGCTAATCAGCTTGTTGCATGATACTTGCCACACGCGCTATCCATTAGCAGCTGGTCACAGATCATCATCAGAATCAATAGAAACATGGGGAATGTCAGCTGTCACAGATTACAACATCCTACGGCGTGCATACAATGCTTTCATAAGACTTCTGGACATCGAATATGAGGAGGCATTTTCTTGTAAAGCATGCGGACCTGACGTTGACTGTGTGGTAATGGACGCCGTTATGATGGGGTGCAGACGAGATCTCGTGACCGAAATACACGACACACAAGCCACAGAGGGAACACACATTAAAGGCAGCAGTAGAAAAGACCGCGTCCTCATCACTAATGTCAAGGCTCGTAGACTTCTTACCAAATATGTTCATTTGGAGGGAGGTCGTTACAAAAAATCTCCACCAACAATGAACGACTGTGAATTTCGCCAATTGTGCAGCGAATTGAAATGTTGTAATAGTGTTCAGGTCCTTGTTCGATCAGCTGGACCATTGTGCCCGCCCCATCTCAGAATTCTACTCGGAGAGTTATCCCGAGGAAGCCCGACATGTGGTATTTTTCAGTTTGGTGGAGATCCCGATATACCCGAGACTCTGAAACACATAATCAACGGGCGTGTGATAGTTGGCGATCCAACTAAGAAAACGTCAATTGGGAATATGTTCAAGGCATGCCCTTTACTGCAGGATGTATTGCAGCACAAATATACCGAGCTAAGTTTCCCGCCAAATATTCGGGATGTTATTTCGGACATGATATTGTCAGTTGAAAGGACATACGGACATGATATTCCCGATGAATCGTGTTATCCACCCCCGACAAGAATGCACGAAGAGTTGGAATTTTTCCCGGCGTTTCCGCTTATTAGAGGGTCCGGACAATATAATGTGGGAACACGAGGCGAGACTGTGACAACTGGATGTAGAAAGCTCACAGAAAGCCACAACAAACTGACACCAGGATTATTCTCAGTGTTCTGCCCACATGGCATTTGTCTTGGATTCCAGGTCATGATGGCATGTGAATCACCTCAGACAGCCTTTGACATTTTAATTGGGTGCTCACTTGGCTACGACATGGAAACATATAAATCTGACACATCAGTTCGCTCTATCAACAGCCAAGTGGTCGAACAAGCCAACAGCGGACTGAGACGTATACAAACTCAACTAACATATATGCCACCTAATAACTTAATGGTACACGCAGCCGTATTTCTTGCACTTCGAAACAGGAGGAAGGGTGCATCGATAAAAAAGTTACCATAGTAGTAGTTCACTCTTGCATATATGTACGCCAGTTGAGTTTGTATGCGCCTAAGACCGCTATTGACCTGTTCCACAGAACATCTTTAATATTCCATGAGTTGTTAATTTTGTGAGTATCACATAAAGTGTTTATGGATCTTCTGTGTATAATTATCTAGTGTTATTTAAATAAAATATTATTATTGCAAAATCTTCCGTTGTTTATGAAAAAGAGTCTTTTCAAATGGCCACGCGCAGATCACCACCAGTCGAGCACCAATAGGCGTGTCCAAAACCGGCGGTGCAAACATTATCGTATATGTTGGCGAACGCTCATTGGTGCACCGCCGGTTTGGGACACGCCTATTGGTGCTCGACTGGTGGTGATCTGCGCGTGGTCATTTGAAAAGACTCTTTGTCAAACCACCGCCTGTTTGTACTGATCCCATATACACACTGCGCGTAATTAATTCTTTAATTTTATTGACGCCCCTTTGTGTTACTCAATGCCCTAAGCAGCGTAACGCCTGTTTGTACTTATCCCCTATACACACTGCGCGTAATTAATCTCTATTCATTGATCGACGCCCCTTTGTGTTACTCATTGCACTAAGTAGCGTAACGCGTGTTTGAGCCACTTTGGAATAATTACATATATGGACGATCACCTGTGTGGATTCTCTTATGTGCAGTCAGATATCCAGATCGTGTAAATACTTTCCCACATATATCACACTTGTGATTCATTGCCTGTGTGGATTTTATTGTATTGAATCAGCAAACGATTTATGAGATATATCGCACGAAAAAATTCGATCACACGTGTATTATATTGTGTGCAGTCATATGTCCAGTTTGTGCGATTACTTTCCCACATGTCATGTAGGCCCTTTGAGAATCCTTTGAAGTCAGATGTCCCAAATATATGCAAACTTTTCCTGCATATACATGTATGTATATCAGGATTTGTGAGGGGTCAGTTCACTCAGTTGATTATCTCCTGTTTGGATTTCCGTTTGTTCCAATGAAGACCCGGATGTCGGCCTATTCACGCTTTATTATCGACATTGTTCTGTTCACCACCGACACAGAGGGTACAGCGCATTCGAAACAATTAATATTAACTTGACACCGCGTTATGGTCGTTACTTAGTTCCGCTACTGATAATAATGTCTAAACTCTTCATTCACAGCCGACAACAGCATTGCCAACATCAAGCACAGATTGTCTGTTCCCTTATAAGTAACATACGGTTCTGGTTTCATAATCTGGTTTCATATAATAGATATATCTATTGGGCGTAGATATCTCAACAAGCGGGCTCTTCTGGTTTGTTCTGACATGTAACCAGTGTGACTCTCGTGAAAAAAATGATTATGCATTAACGTTCATATGTCATCAATGTAGTTGGAAAGCTTTGCCCGGGTATGGCTGAACAAAATCTGACAAGCGGTCTATCGATCCTTACATTTATATTAGCCAATCAATAAAACCAAATAGCCTCAAATCAAATGCTTAGCTAATGTTTCAGATAATGTTGATCACACCATACATGTAGTTAACGAGGTCAATAAAACTAAATAGCCTCAAGTCAAATGCTTAGCTAATGTTTCAGATAATGTTGATCACACCATACATATAGTTAACGACATCATCAGCCCTGCTCATAATTTAACGTCTTCACAACCTAAAAGTAAAGGTTAGATTTTTATCATCTGAATTGCAGGAGCCTTCCACCTAAAATAGACGAAATTCAAATTATCATCAACTATGAATTATAGCTTTTATTGAAATCTGTTGGGATAATTCAATAAATAACTCTGATATTTCAGTTCCTAACTATTCCATTTTGAGAAACTACAGGAGTTGACCTGGTGGGGGTATTTACTGGTATATTCACCAATCACTCTCGTTTAATTCCTTGAAAGATTTCATGCTGTTATTCGGTGAATGTTTCCTCTTTGATCAAACATCGACGTTCAAATCACACAGAACACGCCACGTGTAACACGCCATGCTCGTTTACCTTGGATGGGTTTAATGCATGGCTTGTCAATATGATTTCCTATGATTAACCTTACAACTAGTAATTAAACTTTTAGGAGTCTCGATCGTAACAGCCATGCTCGTTTACCTCGAATGGGATTAATGCCTGGATTGACAACATGATTTCCCATGATTAAACATCAAGTAAGCGATTCTCCCATTCTGTAGAATTTAGGTGAGTGGCTAAATGGAGCGCACAAAATATTCAAGCAAAAACCGAGTTAGTAGTCTTGAATATTTCACTGACATGGGCCAACAGTTATGACATTGGCATTTGTGACAATACTGCGTCATGATATTTTTTCTTTGATTGTCTTTACCGTTATTAGTGAAATATCTGTGGCGAGTATGACCAATTCACTTGATAAGTTCTTGAATATTCTCTTTCGATACAAGCTAGTGCCTTCTTATTAAGTCCTTCAAAACATTTATATTTCTGAAAACTTATTGGAGAAAACTTGGTCAGACTCTAAGACTAGAGCCTGAGTTCTGTCACACTAATTATGTGTCCACTCCGTTATAGCCCTAAATGTATTAAAATAAAAAATTCTGGAACAAATATTTATGTGGTTACAACTGCTCTCAGAGTGTTGTAAGTTGCTCAGTTGGATGAGACAATCCTTTGCATTATATATCAGAAAAACTAAGTTATGTGTATTTACCGTTATATCAATTGGTATTTACTGTTATAATGGTAGAGACATTAAAATGACGGTAAAGATTACAAAATGAGTCTATGACGTGTTATATAAGGTAAACAGTGTGAATATGAGTTCCAATGTCATAAATGCGATCATTCAAAACATTAAAGGTGGATTATCTCTTTGTAAACGTGTATTATATAATTACCGGGGTATAAAATATTAGATCTGAACCGTAGACTCCTGTCCGGAAATGCTTCTATCGATTAATATTAATTTTATTTCGAATATTTTCTGGTCTAAAAGGGTGTGTTTGTTCATCTAACGAACAATAGTGGTTACTGTTAACAGAGACCAGAAATTGTATTGTACAATTTTGTCTCAAATAAACGTTAATTATACTCATTATCGCTTATATCTGTGGAACAAAACAATACAAACAATCAATCGGAGACATTTGACATTCGGTGCGTAGCCATAGGAACAGCCCAGTGCGCTATAGCGCAATATGGTATCATCCGAGTGGTCTGTTCTAAAAATAGACACAGAAAACGGTCCCAATTTAATATTCGAAATAAAATCAGTATTAATTGATAGAAGCTTTTCCGGACAGGGGTCTTCAGTTCATATCTATTATTTTGTACCCAGGCAACTATTTAAATTTTTTTATTTAAAGAGATAATCCATCTTTAAACAATGATACTAAGTTCTTTATCTCAAATTAACTTGAAACTTACATCCACTCCATTGTGTCTCAATCGTTAAAGGTGGATTATCTCTTTGTAAACATGTATTATATAGTTACCGGGGTATAAAATATTAGATTTGAATCGAAGACTCCTGTCCGGAAATGCTTCTATCGATTAATATTAATTTTATTTCGAATATTTTCTGGTCTAAAAAGGTGTGTTTGTTCAGCTAACGAACAATGGTGGTTACTGTTAACAGAGACCAGAAATTATATTGTGCAATTTTGTCACAAATAGATGTTAATTATACTCGTTATCGCTTATATCGTTGGAACAAAACAATACAAACAACCAATCTGTGACATTTGACATTCGTTGGGTAGCCGTGGGAACAGCCCAGTGCTCTATATCGCAATAAGGTCTCATCCGAATGGTCGGTTCTAAAAATAGTAACATAAATGGGCCCGATTTTATATTCGAAATAAAATCAATATTAATTGATAGAAGCTTTTCTGGACATAGGTCTTCAGTTCATATCTATTATTTTATACCCACGCAACTATTTAAAATTTGTTATTTAAAGAGATAATCCATCTTTAATATGTGATATTCATGTCTTCAAGGTTATGTCATTACCGTTAAAAGTATAACGTTGTAGACAACTGAACAAATTTTCAATCCAATGTCATTCAAAACTACATGAATAAGGGAACGACAGTTGGGATGTTTATGATAGCAAACCAGAGCAATACTACTGAGCTTCAAATTTCAATATTAATCAATGGATTCTGCATATTCAATACATGATATGTCGTTACCGTTTTGTGGTAACGGTGTGGACACATGTCGAAACTTTCAAGTTGGTGTCGAACATAAACTAGGAGATATCAGGCTTTGCTGATTAATATATTGAAATTGGCCAAGAAAAAGTTCATGGCGGGGCATCCCAAATAGAAATCTGTTGTGGTCATGAAAGTGACAAATGTCTTTACCGTAATTTGCCCCTTTCTGTGAAAATGACCCAAATGTGTTAATCGAAACATTGTGAGATATTGTGAATAATTCACAATTTGTTATTTAAAGAGATAGTCAATGTTTACCGCAACACACTTATAAATGGGTTACTCAGAACAATACTGTGAATAGATTACATATTTGATATACACATTATTTGTAATATATAATCGTGTTACGGACGATAGTTCAGCTATTGCTGGATATGTATTCTGTCTTGTATAATATTTATTGCTGCATATCAAGTTCATTGTTTAGAAAGTTCAGTCTAGTTGATAACATACATGTAGGGATCACATGTATACACTGTCTTATATTGAGTCTCATTAGTTCATAGCATAGTGATCACCAGTATACACTGTCTTATATTGAGTCACATTAGTTGATAACATAGCGATCACCGGTATGCACTGTCTTATATTGAGTCACATTAGTTGACTGCGCCAATTATATCACTCTGAAAGGGTTGGTTACAAGTTTGGATTCTCGTGTCTACAATCATATGCGCAGAGTGTACGAATACCTTCCCTCATATCACACATGTGTGATCGGTTGGACTGTTTCTCACATATATCACACCCAGGTTTCTAGTGTGGATTCTCGTATGTGTTATCAGATCTCCCACTCGAGGACATATTTTCTCCACACACATTACACCCATGTGGACAGTCTTATGTGTGAATGACCATGTGTTTCGTCAGGGTACTCGAATGAGCGAACGATTTCTGACATTTATCACACTGATATGGCCTGTCACCTGTGTGAATTAGTATATGCTTCATAAGATGACTTGACCGAGCAAACGATTTCTGACATATATCGCACTGATACGGACGATCACCTGTGTGGATTCTCTTATGTCGAGTCAGATGTCCAGATTGTGTAAATACTTTCCCGCATATATCACACTTGTGTGCGCTATCACCTGTATGGATTAGCCTATGTCGATTCAGATTACTTGATTGAGTGAACGATTTCTCACATATATCGCACTGATATGGACAATCACCTGTGTGGATTCTCTTATGTTCAGTCAGATGTCCATATTGTGTGAATACTTTCCCGCATATATCACACGTGTGTGTGCCATCACCTGTATGGATTGTCGTATGTCGTGTCAGTGTACTTGAACGAGCAAACGATTTCTCACATATATCACACTGATACGGACGATCACCAGTGTGCATTCTCTTATGTTCAGTCAGATGTCCAGAGCGTTCGAATACTTTCCCACATATATCACATTTGAGTGCGCTATCACCTGTGTGAATTATCATATGTTGTGTCAGTGTACTTGAATAAGTGAACGATTTCTGACATATATCACACTGATACGGACGATCACCTGTGTGGATTCTCTTATGTACAGTCAGATTTCCAGATCGTGAGAATACTTTACCACATATATCACATGTGTGTGAGCCATCACCCGTGTGAATCATCATATGCTGTGTCAGTGTACTTGAATGAGTGAACGATTTCTCACATATATCGCACTGGTATGGACGATCACCTGTGTGGATTATTTTATGTACAGTCAGATTTCCAGATCGTGTAAATACTTTCCCACATATATCGCACTTGTGATCCATTGCCTGTGTGAATTTTATTGTATTGAATCGGCAAACGATTTCTGACATATATCGCACGTAAAAGGTCAATCACACGTGTATTGTATTGTGTGTAGTCATATTTCCACAGCCGACAACAGCATTGCCAACATCAAGCACAGATTGTCTGTTCCCTTATAAGTAACATACGGTACTGGTTTCATAATCAGGTTTCATATAATAGATATATCTATTGGGCGTAGATATCTCGACAAGCGGGCTCTTCTGGTTTGTTCTGACATGTAACCAGTGTGACTCTCGTGAAAAAAATTATTATGCATTAACGTTCATATGTCATCAATGTAGTTTGAAAGCTTTGCCCGGGTATGGCTGAACAAAATCTGACAAGCGGTCTATCGATCCTTACATTTATATTAGCCAATCAATAAAACCAAATAGCCTCAAATCAAATGCTTAGCTAATGTTTCAGATAATGTTGATCACACCATACATGTAGTTAACGAGGTCAATAAAACCAAATAGCCTTAAATCAAATACTTAGCTAATGTTTCAGATAATGTCGATCACCCCATGCATGTAGTTAACGACGTCAATAAAACCAAATAGCCTTATATCAAATACTTAGCTAATGTTTCAGATAATGTTGATCACACCATACATGTAGTTAACGACGTCAATAAAACTAAATAGCCTCAAATCAAATACTTAGCTAATGTTTCAGATAATGTCGATCACACCATACATGTAGTTAACGACGTCAATAAAACCAAATAGCCTTATATAAAATACTTAGCTAATGTTTCAGATAATGTCGATCACCCCATGCATGTAGTTAACGACGTCAATAAAACCAAATAGCCTTATATCAAATACTTTGCTAATGTTTCAGATAATGTTGATCACACCATACATGTAGTTAACGACGTCAATAAAACTAAATAGCCTCAAGTCAAATGCTTAGCTAATGTTTCAGATAATGTCGATCACACCATACATGTAGTTAACGAAGTCAATAAAACCACACCATATATAATAAAGTTAACGACGTCAAAGATCACGTGACAGAATTGAAAATGATCGTGTTTATTTTTGTTCTGTAATTTTGATGAATAAAACATTTAAATTCAAGGATCGGTTATCCCAATTCGCTACACGAATTGTGGTCACTTGTTAGATTCCATTCACCCTAGGAATGCGACAACTGTACTATGGATTCGATATTATTCGGTACGTTAATTTTGAAATCGTCTATTATCGAGCCATATTAATTATGTCATTTTGAATTGCAAGTACGCCCAAAATTATAGCGCGATGAGCGAAGCCTCTCTTCCGTGGATCTCTTCAAGTCAGCCCAATCCTTCACCCGCGGCATATGGGTTCTGCTTCAATCTGGATGTATTCAACTCAGGACTCACAAGAAATCATGTTATCGCGATTGACGTGTACCGTATGTGTGACTTCTCCTCGTTGTCTGTCTACTGATATGGCTGATTGCCGCAAAGCACTGCAATGTTAATAGACTCGCAAGCCAAGACGCTGATCTTAAAGTGAACATTCGACAAATAACAATGGGTGATTCAAGTCGACAACGGTCATTAGCGATGTGTTTATCGGTGTGGTACGATAGCATTGAGTCACAGCAATATACACGTAAACAAGAGGACTCTACTAAAATAACCGATAATCTACAAGCTGTGTTACTGTTCATAAACTCAACAACGCAAGATGTGTTTACGTCCACAATAATATAATTTGTTGGTAACCAAGATAAACTTTTAGATACTCTCCGCGATAATGTATTCATGCATGCCACAACTGACAATAGCTTTCCATATAACTCGTCCTCATCAATGAAACAACGTGAGTAGTATTGGCTGGCACTCTGGCCCACTCCCTCGCTCGGGGGAATTCTGGCCCATGGGCCAGAGTGCCCCCGAGAAACTGATTTGGATTTTTTCTGGCTCACCCACCTCGCTCGGGGGCACTCAGGCCCATGGGCCAGAGTGCCCCCGAGAAACTGATTTGTATTTTTTCTGGCCCACCCACCTCGAGCGAGGGGGGGTGGACCAGAGTGCCCCGCCCAGGGTCGGTCTAGAGGTTGTACTAGATTCCAAAAGAGTAAGGTGAGCGCTTCGAGGGTTTTTTTTTGACAGAAAAGAGCACAATTTACCAATGTATCGATTTTTTCTCGGATTATAATGCCAGTGTTGTAGGCGAAGGGCGCTCCCATTCGCTGTACACATTGAACTTAGAATAATACGAGAAAAAATAGATGTGTTGGTAAATTATGCTACTTTACCAGTGCATTTTTTAACAAAAGCGCTGTGAAAATGTGCATGTAAGAGCCATCTGATAGCAGGTTTTGGGTGGCCCTGAAAAGGGCCGTTTTACGTTAGATCATAAGAAAAGTGGATAAGGGGTCTTTAGGAACTCAAATCCATCCTCTTGATCCAACTCCCGAAACACAAGCGAACCCTCGATGAGAGGTGGAAATATACCTTGCGGTATACTCACATCTAATCTTACGTCTAATCTGTAATGTTTCTTCTCTCTCCAAAACACGAGCTTTCTCTGCAGAAGGGTTGCCGTCACCGCAAGTAAGACACCTGTTGTCCTAAGCCATTCGATGTTTTCTGTCTCCTGTCCACTGATTGCGAGCCCAAGTTGCATTGACAAAAGAGAATAGTTCAAAGAACTTTTCACCTGTACCATATACTTCCCAGGAAAGGGTCTCCCACACCGCAATGTCCCTCGGGGCCGATACACGGATGGCTCTGACATAAGATCCAAGATCAGTTTTAGGGTATTCCATCGTGGAAAAATGATATGCCCTAAATGGGATTTGTGTTACATGTAAAACGCGCGGACGTCGTTGGCGACGTCATTGTGATTTTTTACCAAATTAAGATCTTCATCGACATTGCCGAAGACGATCATTAAAAACAGACACTGTTTTTCAACAACATAACTTTTATTTTTGAATTAAGAATCAACATATTTACAACTAATCATGAAATTATCATATTTACAATCAATAATTGGTAATGCAATGAACATAATTTACATTTGGTAACTCATTTCATCATTAACAA
This sequence comes from Siphonodentalium dalli, assembly GCA_032622095.1. Taxonomy (NCBI): domain Eukaryota; kingdom Metazoa; phylum Mollusca; class Scaphopoda; order Gadilida; family Siphonodentaliidae; genus Siphonodentalium; species Siphonodentalium dalli. The sequence continues at coordinate 42,373,624 of CP136063.1, read as the reverse complement.
TCAACATATTTACAAATGATTGTGATTTTAACATATTTAAACAATTGGTAATGAACACATTTTATCAATACTGAAATTCACAGTAAGTCTTACAAGTTTGTGAAATACATGTTTTGGGTAATGTTTCTGATTCTTTTCGTAAGGGCTCATAGTTTCTATGAAACCAATCAAATACTTTTCTATCATTTTTGAAGTAGTCACCATCAAAATTCATTTCAACTAATACTTTTATACCATATCCGCTTTTCAAGAAATGTAAAGCAAATATACAGTAGATACCACACACGTTTGTACCGTGATGTTGAAACCGCCCAACGTTTATTTTACATTCGATCGAATTTCTTTGAATAAATGATTTGATATATTTATCAATTACTGGTACCCCAAACGAATCGAAATATGTTGTAATGTTCCCATTGAAGAAAATTGCAACCCAGTGTTCTCCTGGCTTTTCTGACGTATGTGTATTTACTATGTATGCTTTTACATGATGAGGTTTCTCGTGTGGTAACTGATCTTTTGCACACACCACACCATACAATGAACAGAGGTAGGATGATTTGTCTAGTATATGCTGAAGTTCGCTAGTGTTCATCTTCGTAGTATTTATTTAACTTTTTCACACCACAAGTCAACAAAAACCGAATTAAATTGGTTACAGTTTGCATGAACAACTTCCTTTATATCTTTCCAAAGTTTGAATGCCTCAAATTGCTCTTGTGGTGTAAATGATTCTATTTCTGGATACCATTGTTCCATAACTCGGTAGATGTTCAATTTAAGTAGTGCTATATCAATGAACCTATCTACCCATTGTATAGGTGGTGTGCAAAGACAAAGTAAATGTCGTGTCTGACTTGGATGATCTATTTTATATCCTTCACAATTGAGTGTCACTTCTTTTGAAATTTGATTTTGTATTTCATGAACGAAACATTTATCGAAAGTTTTCCGAACTTTGTCAAGGATAGAAACATATGGAATGAAATCGAGTCCTCCAACTTCCAGTCTCAATTTTTCCTCCAAAGGCAATCCATCCATGTTTTTAATAATCTGTTATTATTTCTCTCAAACTGTTGATTTCAATTTGATTATCGAACTCAGCATAGACTATCACGTTGATCACTGAAGCTAGAGCTGCAGCAAACTGAAGCTCTAACCTTATGTTACCGGTTTTTATAGGATGCAAATGTCCTTACTCTGCTCCTTAGTCAGGTGTGAGGTCGTAACCCCAGAAACAATAACCATTCATGTATTTTTCGAGATTCAAACCAAAGGATTTGTTTTGTCCAAACATACCCGAAGACTGATACAGTGATAAATAAGATCTTAGGCATTGTTCTGATTCAAAGTTTGGTTCAAATGGTCAGTTATGGATGGTATGTCCGTCCTGACTAACTTCAAGTTTTCTCAGATTGAAGTGTTGGAAATGAAATGGGTTCGTTTCAATATCGCCATTCATATCTTTGTTTGATACCAAGCCTATGAAAAGTCTCTTTGGCAATTGTCCTTGAAAAAGGTGATCTTCAATTTTTGATCTAAGCCCTGCACCAATAGTGAATGTTTTTACTTCAACTCTTCTAATCGTTATTTTCATATATTTCTGTATTATTGTTTGGTTCAAGTTATTTGCTACTACTGGCATCAGCGAAATTGTACGAACATTGAAAACTGCCATTTCAAATACTATTTTTCCATTGGCCTGACCAATTAAAGAGAATTTTGGATTCGCTCTATTGAGACGAATTCTTATCTCAATTCCATTTGGTAAGTATTTCTGTTGTAGAATTATATCTGTGTGTAAACGACCACACAATTCTACCGTTTTACTACCTGCTATGATTGCTTGGCGAGATTTCAATTGATGTACCACCAGCTTTAGTGTTTTCGGTGAACTGTTTAACGGTGTCGGGATACCACATTTCTAGTGCGGCAAGTTGATTTTCTTTACATTCACCAGAATAAGCCAAGAGATTTTCCATGTAGGCTCGATAAGGATAGGTATCTCCGTTCGCCGTTACAAGTTTGTTATTTAGGTAAATATCGATACTACTGAACATGCTATGGAAAAAGTTGTTAATACGTGCAATTTCATCAGTACCATCAACCAAGTTTGTTCCATCTGCTTTTGTGATTTTGAATTTCAGGTACAAATATGATTGATTTACATCTGTCCATTTTTCAGTTTGAGGCGGAATTACAAATTCTACCAGTGCGGTATTATTCAAAGAGCTAATCGGGTGATGTTCTATCCATTGTGATTCCAACATCGTTGTCATTGTTGGTGGAACATCAGAAGCATCTAACTCGGACTTGCTGCATTCGCATGATCCATTTTGCATCATCATGATTAATCAAATATATCGAGAGATCGTTTTGCTTTCTTTACAGGCGTTTTAACACGTTGAGTGCCAGAAATCAATTAGTAATCTCGCCAGTTTGCCAAATCGTGGCAAGATAGATACCCGTAGTAGACCATAATTTGGCTTCAATGAACCAAGAATTGGATGACGTCGCGACTTTAGATGACAGAAACGGCGATTGATAGTACTACGAGATAACTCGTAGCCGGCAATGGCGGAAGGAATTTGGGTATTCCCACAACCAGTGCCAACTACGAGTTATCTCGTAGACACAATTGGACACGTTTGAGCAACAAATATGAAGTAGAATGTAACACAAACAAGTTATTTTGGTGGTCAGCATATTTATGGAGGTGTGTCTGTCCTTGTGGTGGTTATAGCTCGTTATATATTTATATTATGGCTGATGCACACTGGAGCAAATTACTTATATGAGCATGCATGGCTACAGACGGTGAATCCGACGTGGAATCGGGTGAACTTGTTTCCTGTGAGGATGAGTTTATTCCGTCCATGACTACGAGCATGCACCTTTACGAGCATGCATCTTCTGTTGTTTCGGGCATTGTAAGTTATCTCCCATATAGCCTGATTTAGGCCTATGCTAGGGTTCCAAAGTACAGCCCGAAATAATAGTGTAGGAAGAATTGTCAGCACAAAATTAAAGCAACGATGCAACAGTAGCCAAATAGATCCCTGTACATTCAGGAGTGTGTTACAAGTAACGATTCCATATAATCCATCCGTCTGGAAATAAGTCACCCTTACCCCAAACCTCTATGCTACACAAAACCATTTATCCGTACATACATGTGGAACAGCTCGATGAACTGCATTACGTCTAGAGTACGGTTTTTGTTTTTCTTTCCATTGTCCGACACGTTCGGAAGAGGGTACAATGTAGCTTTGGGAATAGTTCCGCTTTACTTGAATTACAAATAATAAAATACCTAGCCCCCAAATGGAGCCGCACAGTGTAGGCCTATTCCAAAAACAACTGCTGTGTTCCCTAATAATGAGATAATGGTAGCATCAACGTGCGTAACGTCATGGATTATCCGCTTATCTTGTATTGGATGCGTCCATTCGCACATGCGTGAGAGGGAACAGATTTGGCAGGCCTGTGTGACGTGTGTGCGTGGTTGTGCGAAGTTTCAATGTGTTGAAACACAATGATGTAACCATTCCTCGAAACTGCCTTCGCATGTTTGTACATTGTGAATATCCACCCCCCTGCCTGTGTTTGCAAGCGTGCATGCACATTATCAGTCTATTGAATACCAAAAACCCAGTCCAATTGCCCAAACACGACTGCCTATGGTGGTCACTCAGTGATACAGTGTCAGCTGTATTCACTCACAACTGGATCATTTTGAGTAGAATATATGTGTTCATGGTGCTCACCTCTGTTGAACAATGCAAGGAGAGCCACACTATTTATTTTATAAAATCACTGTTCTGATGTCCCGAGGCGGGTTTTCGTGGTTCATCGACCTATTCCACTGCTTCCGTTTGTCAGTTACACGACATGGAAACCACTACGAGATAACTCGTAGTGGCAACCTGCGAAGGTTGCGTACTACGAGATAACTCGTAGTGGCACTCAACGTGTGGACTTACTTCTAACTCGTTTGCGAGAAGAAGGATTTTTCAAAGGTCGAGATGATCTATTTGTGCCATTTGGTGTTGATATTTTCTTTATTGTTTCCCTTCCAAAAGATTTCAATGCTTCTTTACCTTGTTTCAAAAATACCTCTTTTGGACTTTGACCACGATGAATGATATCTTCGACTGCAGCAAGTCCATGCTTGAATGCTTGTTGTTTAGCAATCTGACCAATAGGTTTTAGAAACGGTACTACTGTTCTCATTGCAGATTTGTATAGTGAATCAATTCCATTTCCATACTGTCTAGGTACGCCTCTATACACGGGGATCATCATAAATACAAATTACTTCGGCGTCGGAATTGCAACTTTACCATAGACTTTCCACCAATAAACTGAATTGGTTTGCCAGTATCACCAGTTACATATACATTTATGGTATCAAAGCTAGACTTTGATACTGGTACATAATGTAAGTTTTTGAATTCATGCTTTATATGTTTACCATCATGTATTCTTTTACTCTCGAGTGATGTCACTCGTAATATCGGTGCTTCAACATCACTTAGAATTGTATAATCAGCAATGTCAGAATAAACAAACAATTGATTATGCTCCGCATTTAAATCAACTCCATATGGAAATGTTATCGAAGGAGTAGCAAATGTGACAGTGTTTGATTCTGTTCTGTAACCAAGTTTATCCAAAAGAGCTTGAACACATCACAGTATGCAGGAAATCTGTCTAGGTAACAAAGCAATAACACTAGAACATCGACGTCCCTACTTACCACAATAACTTGTTTAAGATTGCACCCCATGCTGGCATCAAGTGAATGAAGGATAAGTCTAGTGTCAGCCTCTTCGTGATTAGACTCTAACCCTTTCAAATCTGTTCCATCTACCGAACAATCTACTTTGCAATCTTCTGGGAACACCCCTGCAACATCAACAGTAACACCTTCTGTTTTTGCTTTGATAACAAGTTCTCGAGACAAGAAACCATTCAAATCGGACTTGTTTTCAGACAACAAAATGAAGCTTTTCCAATTGTGTGGGATGGGAACATCACGATTTGTTATTGTCCTTCGGATCAATGGTACATTGCGACTTCTTCTTGTTCTGGTGGCAGTCTTTGTAGATTTATCCAAGTATCTGTCGAACACTACATCAATCCTGACATAGCCTTCACCCTTCTTCAACACGCACACTGAGAATACATCGGCCAAATCCCCAAACGTATTAACCTTTTCTGGTTTACCTATGGCCACAACCAGGGCCTGACCGTCAATGACAATACCTGCACGGGGAGATGGCCATTGTTGTTAGGCATGATACTTTCTCGATCAGAGCATCACTAAGCATTGCTTTGTTTCCAGTTCGAAGTGTTTTATTTGTCTCGCATAATGCAATTGGAACAGGCATGAGTTCATGCTGTACAACATTTTGCAAGTTGACTGCCCTGCGGGCATGGAGGGCAACTACAAGGCGATGTAATACACACAATGTGATCTGCCTTCACAACAGCCTGTTTCGCTATATTGGCACTCGTGCATTTCACAATATATAGTGAAGCAAATGTCAGAGCATTGTTCTTTGATAAGACATCGCGAAATTGTACCTTTGCAGTGTCATCTGGAATTATTTCCGAGTCGGTGCTCATAAGCCTTTGTTCGATAAAATCGTCCAGTTTGTCTTGACCAAGACTTTGGGCATTCAGAACAGATGTCTCCACTTCTTGTGTTGCAATGTCTTTCGTAAATATATTTTGAAGAGCAGGTCGGTCGTCCGATGTGCCAGTTGGTGTGAACAATCTTCGCAAACAGTCAAATAATGAATCCTCAGAAATGTTTTCACAAAGTCTTCGGGCTTTGCTGTTCTCTTTGTGAATGGCAGTATTGTCCACATTTACGCCGAGCATTTCCCGAGTGTCAGAGAACAGTTGAGTGCACATATTGTATGAGAGCGACCACCTGGTCAAGGCACTCTTTGTTTTTGTTATCCCAACTACACCACCACTACGCTTGCCAATTGCGTTTAGCCATTCTTGACTATGATCAGGATCGACTTGTACAAATGCTCCATCAGATCCTTTAACAACGAAATTACCTTTTTGGAATTCTGACAATACCTCAGATGGCAACTGTCGCATTTCCGCTAAATAAACGGTACCTCATCTTGCGTAGTTGGTATGGTCGTATCGAAAAAACCATGGCATCATGCAACCAAATGCATACAAATAAAGATCCCAATCTCCCGTGCGAATTGACTTAGTGAACATCAAAAGTATTGAGACTAAACCCACGTAGTTCCACCAGAAAGCAGCGTTGGGATTATCAATTAGGTGAATACCAAACCTGTCCAACACACTTCCCACATCACTGGCGAAAAGTAGTTCAACAAAATGTGAAACATCGTCCATACCCTTTCCAAGTTCAGGGGCGATATATGTGTGAATAGCCGGTGCCACATCTTGTATGAACGCTAGGAAATCTAGTATAAACATTCTCCACAGAGCTTGATATGTCATCTTATGGGCCCTCATTCCCTTGTTATAATTTTTGCCAGACAAAACACTAACAGCTGCCCCCTGACCTAGCAAGTTTGTGCTGATCCATATGTCAGACATACCAGAACCAGCAATATGCTGTCCAATCACTTTCAGGAAGTTCATTGAAATATGAAGTCCCCCTAATCGTGGGATCAGGATTGTCCTGTATTCTGGAAAACTAAATATTTCTGACCTAGTTTTGAAGCAACATACAGACGCATTTGGATAACTGAGTTCAACGTATCAATTTCATGCGCTGGGGCTTGAATTATTGGCATGTAGCCTACAATTGTACGTGCATGGTCATCTTTCGTGGAATTCTGATTGAAAGTGCTCCAACTGAATGGAAGCTCGGCTCCATGGCGCCTTGTAATAAAGGCAAGCTCGGACGCAGTTGCTATTGCGCTCGTTTGTGAATATTTTCTGTCGATTTGAACCAATCGGGATCAACAGGGTAATCGAACAAAGGCTTACTCCGAGCTTCAGTGAAATTGAGATTTGGGAGCTCATTCATTGAACTGGGAATTTCAATCGTAGCTATTGTTGGCAGAGAAAACTTGAATGACATTTCTCGTGGTGGGCCACGCTGCCATGCAGCAACCTGTGTCACGTGAAATGTGTTCTTTCCGTCCAAAGAGGAATCATTTATGTCAATATTGTCGGCCGTGAAATGTGTGAATACACCGGTGTTGAGATTCGGAGGCACAACAAATCCCGTTTCAGCATCCATCGATTCCATAGTTATCTGAGCTAACGCAGTGTCAAGTTTGAGAATATCGCTATAACTATCAGTGTGTCCTGCCTTGTGGAAGAGCTCAACCAATGTTTTACATCTAGTTTTCTGATGGATGGCATTGGCAAGACCAATGTGTTATGGGGGCAAAATTTTACCTTTCGTGGCCGCATATACAATATCCTGAGCAACACTTAACACCCTGGTCTCGCGCACATCTGTTTCAGTCTCAGTTTGAGTACTGCTCCCATCAATGAGCTTATTTCCACCAAATAGAAGATTTAGGAAAATCAGCAAACTGTCTGGAACACTGTCTATATCCGAATCTCTAGATACAGAGAAATCTCCATCTCGCGTTGGGTGTGATAGGATATCTCGCCTTAATTTAAGAGCAACATGTAGCATCGCCAAAAAGCTGTCATCAGGTTGATGCGTCGGCAATAAAGCAAACTCATCGTCGATGCATTCATATTCTTTGTCTGCAATAATGTGCGGCATGTAGTTATTCGGTACCAAAAGTGTTTCTCTTTCCGAATTTTCGCGGCTTATTGGACTGATAAATTGGAAGAGATGACACAGTCTATTTTCAAGTAGTTCACGGAAGGTAGCTCTTCTTGTAAGTAACGAATTGGGAATTTCTGACAATGTGTCCTCAACTAGATCACAATATCGTTCCCACACACAAGACATTTTGAGTATTTTATTTATTTCTGAGGACTCTTCAAGTTCGCGCACTAGAAGGGCTTCTGCTAGGTTTGTTTTTTCAACACAAACTTCTTGTTGAGTTTTCTTAGCAACCCACTTCCACTTTTCAAGACATGATTTGTTGTACTTTCCCTCTGCGGCAATTAAGTCGTTGATTCCTGCTAAACGAATACGCATGCGGCTCTCATATTGTGCAAGTGAAATGATACTGTTGCTGACATTGAATGACGTTACATTATAGAGCTTGTTCTTATCATTGCCACACTGACAAAATATGCATATGTTCCGGTTTGTGCTTGGGAAATTCCTTCGAGTTAAGCGAGTTGGCTTTCTATCTGACACCTTTCACTTTTGTGCCTTGGGTGTTTCCACGCTTGTGGATTGTGCGATACGACTCTGGAGACGTTTTATGTTAGTACTATTCGTGAAGTCAGAATAGCAACATCTGTGCCAAAAGAGACTCTTGTCAACATTATAGGTTTCTGCCAATATACGCTGAATTACATCGCTATTAGCAGTGTCCCGTGCATCCAATCTACGGACTGCAGCGGCCTGAAGGGCTGATAGTCCCTTCTCTGTCCATGTGTGAAGAATATCGCGCCCATCAGATGTCCCACACTTAATGCATTCGCCCACATCGGGCCCAGATACACGTTTCTTTTTGCCACTAGACATCGTGTGTCAGTCGGTCGTATATATATATAGGAACTTATACTCAAGACTTGAAACTATTATTTAAAATAGAGCAGGTAGATATACATGTATCTACATTATGAACTTGTGAAACAAACATTACAATTAATATATGAATACGACAAATCTCATTAAAGGTGGATTATCTCTTTGTAAACTTGTATTATATAGTTACCGGGGTATAAAATATTAGATTTGAATCGAAGACTACTGTCCGGAAATGCTTCTATTGATTAATATTAATTTTATTTCGAATATTTTCTGGTCTAAAAAGGTGTGTTTCTTCAGCTAACGAACAATAGTGGTTACTGTTAACAGAGACCAGAAATTATATTGTGCAATTTTGTCACAAATAAACGTTAATTATACTCATCGCTTATATCTGTGGAACAAAACAATATAAACAACCAGTCTGTGACATTTGACATTCGTTGCGTAGCCGTAGGTACAGACCAGTGCTCTATATCGCAATACGGTCTCATCCGAATGGTCGGTTCTAAAAATAGTGACATAAATGGGCCCGATTTAATATTCGAAATAAAATCAATATTAATTGATAGAAGCTTTTCCGGACATAGGTCTTCAGTTCATATCTATTATTTTATACCCGTGCAACTATTTAAAATTTGTTATTTAAAGAGATAATCCATCTTTAAGATACCCTCATTAATGAGTGTCCAGCATACGCCTGCGTACGTTGTCACCGTTAGGTTTCAGCAGGATAGTATGCAAATATTATATGTGAAGCAAATTGAAAATTCTCAACGCAATTTAGTTCGAACTAGTCTAGCATAGATCAAACGACCGACTGCACGTGGTCGATCAGGAGATGGGAGCATAACGCACATATAATAAAGAGCGTTTGTGATAGCGCACATATAATAAAGCGCGTTTATGATATAATACACTGATAATGGTGCATGTTCCGTAACATCAACCAGTGCTATAGAGAATAAAGAGCGTACGTTTTGTGATACATTTATTGTGAGTAAAGGCATATGTTCCATAATATTCCCCAGTATGTCTATCTATATATATGGTAAAGAGCGTTAGGTGATATATATCAACTATAAGAGTGTATATATTGGATAGGACTACACTGGTATAGTAGTTGGGAGATCAGTTCATGTTGGAATATTAATTTTCCAAATTATATACTTATACAAACCTGATATTTTTCACGAGGCAAGATAATGAAAATTTGCATGTTTCGTAATTTTTCGGCGTGAATTTAGTTAAATTGTGTGATATGATCATTTATATTTGCCCAATTAAGCTAAAATATTCAGTATACTGGTTATATATACTTGATAGTGTCAAAATTCGTTCGACATTATGGTAATATTTTATGTACAGGCACCTTAGACCGACACATAACACGAATCGCTATCTCGACTTTTATTAACAATGGTCGCCCCATTAAATCCCAATTTTAGGCAATAAATAATGATTCAGCAAAATTACAACATTGGTGTTTGGAGTCATAATATAAATTACATTTGGATACAACTGTCTACCATTTGAAGGATACGTTTCCAGCATATTTCACTTTCTGCCATTTGAGACCGTAATAATTTATAAAATTCGCATTTGTTTTGGGTAATTTTTTTGGCATAAATGGGGTCAAATGTCAAACATATTCACTTTAAATTACCACATAAGTTCTGAGTATACTTCTTCTTGTTCCAATTCGTTCGAAAGTACGGATATACTCAATATTCGAACGGCTTAGAGCAACACATAACAATAAACGTAAAGTTAGACTTTGTTTTGATGGCGGCCATTTTGAACTGCCATTTTTGACCAGAAATAATAATTTGTCAACTTGCCAACATTGGTTTTTGAAATCAGCATAAAAAATACCTTTAGAAACAATTTTCAAAAGCTTCTGAAAGAAAAATGCCCGCACCTTTGTTTCTAGAAGCTTTTTTAGATTTTCGAATCTGACTAGACGGTATGAATCGGAAAAGAAGGATCGACATGGAAAAGAAAATAAGAGTCATCACCATTCCACAACTGTCAGCAACAAATCTAAAAAAAATGGATCAGCATAAATCAACCAAATCCCACCCAGCTGCACTCAGCCATGAATCACGAACAGTCCCGGTATCAAGTCAAGAGTCAACTACTAGTACATCACAGAGTTTCAAAATACCAGTGGTACCGAGCAAGAAAACTGAACCTGAACCAATAATTAACCATGGATTGGATTTAAGCAGGCCTGTGTGCGAGTGGGAAGAAATCGCCCCAATCCAAGTGTTCCCATCATATTTGGACTGTTATAGCGTCCCATCATCCCCATGGACAGATGATCAAGTACGACAGAGGCAACTCTCTCTGGCTGAAGGGCTAAAAACACCATCAACAGTACCAGAAATAATAAAGTCACTGAAAGCCATCACCGAATCACCAGATAAATCGGACCTTCCGGCAGAATCAGAAAGCCAACCACCAGAAGATAATCAACAATACACCCCCATAGATCTACAGGTACATGCAGCGGAACCTGTTTCAGAAGAGTTAATGATACCTCCTCCATTCAATACTTTAAATGATTTAGCAGCAGACCCGAGATTCTTTTTCATAGGGGCTCCATCAGAGTATCTACATGGACACCGGGCGCAAATTATCCGAGCAGCAACACATCCGCGAAACATCACCTCGACACTTACAAGAAACGATACACCCCCTACGGATACCTATGTATAAAGAAGACAGAGACAGCACGCACAGCAGATGGAACAACATACACTTTAACTGAGACATGGACACGCAACCCGGAAGCCACCACAACAACGGACAGCAGCACACAGACAGAAGAAACACAGACCGCAGATACGCATACAGAAGACACACCACAGCCGACACACGTAACAAAGAAGACTACATATACAGAAGAAGAACCATTAGATCTCACCATACAAGAAGAAGAATGAAGACCTCCAAATATAAATTTCACTCTTAACGCTCTTTACATTTTCAAATTGTTTTCGTAATCGCTAATTTTTAATTCTTAACTGTGTACGCCACCCTTTTTTTTCACAAGGGGGGTAATGTAGCGATTGCCGGTCATCATTATTTCCTATTTTCGTTGTACTAAATATTTATATCATAACAGTCCGTAATTCATCTCAAAGTCATTATTTATCAGTTACGCATAAATACCTAATTATAAGGCGTAATTCCTATACGTATTCTACTAGTTATCACTTCGTATTATTTCGCATTTTATATTATTACGCAACTTCATTCGTAGCACATTGTTTGTAAACAAATCCTTGTGTACCGCAGGAAATCCCACGTGCACGTGCGAGTTACCATTGGTGCAGCGACCCTAACGATTGGTGGCGCCACCACCCCGGCTATAAATACGAGCCAACCGTTGGAGCCGTTGCCCTGTTGTCACTCGCATGCACGTGTTTACGTGATTACGTTTACTCCAACTGCCATAACGTAAACAGTAATCAGCTGTGGTTAATTTCTATAGTAATTCGTAGTATTTTGTCGTTGGACTTTTAATAATATATCTAGTATTATTGGGTATTTCCTTTCGGGAAATTGGTTCTTTAAGGTGATTATCTATTCCAATTACGCTTTCCGTACTTTGATGGAATATTTAGCGTATTTTTATGCAGTTTTAGCCTAATTTAGGGACTTTTTGGACATAGTCTATTTGGTGGAATGTTTTTACCTGTAGTTACCTGTGAGGAATTAGGGGTTTTTCAGCTATTCCGGATCATCCAGCAAGGAGCCTAGCCATACCTATCTATACTACTTCGAGGAGATGTAGCTAAAATCCACAGAAGGTTGATGTTGACCAAAATCGAGGGCTCAGATGGAAGTTTATCACCATGTAATGTGATGACACTGATGTGAATTGTGACTGGTCAGACTGATGAATTTAAATTATATTGCACTGATTTGCTGCTAGTGCTATAGCCCATGGTGATGATGTGGTCAGAAGCTAGTCCCTTGCTATATAAATCTTGATGCTGCCAGATGGTTACTATTTGGTCGATTGCCGTGCCGATGTCACTGTCAGGTATTGTGCTCATCCCGAATGTATCCCTCAATCAGTCCATTATCAGGTGCCAAAAGGTCGTCCGGCACTATCAAGTTCAAGTTTGTCGATTATCTGTCAATCACTATTATCACATATCGCTTAAGTCAATGTCTTAAGCTCAGTCCATGCTAATAAGTTAGCGCATACAGTACAGTATGTCTGCGGTGTAACTCAGGTCACATAGTTGTTATAGCGTGTTTTTATTGAATACGTTGGTTCGTATCGATTGTGTGTTAACCAGTCATAGCTATCTTAGACCTATATTCCATACACATTCCGGTTAGTCAACTTATAGCGGATATAAGACCTGAGTTAATTACACCTATTACTTTTCCGCAAGTTGTACACTAAGGATCCAAGTAGTCATAGATTTTGTTACAAGTTTGTTTGTTATACATGTATTTTCTTGTTGACTAATTGTGAATAAATCCATCTTGTGCTCTCTATCGGTCTCGGCTCTAGTTAAGCTGGTCAACTCAAGAGTGAATTGGGTGTTGTGTTTATTACACAGTCTAAGAGTCATAACCTTTTACTTAGCAGACATATTGAACATATTAGATACACATTGACTTTCCCAGTCCTGAGTAGTATAGTCGTGTCATGCCAACCCCATATTTATCGGCATAGTCTATATCTGTTTCCCTAGCAAAGAACCACCATTGGTCTGATTATAGAGGGTGCAATAGCTGTCCTGATGTTATCCAGCTTTGCAGTGTTGACGATCCGGCCGCTGTGCCGCCCTATCCACTGTATCAGAAGTCTCAGATGTCAGGCCATTCAGGAATATACAGTGTCGACGATCCGGCCGCTGTGCCGCCCTATCCACTGTATCAGAAGTCTCAGATGTCAGGCCATTCAGGAATATACAGTGTCGACGATCCGGCAGCTGTGCCACCCTATCCACTGTATCAGAAGTCTCAGATGTCAGGCCATTCACGAAATACAGTGTTAACGATCCGGACGCTGTGCCGCCCTATCCACTGTATCAGAAGTCTCAGATGTCAGGCCATTCAGGACATACAGTGTCGACGATCCGGCCGCTGTGCCGCCCTATCCACTGTATCAGAAGTCTCAGATGTCAGGCCATTCAGGAAATACAGTGTTGACGATCCGGCCGCTGTGCCGCCCTATCCACTGTATCAGATATCTCAGTCACCACGCTACCCAATCATGCAGTGTCAACAATCCGGTCGCTGTGCCAGCCTATCCACTGCTGTATCATATGTTCATATACTACATCACTTATCCACGGTCACTCAGATAATGTCGCCATGTGTGAGAACCCATGGCACATATATGGTCATTCGGCATTGTCAAAGGCCATATTATGCTGACACGCAATTACCAATTTAACGTTATTATCAGACAGACCTCAGCTTAGCAATTGGGATGTGTATAGCAAGTGTAATGATTTGACCAGTTATTCCTAATGTAGTAAATTCTTTATCCACTCTACCAATAGTTGAAGCATTTCAATATACTTCAGGGTTCTATCATTTAGGGTTTCGCTCGGCCCAGTGGTACATCCTTTCGATACCCCTACCCCCGTCACGCTACAGAAGATTGGTCAGATGAAAAAATCATCATTGACGCTGAGTGAATCTACTCCTGGGAAGTCTACTTGGACGCACACATCAGACAACGATGATCTCACACCATATGATGTTATGAACATTGATCAAGCTGAGACATTAACTAATGAGATAGCGGATATGAAAGCTGAAAGTGGGTAACAATGGAACTCAACCGCGATGTCAATTAACAAGATCGCGGATGTGAAAACTGAGAGTGGTGAATTATACACCTCAACCGAGGTATCAACTGACAAATCTGGATATAATGCCCCCTCCTTATACGTGGGGTTCCACTCTGGAGTTTCCACATACACCTTGGGAGGACTGGGTCTCCGTCTTTGCAGGAATTCTTGAACTCCAGCTCTAATGGCTATCTTATGGCTCTCCGAATCTCTAACATTATTCTGCCAATCTTTAATCGAGTATTGGCAGAGAATTTTAGCAAAATTTTCTCTTTTAGTTTAGAGAACATTTTGAAGATAAAAAAAACGATACACTGCGCTCCATATTATATGAAACGCGCGGACGCCGCTGAAGACGTCATTGCATATTTCACCAAATTTTCCCGAACGTCAAATCAGATGTGTTTCTTTTTTCCCTGAATACCTCGAGCGATGTGGGGTGTGTCAGTGACAGGTCTCAGAACCTGGGCTGTCACTCTGACCCACGGGTCAGAGTGGCAGTCAGTGAGGGGGTGGGTCAGAGTGACAGGTCCCAGGTTAGGATTCATCGGTCCAGAGGTTGTGTTACATTATAAAGAGTAAGGTGAGCGCTTTGAAGGGTTTTTTTTTTTACAGAAAAGAGCACAATTTACCAATGTATCGATTTTTTCTCGGATTCTAATGCCAGTGTGGTAAGCGAAGGGCGCTCCCATTCGCTGTACACATTGAACTTAGAATAATACGAGAAAAAATAGATGTGTTGGTAAATTGTGCTACTTTACCAGTGCATTTTTTAACAAAAGCGAAAGTCTTCGAATAAATTCGAAGACGCTAGCGTTGTAAAATGTACTTGCAGAAGTTACCTTTCAGTGAAATATGTTATGAGATAATGGTAAAATGGTACAGATAAAATTTTCCCGAGTCAAATGGGTGTTTTATTTATAGAAATATGATGTTTTTGACCAAAAAGAAAACACATCTGATTTGACGTTTGGTGAAATATGCAATGACGTCGTCAGCGACGTCCGCGCGTTTTCAATAACAAAAACAGATATCCCCATTCTTCATTCATACCGAAATGGATTACCGAGATCTGTATCGGAGCTATTTGGTGGATGGGATGCTGGTGAGAGGTGTGTTTGGGGATGAAGCACAGATGATATGGAAGGCTTTGAGTTTAGCAGAAACGGGGACTGTAGATAACTGTTTTAATATCTACAGGTACAGCGTTATGTTGATCACGGACAACAGAGATCGAGTGTTTGGACTGCCACCACTTTGGTTCCGACACACAAGATTGCTGGGGACATCAAGATTGATGGTGAGACTTGCGGCTACATCACTGCAGCGGTCTATCATAATCTTCTCAGGGCATAGAGTTTACGAATTCTTGCCGCTCTGGGGGATAGACAGGCCAGCCATACAATTGTGCCATTTGGTTGCGACGTTCCCAAGACAACTTTCAGCTGTATTCAAACCCAAACACATCGTGCGGTTTCTTTTGAAACCATCCAAAGCGGCCCTTTTCAGGGCCTCACAAATTTTAAAAAAGATACGCTCTGAAATTGCTACTGTAAGATTTGTTCATTCTTCCTGGAGAGAATGTTCACATAATTTCTCCAAAACAAAATCATTCATCATGAACTTGGAGATAATGTTCACATAATTTATCAAAGAATACTTCCCTAACAATAAAAAAAAACCCACTACCACCCTTCATATCTATAATACGATCATCATATAGCATAATACAGAGCGTATCTTTCGTGAATTTTAAGTGGCCCTGAAAAGGGCCATTTAAAATAATATAAAAATCATTTCTTTTGTTTCTTCATCACTGTTAAATCTTTCTCGAGTGATCCAAATGTCGATCGCTTCGTGGGTTCTTTCTGGAAACCATGTACCTCAATTGGTATGTCAATCGTGTGAGGTTTCAAGTTGATTGTACATTCAACCGGTTTCTGTGTTAATTGCTTTCGTAAATCCTTCATTTCCTGACAAATATTCCGTAACAATTTTGGCTGTTCTTCCCATTGTGAACTGTTGATAACTTGGTATATAACAGGTTGAGTCATTTGTTGTGTTTTCACCGGCGGTGTATACACTGGTTGTTGATCCGTTCGCGGATACACCATTGGTACCTGTTGCTGTTCTACCCGTGGCTTCACATTTCCTGCATACAGTGGAGTCGACATTTGCGTTGTTGCATGATCGTACTGTACATCAATAGTCTTGAGAAATTCCGTTACTGGATCCATGTTTCAAAATAACGCTAACGTTACAATATATGCATCTAATGGCGTTAACATTTTTCGAGTATCAAGTATATGGGATGCGCGGGCCTCGTTGACGACGTCATGCGTATTTCACCAAATTTCTCCGAACGTTAAATCAGATGTGTTTATTTTTTGTCAAAAACATATTTCTATGAATAAAACACCGATTTGACTCGGGAAAATTTTATCTGTACCATTTTACCATTATCTCATAATATATTTCACTGAAAGGTAACTTCTGCAAGTGCATTTTACAACGCTAGCGTCTTCGAATTTATATTCGAAGACTTTCGCTTTTGTTAAAAAATGCACTGGTAAAGTAGCACAATTTACCAACACATCTATTTTTTCTCGTAATATTCTAAGTTCAATGTGTACAGCGAATGGGAGCGCCCTTCACTTACCACACTGGCATTAGAATCCGAGAAAAAGTCGATACATTGGTAAATTGTGCTCTTTTCAGTAAAAAAAAAAACCCTTTGAAGCGCTCACCTTACTCTTTTGGAATCTAGCACAACCTCTAGACCGACCCTGGGCGAGGCACTCTGGCCCACCCCCCCTCGCTCGGGGGCACTCTGGCCCATGGGCCAGAGTGCCCCCGAGAAACTGATTTGGATTTGTTCTGGCCCACCCACCTCGCTCGGGGGTACTCTGGCCCTGGCCCTGCAGGATTTGGTTCCGAACATACGCATGTATGTGTGTTCTAAAATACTGAAAATTGATAGGGTTCGCACTTCCGGTTTAAAAGTTGGCCACTGGTCGAATAATAACATAACGCCCTTTATACAAAATCCATAATGGCTTTAGCTATTAAGTTGGGACTTCTTGCATTATGTGCGTCAAACTCTGCGCTCTTTTATGATATACATATATAGGTTACGGATTTCACTTCCGGTTTGGGAGAACTGGCGTGTGGGTATGTATCTCAAAAATGTGTTTGGTGCAGAATTTGATGAAATTTGGTTCATAGAATCTGTGGTTGCTGATTATTAATATGATCTACAGTATCACCATACATAACATGTGTCTACTGATAACTTACGCTGTATCAGATGACACAATTTCATTAGCAAACATGGAAGTATCGAAATTGCTGTGCAATTTCAGTTTCATTCTAGTTTATATTGTATTTACATTGCATATACATTATTCAACAATGCGTTATACGACATTGCTGTTGA
Source organism: Siphonodentalium dalli (assembly GCA_032622095.1). Lineage (NCBI taxonomy): Eukaryota > Metazoa > Mollusca > Scaphopoda > Gadilida > Siphonodentaliidae > Siphonodentalium > Siphonodentalium dalli. Next base: position 42,355,719 of record CP136063.1, on the reverse strand, counting down.
CATTAAAGATGGATTATCTCTTTAAATAACAAATTTTAAATAGTTGCGTGGGTATAAAATAATAGATATGAACTGAAGACCTATGTCCGGAAATCTTCTATCAATTAATATTGATTTTATTCGAATATTAAATCGGGCCCGTTTATGTTACTATTTTTAGAACCGAACATTTGGATGAGACCGTATTGCGATATAGAGCACTGGGCTGTTCCTACGGCTACGCAACGAATGTCACAGATAGTATCACATTAACAGTAGTTGAATGCAAACGCGTGATGGAATCTCCTGAATTAAACCTACTCAATTGGAACTGTACAGGTATCACATCTTCGGGTCATTACTTGGCATCATTGATCAATAATGGCGTTTATGATATTGGCTTTATCAATTCGATCTTGATTTCCTCGGTTTGCTTAACAAGGACTATGAGTATCATGCCGTATGCGATTCTCGCCAAAATATTCCCAACACAAGAGGTAGACCTAGTGGTGGTGTTGCCTTGCTATGGCATACGAAATTTTCAAATCATAAATGTCCGGTTGCAATTAATGATGATCGTATTATAGGGATACAAATTAGGATGACGGGTGAAAGTTTTATATATCTCCTTCAAGTATATCTACCCTCTACTAACTATACCATAGAATATTATGAAGAGTATGCGAAAAAGCTTGGTGACCTATGTGACACCTACAAATCATATGGTAACGTAATCGTAATGGGAGACACAAACGGACAATTTGACAAATCTGATGAACGAAATATGATTTTCAAGAAAATGGTTAAGCGAATCGAGATGGTATCTGTGAATTATGAATTCTGTGAAGATGGTCCTCTATATGTATACATGCATTCATTTCGGTGATTACTGCCAATTACACGAAGGAACAATTGTCGATCACATTTTTATTCCATCCACATTTATTCCATTTGTTCACGAGGTACACGTTTTAGATGATGACGCCATTAACGTATCTAATCATAGACCTGTTACATTACATTTGAAGTTCCAGCTACGCAGTCAATCTTCGTATATAGCCGAAAGAGAAACAGACAAAACCATAAATTGGCGTAAATTTAAATCTGAACCAGAAATTCTCGAACTTTACAAACAAAGTCTTGATGTTGAACTAACAGCACACAAAATCATATACACTGATGATACAAACATAACTGAAGTTTACCAGTCAATTGCACGTGTAATATCAAAAGTAACTGAATCATGTTTACCAAAAAAGTCATATACTAAACGCCTGAAACCATAGTGGGGAGATTGTTTGAAAGATAAGCACAAGTATATGCGCGATCTCCGGAAACAATGGATACGTGATGGTCGACCTCGAGCAAGTACACAATGTAATAGTTACACTCAATATAAATTAGCAAAACGTGATTTCCTTAGAGAGTACAGAAAAGCGTCCGAAAATTATATATCCGAATTAAATAATGAAATCGACGAACGCGCTCAGATCGATCAGAATTATCTATTTCGCGTGATACATGCAAAGCAACAGAGAAATCATATCGATAAAAATACATTCTTTTGTTATGAAGGGAAGGTTCTACGGAATGATCTTGATGTTGTGGAAGGCTGGGCATCGTATTTTGAAAATCTGTACTCACCGCTATACCAATCAGACTTTGATTTCAATCACTTCCACTGTGCTAATGACTTTATTGCACGTACAATGGCCAGTAAACAAAGCAGTGATATTGACACTCGCATAATTTTTCCTGTATCAACTGATGAACTCAATCAAATATATCGGGATCTAAGTACGGGGAAGGCGGCTGGATGGGACGGGATATCCAATGAACATTTATTATACGGAAGTAACACATTGACGTTGGCGATTTCTAAACTGTTAACTAATATAATTGATACACGGAAGATCCCGAGTCAAATGAAACGCGGTAAATCGTTACATTATTTAAAGGTGGCAAAAAACCCAGGACTGATTTTGATAGCTATAGGGCTATAAAGTTGATGTCTGTTTTATACAAATTACTTGAAAAAGTTGTACAAACTCGATTGGAATCTTATGCACCCAATTTAATACAAGTGCACCCGCTTCAACATGGCTTTCAAAAAGGTGTAAGCGCAACCATGACATCTTACATAATGAAGTAATGTATTGACTATGTGTTCGCTAGTAAACAAAAATTATACAGCTTATATTTTTATGTCTGGAAGGCTTTCGATACCGTCTGGATTAACGGATTGTTATATAAATTAGATAAACGCGGTTTTAAAGGAAATTTGTTTTGTCTCATTAATGAATTGTTGACAAATGTTACATGTTCTATTCGTTATAACAATTCCTTATCTAGGTGGTTTGACGTTCGTCAAGGGGCTCGTCAGGGAAGTATTCTTTCCCCATGTTACTACATTTTTACTTAAGTTTTAACAACTTACAATGTCCCCGCTCCCAAATACAATATATATATATATGAATTTAACAAGATGACAGAGAAAATATACATGATGAGGTTGCAAATTTGGTCTACAAAAGAGAAGATAACTTGTGTAAAGAGTGTGTGATAGTCCGGTTCAGTGTTTGTATAATGATAGCGTTCTGTCTGTCCTCTCTCTCTCTCTCTCCATGGGAATAAAAACTGAGAAATAGTTGTCTTTGTTTTGAAGGGTATTATGTGCTATATTTTGTTGCATTTGTTTGGTTCGTAGCTTTAATGTAGTCAGACAATTATTTATTCAGTATCAGTATCAGTATTGTCCGGTTCAAAACGCTTTGTTGCAGCCATATATGCCTGAACAATGCGGAACATCTTTTTATTTCTGGATGGAGTTTCACTTGAGTTTCCCCAAAGTAATTGCTTGTAATTGTTAATTTTAAAGTTGAGGTCGTCCAGTTTACGGTATAGTTCTAACCTTTGTACATTATATAGGGGCAATTTAGGAAAAAGTGCATATCACTTTCATATTCGTATCCACATTTACAGTTTGGGGTATCTGCTATATAATTTTCGAACATATCTAAGCGGATATCACTGCAGGAGTTTCTTATCCTACAGTGGAAAATACTATATTTTCGGTTTCCTGATTCAAAATATTTAAGCGGCTTTCTGGTGGGTTCTATTATATTTAGGTTATCCTTAAAATCTAGAAGATTTTCAGCATCCTTTATATATGTGGGTAGTTTGTTCCATGAAGTTACAACGAAGGGGAAGAATGATTGCTTAAAATGTTCAGTTCTACTATAATATGAATGGAATCTGCCTGGGTTTCGCATGTTATGGTTGGAGACTTGTACCGAACGTGGTGGGAGTAAGCAAGATAAATAATATGCAGTTTCGTTATTTATAATTTTGAACATAGTTTGTAATTGGTGCTTCTCTCTGCGAATGTTCAGAGAAGGCCAGCCAGCTTCGCATAGGACCGCATTATTGGGAACTGAGCGCGTGAGCCCTGTAACTATTCTAGCGGCATCAACGTGAATTTGGTCAAGTTTATTTAGTAAATATGCCGGCGCGTTTTCCCATATTACGTCCGCATATTCTAGGAGAGGCAATATATAGGCCTTGTATATCTTATCGAGTGTTCTTCGATCTAGGTTGTAATTGTATCTTCTGAGTATCGATAGTCGCGGGACAACTTTTTTGACTATAGATTCAATTTGGATATTCCAATTTAAATTGCTTTGTATTTCGAGACCAAGGTGTTTATGCGACTCAATTATGTCAATTCTTTTATTTTGGAATGTTAAATCTAGAGGGACCTCTCGTGGGGTCAGGGAGAACAATATTGCCTTAGTTTTGGTTGGATTAAAGTTTACAAGCCATCTGTTGGCCCAATCTGATATTTTATTAAGGTCTTGGTTTACACTTCTTTCTAGCAGCTTTATGTCATAGTGTTTGGACGTGAGACATGTATCATCTGCATACATTCTTGTTTCGGAATTTAAATTATCTGGGAGATCATTTATATATACGAGGAAAAGGAAAGGTCCGAGTATATATCCTTGGGGGAACTCCGGCTGGAATGGATTGGAAGTTGGAATATGAATTGTTTATTAAGACTCGTTGTTTTCGATTACTGAGGTAATCTTCCAACCATTTCAATAACGGGCCGGATATGCCGTATTGTTCTAGCTTATATATCAGTCCCCTATGCCAGACTCTTTCAAATGCCTTTGATATATCACAAAAAACTGAACATGTGTATAAGTCATTATCGAGAGTCTGACAGAGGTTATGATATAGATATGTTAATTGGAAGGTCGTGCTATGTCCGGGAATAAAACCAGATTAATGTTGGAACATTAGTTTGTTATCTTGGAAAAATGACATAAGATGTTGGGTAATTATTTTTTCAAACACTTTGCCGAGGCTCGGAAGAAGGGAAATAGGACGGTAATTTATACAATCGGCAGGATCATCTTTTTTAAATATGGGGATAACATTTGCTTTTTTCCAGTCTGATGAGAATTGGCCGAGCTCTACTGACTTTTTAAAAACAATTTCTAATGGAACAACAATCGATTCAGCAGTAGCGTGAATCATTTTTGGGCTTATGCCATCAAATCCATGGGCTTTCTTAACTTTGAGTGATTTAATTGCAGTAATGATCTTATCTCGGGTGAAAATAATATTGGATAGCGATTTGGAGCATCTACGGAGAAGGATTGGAATTTCGTGACCACGATCATCGATATTTGAATTTAAAATGAAGGCCTCGTTTAAACACTTCGCTTTCTCGCGATCATCTGTCACATAGGTTTTTCCATCAATAGTGACATCTCCGTTTTTACTATATAATGGTTGGATGCATGTGGATTTCTTTTTGTTCAGCAAATAATTTATTGTTTGCCAAAAGTCGCGAGGGGATGGGGATTCATTTACTCGTTCTTCAAGTTTAGAGTGAAATTGTGCTTTCGCGTATTTCTTCATGTTGTTTACTTTATTTCTGATATCTTTATAATTTCTCCATGAGACATCTGAATTTCATTTTATGGCTATTTTTCTCAATCTATCTCTGTGCCTGATCTCCCTTCTTATATCTGAGTTGATCCAAAACTTGTCATTTGTTCGTATCGTGGCTGTTGATTTGGGGACTGTCTCTTCCATTACTGAGATGAATAAATTACAGAATCTGGAGACAGCATGGTCTATATCTTCAACTGTATTTAATTCTTCTTGCCAGTTAATAGCATCTAACATACTGTTAGCCCTGGTATAATCTCCGTGTTTATATTTCCATATAGTTCTCTTAAATGATGTAGTTTCATATTTTTTTAATTTTAATATCGCATAAACACCATAATGGTCTGAGAAACCAAGATTTAGAGTGTCGGGGTCGTACACTTATAAGTTATTGCTCACGATTATGGGGTCCAGAAGTGTTTGGTATGTGGGCGTGACTCTTGTTGATTTTTTAATTACATCCTTGAATGTATAATGACCAACCATTTCACTGAGTTTCGAATGCGGATTTAGCAGATTGGAGTTAAAATCACCGAGTATAATTAAATTTTCAGTTATTTTCAAGGCATTGTCTATTGATTCTTCAAAGAGGTCCCAATAGTTTATGTTACACAATTGCTCCGATCTGTAGGTTAATGCGAGGAGGACTCGATTCGATTTATTCGCGATCTCAAACCAAAAGATAGAGGCGTCAAACTCGAGTTCGGTTCTCCGTTTTTAAACCAGATGCTAAGCGAAATATACACAAATTCCACCGCCATACGAGTTTCGGTCAGATCTAAACGGACGATGGAAATTTTCAATTAACAATTTTTCCGTATGATAGGTTGGGTCGAGGTGTGTTTCAGTGAAGCAAAGAATGTCATATTCGTTTATAGCTTCAACTATTTTCTGTAGCTTATTTCTAATACTGCGGATATTATATTGAAAAACAGTTATGTTCCCTGTTATGTCAGTTTGTGAATTTGGTCCCGGGTTGCTATGGACGGATCCAGAAATTAGAAGCAGAATTGTTATGACGACAAGGACAAGTGGTAGTCTAAGGTTACTTCCCTTGGGGATTTTGTAAAATTAACTTTTTCGATATAAATCCATTTTCGGCCTGTTTTTTATACTTTATGTTATTAAAGCTGCCAATCGCGGTGCAGTGCTGCATCGCTGAGATCCCCATCAGGCGATATCACAGCTAAGCAGCCCGAAACCGGTAATCAGCTGTAATAACTGATGTCCTGGAGTGAGAGAAAGTCGGCAGTTTGCTAACAAAATGTATGAGAGATACAGTTGTTTTGTGGTCAGAGAAACGGTGGCATGATTGGAATGTATCAAACATGAAAAAAACATGATAGACAATGGTGAAACAATATATACACAAAATCGTTGATAAAACAACGAAGAAAATGATTGTGATGAGATGAAGTGTCAATGGGACATGTATGGGTACATGTAGAAAGAGTTTAATCATGTGAAAGGTGAGTAGAAACAAATAAAAGAAATCCGTTTTTTTTTTGTTGGAGTGGATATTTCATAATGTCATGTGGCGGTACTGATACTGATATTGAGATTGGTCGTTACCCCAAAGCCAGGGGCGAAAGGCTACCCAGGACCTATAAAAAAATATATATATATATACACATACACATATATACACATATACATATAGCTACACACACACATACATATATATACATATATACCCCTAGCACAACGGAGCTGGCCATACGACATAGGCTAATTTACACTATATATGTGTCACGTGTCAATAATTATGAACTTGATGGTATAAACATTTTACTACATGGTCTATGTTGACGAGTTGATATGTACTCTCGCAAATTCCCCATATGGCCTACAAATGATCGGAGTAAATTGCACATGCCCAACACATGCTGATGACATGGTTTTATTATCACTCAATAGTGTCGGATTATCAGCTCTAATTGATATGTGTTTTGAATACAGCAAAAAGTGGCGATATAAGTATAATTCCAATAAATGCAGTATTTAACGAAAAAAAGTCAGAGTTCTCTCGTCAACATCGCGTCTGGAACTTAGGGACAACTATTTTACAAGAATGTACAGAAATTATCCACCTTGGTATTCCACTCGATAAATACGATTTTAATTCTGTCTTCATTGATCGGATATGTGATAAAACCCGAAGTACATTCATGATGTTAACCAACGCAGGAATATACCCCGGTGGCATTACACCAAAAAGTTTTTCGTTGATTTATTATTCGGTGGTCATTCCAAAAGGTTTATACGGATCTGAACTTTTATGGTGTGTGAATAACACTCTATGCGACCGTCTCGAGAGAACGCACCGTTTCTGTCTAAAATATTATCAGGGTCTTCACAATCGCTCAAAAGTTATAGCTCAAGGATTAGTCGGTATGTCGTCAATGGTATCATTAATAGAAAAACGTAAACTGTCATTCATTGGTTCAATGTGCAATCTTTCGTCGAACAAAACCGCCAAAGATGTACTTATTACACGGTTATACCAGTATATAATGTTTCCTACAGCTTCACATTCTAATTTCATGGTTGATATTATTTGTACATTGGACAAATATGGAATGACCGAATATTTCGAGAAATACTTATTAAATGTGACCTTTCCCAACAAATTATCATGGAAAAATATAACGAAGACCTCATGGTTAAATATAAATAGAGATGAATGGGAATGTAGCAAAGGCGATGATACTCGATTAAACCGTTACTCGGCACTTCAGCCTAAATTAGGCATGTCTAGGCTATGGGAAAACTGTTACATATATCCCAAACATAAAGATTCTTTTCTCCTTGTAGCACGTCTTATTTCCATTCTTGAAACGGACGAACAATCGTGCTCCTATTGTGTGACAGGATATACAATGATCTGGTCAGACATGCATTAATCGAGTGTGTCTCAATATGTGATAACCGTAATATGTTTGAATTTGACCTATTAAACGAATTTCACGTAGACGTATACATGCAATATGATAGTTTGAATGCGGAATCCAAAACGCGAGTTCTATTATCCGGAATATCTTAACTTGACAATTGTATACGCAAAATAGATAATGGAAAGCATATGTTGATAACATATAATCATTTATGCTTGTACCTCCATAGTTCTGTATTATACTTATTATTTATGTGGGCAGTAGCCTCTATACGGGCACCTGTGGCGCATAATATACTATGGGTGGCGGGATGAGGTGGTGGGTGACAACTCATTATACTTATTATATATACGTACGCGTGACATACGACTGTATATCCATATCTTTATACTTGTATTATGCAACCACAATCAATTGTATATAGCTGGTATTCGTCGCGAATTATACTCAAATCATTTTCGATATATTGTTTGTTCACGCACATTATGCCAATGAATATGTTTAATGTATAATTATGTTGATTATGTAATAATGTGTATGTGATTTTATACACTATATCTTCGTTTACGGAGGAAATAAAGTCATATATATATATAATTTAACGTCTTCAAAACCTAAAAGTAAATGTTAGAATTTGTTCATCTTAATTGCAGGAGCCTTCGACCTAAAATAGACGAAATTCGAATTATCATCAACTATGAATTTTTGCTTTTACTGAAAACTGTTTGGATAATTCAATAAATAACTCTGGTATTTCAGTTCCTAATTATTCCATTTTGAGAAACGACAGGAGTAGATCTGGTGGAAGTGTTTACTTGTATATTCACCAATCACTCTCGTTTAATTACTTAAAAGATTTCATGCTGTTATTCGGGGAATGTTTCCTCTTTGATCAAACATCGACGTTCAAACCACCCAGAACACGCCACGTGTAAAACGCCATGCTCGTTACCTTGGATGGGTTTAATGCATGGCTTGTCAACATGATTTCCTATGATTAACATTACAACTAGCAATTAAACTTTTAGGAGTCTCGATCGTAACACGCCATTCTCGTTTACATCGAATGGGATTAATGCATGGCTTGTCAACATGATTTCCCATGGTTAAAGACCCACAACAATCTTCCCCAATATACCCCGATTGACTGACGCAATAATACCGCGGAATCCCGCAGATAACTATATTTAGCCACAATTCCAATCCGCGCGATCCGAATGGTCGGCGATCTTTCGTCACCAATTTGATACGATTGTTTTTACGACTTTGGGGACAAAAATATATCCACTCTCATTCTCAAGACGAAGTAAATAAATTACAACCTAGTTAGAACGTATATTTGAATTAGATTATCGGAGTTTTAACTCGGTGTGTGGTGTGTTGAGTGGGAATGTTGGGTCCTCACATGTGAATTCAACGATTATTGCCTGGAGAACTGGTCAAAAACTCGTTTTGATTTGAAGTTCGTGTGATCAGGCTATGTTGTTGACATTTTAATTGAATATTGTCAACAGCGGGAATTCTCAGCCTGATGACCCAGGAGCCGAGTGACTCGGGTCTCAATTGGAACTGTTGGAGAACCTATCGTTCAAACACGCAGATTTAAAAAAAAACAGTAGGGGTAGATAGCGTCAGAAAAATGTACATGCAACAAGTGCAATTTGACACTAAAATGTACATGTGTGGCTTTGGATTGGACTAGCTGCATTAGGCCTACACTACAGCTAGTACAGGCCCTGCAGATTCAAATTCAACAAGTCTGAACAGTGACCTCTATATAGTATTAGAATGACTAATTTAAAAATTGGGGCCCAATATAAGATATGTTGGGGGGGGGTGTAGATCATGCCATGAATCTCTACTCTGGCTAATGTGAATACCACTTAACACAGATGGTGGGATATGGAATACATCAAAATACATGAAAACTTAATTTTTTTGGAAGGTCGGCGTACGAATCCGGTATTTTTGGAATACCGAATAACTCCTAACAGAGGGGCCGGAAAACGGCGTACCTCATAACAGGGTATGGAATACGGCGTACGAAAAGGGGGTGGGGCCTCTAATATGATTATGAGAGGCCACATTCACATTTAATAACGAATTGCGCTTAAGTGCAATTGAATGCACTTAAGCGAAATGTATTGTACTTAAGGGTAAATGATTGTGCATAAGTACGATAAAATATTGTGCTTAAGTACAAATAGGGCATTCATGCTTAAGCATTATGAGTTTCACTTAAGCATTATTAATAGCGCTCAAATGCAATTAATTGTAACTACTATCTAACCTGCCCATAAAATATTAATTGCCATAACCTAGCTGGAATATCACCTAGCATCACAAGAGGAGCATGTGCTAAATTTAACCTTTTGAATAAGCCTAGTATGTACAGTTACATGTAACTGTATGTGTCACGGTGCAACAATCAAAGATAATCCATAATTTCATATTATCAGCATCCTTTATATCAAATAAATGGATGTCTCCTCTGGTATGTTTTAATATAATTTGTTAAAAGATTGTTTGCACAGATTTGGGCCATAGCTATGGTCATATAGCAAGAATGTGGTGTCACTGTATGAGGGCTTGCTCACCTCATATCGTGTACTTATTGACTTAAATTGGGTGAAAAACCCTATTGTCATATTATCAGCATCCCTGTCCCAAAAATCTGTGTTTCATTCCGGGAGCTTTGGTGTCTCACTCCACGAGCTCTGGTAGTTTTATTAAATCAGCGTCTCTTGCACATATCTATGGTATGTCCATGTCATATATTGTAGCGCAAATATGGTGTCAATGAGGACCTTCTTTCCTCACATGGTGTACCTGTATATATACTCGAAAATCAAAGTTGCCCCAACTATTACAGAAATCAAAGCTATCACAAGTTGCCACAACTAAAACAGAAGGTAATGCTACCGCGAGTTTACCATATCAATAAAGAACTTAGGCTTGCTCCCTACCCATCCAAACCAATGAAAACAAGAGGTGATATGTCAATAAGAACTAAGGTTGAGTTATTGATAAACCTATTTATTCACCAGGGGTGTTTAGTTACATATAACCACGAAATGCGCTTAAGATTAGGCAATTGATTGCGTGTAGCAAAATTGATTGCGCTTAAGCACAAATAATTATGTTTTCAAGAACAAATTAGTATGCTTAAGCGCAACCGACTGCACTTAAGAGCAATGATTGCGCTTAAGAACAATGATAAGTTCAAGTAATTGTGCTTAATTGTAATTATTTGTGCTTAAGTGCAATTAATTGCGCTTAAGTGCAATTAATTGCGCACTTCATTATTAAATGTCAATTTGGCCTCCCAGAGGCTAATGTCTGTAGAAATTATATTGTACCAGTGAAAAACCTGGGAACTTTTTGAAGTTCTGATAGGGAACCTTATAAAGCTGAAAAATAACACGGGAATATATTTCTTTGATAATACCTGTCACTTAATAGTTTAATCATAAGTAGGCAAAAGTGCAAGCTCGAGATGACATTATTTAATTTAACATACTTGATGGGTGGGTTTGCTATGCGCACTTACTATCATGGAATTTCTCCAGGGTAATAAATTCAGTGTTTTTGTGATATCAGCTCACTAAAGCCACAAAAAGAATGCATTTTCGAGCTGGGACCACCCCATATTTTGAAGTTGATAATCGAGGAACAAATATAAACAAAGAAATATGTTCCGTGTATTGTTTATTCAATATTATAAAGTTCCCTATCAAAACATACAAAAGTTCCCAAGTTTTGTACCGATGGAATACGATCTCTACGGGCGCTAAGCAGAGTAAAGATTCATGGCATGATCTAGGGGATGGGGTTTCTTCAATTTCAGCTAGATAGCTCCAGGCTGTTGACCCAACAGTCAACAATAAGGACTAAATAATACCAGAAGCTGGGGTTTGTCCAACAAAAATATTAATGATTGCCAATTACTCAATTAATAAATTAAATTACAAGTCTATCACAGCTGGTGACAGTCAATTGTGGTATTCGGTTATTAACAGACTTTTTAATTATATTAAATTGAATTCATTTGTGAAAATTCATAATGTGTTAAATACTTATTAATAAATCATTTAAAATAAGTCTTCTTGAATATATCTCTTCATGATATTGATGGTGTCCCTCCCTCCCATGGCAGACCCCAGACTCCTATGCTGAATACTAATAACAAACAGATGATTTAGTTGTGTTCCAGCAGATACCAGATAAGAAAATATGTATAGTGACAATGGAGTGAATCTCCTGGAACTGAAAGATATATCTCACTGAGAATTATTGTCATTGAGCATCAAATTGATTATTTTTTTGTCAAAATGACATATAGTCCAGACGCTAGGAATTTTTTTTTAGGTTCTGTTCAACCGGCCACCAAGAAAATTTCCGACTATTGCCTGTTGTGGGGAACTACATTGCGGTTCATGCAAGGGTGGATGTAATTTCTGAAAGTGTTGCAAATTTTTTTTATTCTTGGTTTTTGATTGAATAAAGCTTAAAATAACTATAAACTAAAATTTCAAACTACAGATGACAGTTTATGTCAAGTTGGCATTATTTTCCCTTTAAAATCTCAGTATTGGAGATATTATTTAACATCACCACACAAGATTTAGGAAAATAAATACTGTTTTCGAAAAAAAATTATTTAAGTGCGTTTTTTGGGCAAATATTTGCTTTCGTTTCAATTTATTTCTGAAACTGATGGCACACAGCTTGTAATTTTCCTAATGTATTTCTAATGTTAAAGCGTAATGACTTTCTACGATAAACTGGGAAGTCAAATTGCCAGAAAAAACTTTGGATAATGCCTTGAAGGATTATTTTTTGTAAAAAATATAACCCTCCCCCCCTAAAATTACAAAATTGTCCTTTTTGGCAGTTTTGATAATAAGACGCTTGTTATGTAATATAACATTGGAAATACACCCGTACCCGATCTTGCCGTTCTCACAATGTCAACGGAGGGTCAAATTAGTACCGAAATGTAGCTTTAAGCAAAAGCTAGTGATTGCATATAAATATTCAAGACGGCCTCCACCATTCAATAAGTGAAATAAGACCATACGGATGTGATTATATTATATTTGGTTGCAGGACATAGAGCCCAAGTTTGAACAACTTCTGTTTGTCTAAAAGTTCACGCAGCAACTGAAAAAAGTTATCTTATATATGTTTGTAAGGTGATATAATCATGAGTTGTAAGAATTTACATTCACAACAAGCACTGAAATGACAATATAATCATTTTGTTTTTTGGGAAAAAATGTTATTTTTCGCCACTAAGTAAAATAACATATGCTATTAGTAATTGGTACGAAACAAAGAAAGTTGGGTATGCTATAAACTGTTCTCATCGTTCACTTCTCCGTCACTCGTGCAGTTATTGTCACAAAGTTCTTGATCGCAGCCAGTTGCATCGGTGCATTGAACATCCTCTTTCCTGCAACGGCAACGTCTTGTGCTGCAATCGAACTTGCACTTGCAGATTGTGAGTTCGAGAACGGCAGTCGGAACTGGAGCGAGTGCATCATTTCCGGAACGAGGTGCCCATTAGAATTATTAAGTATCCAGCCATTGAGTCGTCGTGATGGCAGCAACAACATTGGTAAAAGAGCATGAGTCCATATATACGTTTGATAGTTAACGCGTTTTACGTGGAAATTGAATGAGTCCATGGTCGGTGGGAGTTTGTCGCTTCTCACGATCTTCTTGCTGAACAATTCGTAGCGCAAGTCATGCAGGGATGTCGAATTACGTTTGGAATAAACCAAAGAAACAAGAGACACACATGTTTCCCACACATGATCGGAATTCAAGACGGGTCCTCCTCATCTACATAAACGCCGGGATCAGTTCTGGGTTATCTTCCAGTGTTCTGAACCATTTCAATTTCCCAATAAAACTGAATGCGCTTGTCGAATCGCATCCGCTCAAGGCATGAACTGCTGGAATAATCTGTGACATGTCCTTGCTCAAAACCTTCGCACAATCATGCGCTGAGATATATCGACGCCGTTTGCCAACACCAGTTGGGTAGAATAACTCGTTTATACCCAGTAGTACACAAAACATTGAGCACATCGCCAGAACGTCTGAGTCACCACTCCACACAATGAATCGTTCAACTTGCAGTTCACTTGCTGCATGTCCCATGTGTGCAAGCATTCTTGAGTCAGCTTCTTCGTGGTCGAACTCAAGATACTCAGACCAACCGCAACCACCCTTTGATAAAACATTACTTTCTTCGAATCTGGAAATCCACCCACAAGAAACACTTGCTGGTCATGCGACAATAACAATGTTATCTCAAGGTACCAATTATTGAATAAGAAGTTGACCATGTTTATTTTGTGAAGTTCTGTTCGCGTCATGCAGTCCACTCATTTCCAAAGTTTGCAACACAACTGAGGATTTTGGATGGGACGTGAGATAGAACCGGTTCAGAACTTCAGTCTGGCAACACAAATTCCGATACTTACCACAGTCCATATTTATGGATTGTTCTATATCCATATCATGCCGAACTTCGGAGAAAGGCTTGCATGTGTGATGAATGGAAGTGTCTTTCTGAAAAACGACGAAAGCTATATGCGGTTTCTTCTCCAACATTAGTCTCGATTCAGCTACATTGACTATGCGCCACCGGGCGTAGTTTACGTGTTTACACATGAAATCCAGAGAAATTATTTCTTCTGGTGTCTCCATTTCAAGCAACATATTTTCATCGCACTTAGCATCAATGTAATCAATCAACAACTGTGAGAGATCAGAGACATATTTGTCCCAGAAAATAACTGTTTTGACACTTTCCTGCCATGATCTACAAACTTATCAAACTGTCCGAGAAACGGCTATACGACTGATTGGAATTCGCCAACACTTGACTGCAAGCTCTGCCTGCTCTCCTCTTCCAGGTCTCTGAACTTCGTCATTACATTATCCGCTTTTCGAGAATATGGTCAATTAGACGCGGCAGTTCAATGTGTTCTTCGTTCTTCTAAAAAAGCCTTCCAACTGTCCAAATGCTTCGTTCATCTGCTTATGCAAACGAACTCCACGGTTATACGACTTTCCATACAATCCGGTTTACAGTGGCGCCACCATGCACCCCAGCTTCTATAAGAATGTCATCGAAGCCCCTTCCCTGCATAACCTCGCCAATGCCACCCATAAAGTTTATAGCTCTGTGCATACCTCCCATTTCAAACTCGTTATCAAATTTACCAGGGTTCCTCCATTTAGTCATCTGAGCCTTGCAGTATATTGCTTCGTCGTATGCTACATTAGACCAGTTCTGTCCTAGAGTCCTGAACAAATTCTGGAATCTTTGTATATACTGTATATACAATATCCAATGTTAGTCTAAGGAACATATTTCGATTCACCTCTCAAAATGTACATCGAATAACTTAGTCGGTATTGTGCCTAAGAGAACATAGCTTTTGTCTACCAATCTCATGGATGCATGTTCTTTGGGACACTCGTTGAACCAACGGATGCGCATTTTCCATTAGATGCACCGGGCCCTGTTGTTTCCCTCCGAGATTAGGACACACACGAATTGTATTATCAAATGCAATGTGGGTTTCTGGGTGGCGTTCATCCTTCTTCGGGATAACACACAAGCAACCCCTACTGAGATCAGCGGCCTGATATAACGCCATATTCACCACGTCGTGGTGATATCCACCTACAGATTCTGTCGCTCTGTTGAAATTATCACCAGTGCCTCGTGTCACTGCTCCATATGTCACATTGGTTGGCACTGTCAGTCCGTCTGTCTCAATTTGTTCCAAAGCATCTGTAATACTGGACGATAACTGCAGTTCCTTGAGCATAGCCCTGGTGTTTGCCGCGACATTGATGGCATTCTGTATATTAAGTCTAAAAAAGCCTTCCACCTCAACTGTCCAAATGCTTCGTTCATCATATTATGTAAACGAACTCCATGGTTATACGACTTTCCGCATACATATATTAAGGGATTTACTGATAACGAGTTCGGGTTTGGTCCGTGATTCATCAATAAGACATACTTTGTCAGAATATTTTTTTTTTTCAATATTTTCCTTCAGTTTCTGTTTAGTGTAGGCCTTGCTACACTTTAGTTTACCTATTTGTCGTAATATTTCCAGGAACTTTGATAGTAGATGACCCATATCATATGTGACACCTTTTTCTAAGTCCGGAAGAATATCACTCATCAAATGATCCAGCGCAACATTGTGTGTGGTAATCGTGTTACTGGAGTTGGTGGTCTCCAGCAGATATTTACTACGACACAACCTGAGATATCAAGTGCTATCAACTTCGAAACGTCACACCCAACACACCGTAGCATCATGTAACCCCCATTTCCTTCGCACATTGTTCGATAGTTTCGCAAAATGTAAATATACTGATCCGAACTAATGTCTTTACTCCCAAGTAAGACAACTTTGTGCATATGAGACATCTAGTTCTGAAGTAGAAATATTCTCTTTTAACTTTTGGATTGGTCTGATCAAGAGTCGTGGACGTGGGGTGTTTGACTAATCTGAGATTCGAAGATCATGTGAAACTGGAGATTTGAGAAACAACACTTATGCCAACTTATGTTGAGATCTTTAAGGTCAATTCCATATTCTTCGCGGAATGTCGATAACCACGCTGGTAAGTCAGACACAGATGCTGATTGGCGAACATTCCGAGCAACTGAAAACGACTCCAAACCAGAATCGGAAGCTTTCCGCAGATTCTCATATACCGTTTGAAATTCAACGAAATTTTACACTTTTTGGCAACGGGTATTAATTTGAGAGGACTCACTGTAAGCTCCAGTTAAATGTAGCAAGTTATTACGGTTTGATACCAGGAATTTTCCGGAGAATTACAAAGCGGGCAATATCAGTTAGACAACATTAATGAAACTAAAGCTGATTTTAGCCCTAAAAATGCACTTCATTGCGTATTTTTCGAAATCAGTATAACTATTCGAGATTGTGTTGTAGCTACGACATAGAAAATCTTCATTTTAACATGATGATTAGTAATGCCATAAAGCCTTAACTTGTCATAGCTAGTTCGAGTGTTCGGTTTACGGTTAGTTTAAGCTGATAACGATGAATAATGGCGAAAAATTACTTTTGCACAAAACAAAATAATATTGCCAGTTCAGTGCTTGTTGGACATGTAAATTCCTATAACTCAAGATTATATTACTTCACAAAACTATGAAATTTAACTTTTTCAGTTGTTGTGTGAACTTGTAGGCAAACAGAAGTTGTTCAAACTTGAGTTCTAAGTCCGGCAACTCAATATAAATTGATCACATCCGTACGGTCTGATTTCGCTTATTGGGTGTGGAGGCCGTCTTGAATATTTATATGCAATCCAAAGGTTTGGCTTCAAGCTACATCTCGGTACTAATCTGACCCTCCGGTGACACTGTGAGCATGGTAAGATCGGGTACGGGTGTATTCCCATTGTTATATCACAGAACAAGAGTCTATTAACGAATCTGCAAAAAAGGACAATTTTCTAATTTTAGGGGGGAGGGTTAACTTTTTACAAAAAATAACCATTAAAGGCATTATCTGACGTTTTTTTCTGGCAATTTGACTTCCCAGTTTATTGTAGAAAATTATTACGATCTAAAACAAGTAATGCATCGGGGAGATTACAAGCTGTGTGCCATCAGTTTCAGAAATAAGTTGAAACGAAAGCAAATATTTGCCCAAAAAACGCCCTTAAATAAATTTTTCTCGAAAATAGTATTTATTTTCCAAAATCTTTTGTAGCGATGTCGAATAATATATCTATTACTAATATTTTGAAGGAAAATAATGCCAACATGACATAAACTGTCATCTGTAGATTGATTTTTCAGTTTATGGTAATTTTAAGCTTAACTTAATTGAAAACCATGAATAACAAAAAATTGCAACACTTTCAGAAATTACATCCACCCTTGCATGGACCGCATTGTAGTCCCCCACAACAGGAAACACGCCGAAATTTTCTTGGTGACCGGTTGAACTAACTCCTAAAATAGAGCCCTTTTCAGACTTGGCGTCTGGACTAATATATGTATTGTGATATAATTCAGTCTCATACTTCTTGATGAGCTGGAGTTATGGACAATACTTCATCAGTAAAAATGGAATTATTTTCATATCTGTAATAGTGTGAAATAACCATGGCTTCTATCCTATATATTATTTGATATGGTACTCATAATTCACCTCTGTTATTCAGGATTTATGGCAGGTGCTAGTAGCATCAGTAGTCAGAGTAATAAAAACTACAGTAATGCCCTAATTAATTGACTCCATAACCACAGCAGAATTATGGGTAACTTTTCAGGATTTAGTCGGAAATATGGCTTGTTGCCATTCTTCGGAAAGCTCTCCATATAATAATGAAGTGGCAGTGTCACAGAAATAGAACATTAATTTGATTTGGCCTTACTAAACTCAGCAGAACCACCACCATCATAGTACAGTAATGCCGTAAATAATTGACTCCTTAACCACAGCAGAAGTATGGGTAACTTTTCAACATTTAGTAGGAAATATGGGTTGTTGCCATTCATCGGAATGCTCTCTTATATATGGTAGTTTCCAGTATATGTAGTTTCCTAGAATATGTAAGAGAAAACATCACATTGGCCTAACAATATTTACCTTGACCTTGTAAGCCAGTGCATTCTCATATATGTGAGGCTACCTATGGTACCTGCAAATATAAGGGAATGCACTGGCACATGATTCAATGCTCCACCAGCGCAGTTCCCATCAATAAATGGTTACATTATATATTCGAGTTTCCCAAGTCCTTCCAACTGCATGTTTTTAAATTTTATTTTCCTGCTTTACAGAAGAAATTTAATCATTTACAAATTTCCGGATTCACTAAAGATGGACTATCTCTTCCTCTAACATGTGTTGTATAGTTTTCTGGTTATAAAATGATAAAAATAAGCCGGAGATACATGTCTGGAAATGTTACTATCAATTGATATTGATTTTTAAAAAATTAACAGCTTTTTCATTGTTTTAGTAATTTTCTGACTAGATTGTGTACAAACCATGATTTCTTTATTAGTCTATGATGAAGACAAAACTATTTTTTGAACAAATTGTGTGTTAGACTTACAAACTGAAGGGATTTCCAAACACCTTGTGATGCTATCTTTTTACAATTTAAAGTGTTCTAAGAGGAAAGTTCAAATAATTTTGAAAATTTCATGACTGGAGCTTCCTGAAATTTTGCGAAATACACTGTACCAATGCATTCTCTTATATATGTCAATCTCCCATAGGCAAACTCACATATTTAAGAGAATTCATTGACCTAACATTTATCTTGACCATGCAAGCCAGTGCATTCTTTTATATATACAAGGTGCCATATGGGATACCATTGTTTATGATTAATCCTTCCATAACGGGAGCTTCATGAATTTTTTTGAAAACCTGTGCCAATGCTCTTATATATGCGAGTCCCCCATAGAATGCCTTGCATATATAAGAGAATGCATCAAGCTAACAATACTTGTATTGGACGTCTAAGCCAGTGCACTCTCTAATGGTTGTTTTTTTTCTATTTATGCCTCAACATTTGTTAAACAGAAAATAAATGGCATTTTTGGAAAAGTATCAAGACTGAAGGATTAATCTCAGTCATAAGTTAATTTTATTCAACAAAACACCAAAAATATGCAATGAGAAAAGCAGGGTATATGGATTTAAATTTATTTCAATTTGCTTTGGAGGGGGGTGTTAATATATATTCAGACACATATGATACTTTTTTACCTTTGATCATTTCTGCAATTCACCCGACCCCGCAACCAATTTCTTTCCCTCTCTACAATTGTTTTCCCCAAGCATTTTTCAACACCCTCATCTGTCTGAATATATATGTGGAGATTATATGAGGAAAAAACTCACAGAAACCCCACTGTGAAAATATTTCAGTGAATTTGTGTTAACTAAAGCTATTGTTCTTGTTTAATATTAGTTTTCACAACTTTTACATGAAATATTAAAGGGACCAATGCACTCACAGTGCGGCAGTGGGTAAAATGTGCAAATATATTCGATAAAACATCACCTATTAGAAGTACATGGAGAAATAGATCAACTTTGTTCTTATGTTCATTATTGATATTTCTCCAGAAAACCAGAATTGCCCATTGACAGTCATTATTGAAAAGTGTCACATCAATGTCACTATAAATTCCCAATATAATATTTAACAATATTTCGCAGTCAAATACTTTTAGGTTGATATTCTTTTACTGAGATGTATTTATAAATATAAATATTCTTTGTATCCTAATATAATTACACAGGCCAAAGGCTTTATGCCGAAACACAAAGCTATTTATGAGTTTGTGATTGGCTTAAAGATGGATCATCTCTTCCTAAATGTTTTCAATAATCTCCAGAGTATAAATTAATAATGATAAGTCAAGTTGTCAAAGACACCAGTCCAGAAAAGCTTTTATCATTTAATATTACAACTGATTGATAATCAGTTGGAACATTTTTTTTTTTACTATTTTCCTGCTTGCTATGCTCCAAACTTGTCCTCAAGCAGTAACATTTCACAAATTATTTGTAGGTATACTAGTATATACCAGAACATCAAAATAGAATGAACAGTAATTGATAGAATCATTTCCGGACATTATTTTATACCCGGGAAAATATATAAAACTTGTAATAAGAATATATAGACCACCTTTAAACTGTAATTAAAATATGAAACAGAGATTATTCCTTAAGAAATAATTTCAAGAGAGGGCACTGATCTTCTAACCTTTCAACTCAATCAACCTATATAATTAGGAGGCACAAGTTTGAAGTCAGATTCACTGAGTGCATTCTATTTACAACCAAAGGGGTTCAGAAACTTTTTTGTTTAAACTCTAAATATACATGTGATTGGTATATAGACATGTATGTACTGATAACCTATTTTAGTATGAAATTTTCTCCAGTCTTTATATACGTTATTACCATACGACTGTGTATATATTGCATTTTGTTATGAGAGGCCAAAAGTAACAATTATCAGTGAATCACTCATCCATAGAGAAACCAGGTTCATTTTAACTCCAGACTGTCAGGGAGGTAGCGACGATGTCACAGCGGGGTTGTCTCCCCCATAAACGTTTCCTTCCAAGTGGCCAGTTTCGTACCGGTATAATCTGGATGATTCGTATCATTTAGTATAAAGTATATTGCAGTCTGATAGATATCCAGACTAGCAAGAAGTAATGAAACACCGTCTAATTTTATTTAGACTGGGTCTATTTTAAATTGGGATTTTTTTTTCAAAAAAGAAATGTGTCCAATTGGCGCATTGTCATCACATAACTTAATACAGTAATGCCCAAAGTAATTTACCACTTAACCACAGCACAATTATGGGTAATTTTTTTAAGATTTAGGTGGAAATATGGCTTGTTGCCATTCATCGGAAAGCTCTCGGCGAGAGCTTTACAATGAATGGCAACAAGCCATATTTCCAACTAAGTCCTGAATTTTTTTCCATAATGCTGTTGTGGTTAAGGGGTCAATTACTCTGGGTATTATTGTATGTTATTTTTCTAAGTATTTTTTCAAAAAGTACGCATGACAGTTGTGGGAAACAACAAAACATGTGGTGAGAAATGGCCAAATATATGGTGCGAAACAACCAAGCGCATGGTGCAAAGTGTACGAAACAACAATAGTACACATATGGGAGGCCAAATTCACATTTAATTGCTATTACGCCAAAATAAAGTGTTTTGATTCTCGGGCATAGCCTCGTCTGGAAAAATGGCCCTCGTTGAACCATTTTATTACGAATTTCAATTTGACCGAAGCTGTCAAATGATAACACGAACATAGGAAACTAGAAAACATAAATTATTTGTTTCAAACATCGAATATTATAGACATACAATGATGTATGTGTTAGTATTCAAAAACAGACACTAGGCAACGATAGCTACCAGGTATATTGTCAGCACAAGCTGCCCAAACCCCAAGTATTGGCGATGTGTTTGCTGGTATAATATAATAATATTTGAAGTTTTTATGGTTAGCATGTATAGTTACTATAGTATAGATGGATAAATATTAAAGATGGATTATCTCTTTAAATAACAAATTTTAAATAGTTGCGTGGGTATAAAATAATAGATATGAACTGAAGACCTATGTCCGGAAAAGCTTCTATCAATTAATATTGATTTTATTCGAATATTAAATCGGGCCCGTTTATGTTACTATTTTTAGAACAGACCATTCGGATGAGACCGTAGTGCGATATAGAGCACTGGGCTGTTCCTACGGGTATGCAACGAATGTCAAATGTCACAGATTGGTTGTTTGTATTGTTTTGTTCCACAGATATAAGCGATAATGAGTATAATTAACGTTTATTTGTGACAAAATTGCACAATATAATTTCTGGTCTCTGTTAACAGCAACCACTATTGTTCGTTAGCTGAACAAACACACCTTTTTAGACCAGAAAATATTCGAAATAAAATTAATATTAATCGATAGAAGCATTTCCGGACAGGAGTCTTCGATTCAAATCTATTATTTTATACCCCCGTAACTATATAATACATGTTTACAAAGAGATAATCCACCTTTAACCCAGTACGACTGAAAACGGGTCTTATTTTCACCGTGATTGAATGCATTCCGAGTTCTCTATATACAAAGGCGGTTGGTATCGATTTTTCCAATTCTAGAGCGAATTTTAGATACCATAGTTCAGGTTTCGAGAAGGAGGTCAAATTGTCTTGGCCTCATGCGGACATCACAACCATACAACATTATAAGTATCATCACAAAGACAAAAACTTCGCAAAATGCATAAGAAATGCTAAACTCGGAGTTGGTTGGCTTGGCGGAAGCAGCTAGCACTGTACAAAAAGGCAGTCCAAAAATCACCTGTCGTAATCACAGATTTTGCCTTTGATGTTCGGTGCAAAGCAGTTGGGCACTTTAATAATCTATATCGCTGTCTGATATCGTATGGATGGTCTGTTCACATATCGCTGTCTGATATCGTATGGATGGTCTGTTCACATATCGCTGTCTGATATCGTATGGATGGTCTGTTCACATATCGCTGTCTGATATCGTATGGATGGTCTGTTCACATATCGCTTTCTGATATCGTATGGATGGTCTGTTCACATATCGCTTTCTGATATCGTATGGATGGTCTGTTCACATATCGCTGCCTGATATCGTATGGATGGTCTGTTCACATATCGCTGTCTGATATCGTATGGATGGTCTGTTCACATATCGCTGTCTGATATCGTATGGATGGTCTGTTCACATATCGCTGTCTGATATCGTATGGATGGTCTGTTCACATATCGCTGCCTGATATCGTATGGATGGTCTATTCACATATCGCTGTCTGATATCGTATGGATGGTCTGTTCACATATCGCTGTCTGATATCGTATGGATATATCGCTGTATGATATCGTATGGATGGTCTATTCACATATCGCTGTATGATATTGTATGGATGGTCTGTTCACATATCGCTGTCTGATATAGTATGGATGGTCTGTTCACATATCGCTGTCTGATATCGTACGGATGGTCTATTCACATATCGCTGTCTGATATCGTATGGATGGGCTGTTCACATATCGCTGTCTGATATCGTATGGATGGTCTGTTCACATATCGCTGTCTGATATCGTATGGATGGTCTGTTCACATATCGCTGTCTGATATCGTATGGATGGTCTGTTCACATATCGCTGCCTGATATCGTATGGATGGTCTATTCACATATCGCTGTCTGATATCGTATGGATGGTCTGTTCACATATCGCTGTCTGATATCGTATGGATATATCGCTGTATGATATCGTATGGATGGTCTGTTCACATATCGCTGCCTGATATCGTATGGATGGTCTGTTCACATATCGCTGTCTGATATCGTATGGATGGTCTGTTCACATATCGCTGTCTGATATCGTATGGATGGTCTGTTCACATATCGCTGTCTGATATCGTATGGATGGTCTGTTCACATATCGCTGTATGGATGGTCTGTTCACATATCGCTGTCTGATATCGTATGGATGGTCTGTTCACATATCGCTGTCTGATATCGTATGGATGGTCTGTTCACATATCGCTGTCTGATATCGTATGGATGGTCTGTTCACATATCGCTGCCTGATATCGTATGGATGGTCTGTTCACATATCGCTGTCTGATATCGTATGGATGGTCTGTTCACATATCGCTGTCTGATATCGTATGGATGGTCTGTTCACATATCGCTGTCTGATATCGTATGGATGGTCTGTTCACATATCGCTGTCTGATATCGTATGGATGGTCTGTTCACATATCGCTGTCTGATATCGTATGGATGGTCTGTTCACATATCGCTGTCTGATATCGTATGGATGGTCTGTTCACATATCGCTGCCTGATATCGTATGGATGGTCTGTTCACATATCGCTGTCTGATATCGTATGGATGGTCTGTTCACATATCGCTGCCTGATATCGTATGGATGGTATGTTCACATATCGCTGTCTGATATCGTATGGATGGTCTGTTCACATATCGCTGTCTGATATCGTATGGATGGTCTGTTCACATATCGCTGTCTGATATCGTATGGATGGTCTGTTCACATATCGCTGCCTGATATCGTATGGATGGTATGTTCACATATCGCTGTCTGATATCGTATGGATGGTCTGTTCACATATCGCTGTCTGATATCGTATGGATGGTCTGTTCACATATCGCTGCCTGATATCGTATGGATGGTATGTTCACATATCGCTGTCTGATATCGTATGGATGGTCTGTTCACATATCGCTGTCTGATATCGTATGGATGGTCTGTTCACATATCGCTGTCTGATATCGTATGGATGGTCTGTTCACATATCGCTGCCTGATATCGTATGGATGGTCTATTCACATATCGCTGTCTGATATCGTATGGATGGTATGTTCACATATCGCTGTCTGATATCGTATGGATGGTCTGTTCACATATCGCTGTCTGATATCGTATGGATGGTCTGTTCACATATCGCTGTCTGATATCGTATGGATGGTCTGTTCACATATCGCTGTCTGATATCGTATGGATGGTCTGTTCACATATCGCTGTCTGATATCGTATGGATGGTCTGTTCACATATCGCTGTCTGATATCGTATGGATGGTCTGTTCACATATCGCTGTCTGATATCGTATGGATGGTCTGCTCACATATCGCTGCCTGATATCGTATGGATGGTATGTTCACATATCGCTGTCTGATATCGTATGGATGGTCTGTTCACATATCGCTACCTGATATCGTATGGATGGGCTGTTCACATATCGCTGCCTGATATCGTATGGATGGGCTGTTCACATATCGCTGCCTGATATCGTATGGATGGTCTGTTCACATATCGCTGTCTGATATCGTATGGATGGTCTGTTCTATAATCTATATCGCTGCCTGATATCGTATGGATGGGCTGTTCACATATCGCTGCCTGATATCGTATGGATGGTCTGTTCACATATCGCTGTCTGATATCGTATGGATGGGCTGTTCACATATCGCTGCCTGATATCGTATGGATGGTCTGTTCACATATCGCTGTCTGATATCGTATGGATGGTCTGTTCTATAATCTATATCGCTGCCTGATATCGTATGGATGGTCTGTTCACATATCGCTGTCTGATATCGTATGGATGGGCTGTTCACATATCGCTGCCTGATATCGTATGGATGGTCTGTTCACATATCGCTGTCTGATATCGTATGGATGGTCTGTTCTATAATCTATATCGCGGTCTGGTATCGTATGGATGGTCTGTTCACATATGTGCTCATTTTATCGTCGCATTATATCAGAAAATATTCGAAATAAAATCAATATTTATTGATAGAAGCTTTTCCGGAGAGGGGATGTTAAATTCATAGTTATTATTTTATACCCACGAAACTATTTAAAAAAATTTTATTTAAAGAGATAATAAATGTTCATCACAACACACTTATAAATGTGTTACTCAAAACATTGTGAGACAATACTGTAGATAATTCACATATTTATATAAAAATTATTTGTACTATATAATCATGTTACGGACGATAGATCAGCTATTGCTCGATATGTATTCTGTCTTGTATAATATTTATTGCGGCATATCAAGTTCATTTTTTAGAAAGTTTAGTCTAGTTGATAACATAGGGATCACCTGTATACACTGTCTTATATTGAGTCACATTAGTTGACTGCGCCAAAGATATCTGACATAATTATATCACTCTGAAAGGGTTGATTACAAGTTTGGATTCTCGTGTACACAATCATATGTGCAGAGTGTACGAATACCTTCCCGCATATACGGTATCACACATGTGTGATCGGTTGGACTGTTTCTCGCATATATCACACCCAGGTTTCCAGTATGGATTCTCTTATGTGTTATCAGATCTCCCGCTCGAGGAAAGATTGTCTCCACACATATCACACCATGTGGACAGTCTCATGTGTGAATTACCATGTGTTTCGTCAGGGCACTCGAATGAGCGAACGATTTCTGACATGTATCACACCCGTGTGGACAGTCTCATGTGTGAATTACCGTGTTTCGTCAGAGTACACGAATGAGCGATCGATTTCTGACATGTATCACACCCGTGTGGACAGTCTCATGTGTGAATTACCATGTGTTTCGCCAGGGTACTCGAATGAGCGAACGATTTCGGACATTTATCACACGGATATGGCCTGTCTCATGTGAATTACCATGTGTTTCGTCAGGGTACTCGAATGAGCGAACAATTTCTCACATATATCACACTGAAAAGGTCGATCACCCGTGTGAACTCTCTTATGTACCGTCAGATTTCCAGAGTCTGCGAATACTTTCCCGCATATATCACACTTGTGTCCGCCAACGCCTGTGTGGATTATCATATGTCGCTTCAGATGACTTGACCGAGCAAACGATTTCTTACATACATCGCACTGATACGGACGATCACCTGTGTGGATTAGTTTATGTCTTGTCAGATCACGTGAGTGGGCGAACGATTTCTCACATATACCACACTGATATGGACGATCACCCGTGTGAGCTCTCTTATGTGCAGTAAGAGTTCTAGATTGTGTGAATACTTTCCCGCATATATCACACTTGTGTGCGCTATCACCGGTATGGATTATCATATGTCGCGTCAGATAACTTGACCGAGCAAACGATTTCTCACATATATCGCACTGATATGGACGATCACCTGTATGGATTCTCTTATGTTCAGTCAGATGTCCATATTGTGTGAATACTTTCCCACATATATCACACTTGTGTGCGCCATCACCTGTATGGATTATCCTATGTTGTGTCAGTGTACTTGACCGAGCAAACGATTTCTCACATATATCGCACTGATACGGACGATCACCAGTGTGCATTCTCCTATGTTCAGTCAGATATCCAGAGCGTGAGAAAACTTTCCCGCATATATCACACTTGTGTGCGCTATCACCAGTATGGATTATCATATGTCGTGTCAGATGACTTGACCGAGCAAACGATTTCTTACATATATCACACTGATACGGACGATCACCTGTGTGGATTCTCTTATGTTCAGTCAGATGTCCAGAGTGTGAGAAAACTTTCCCGCATATATCACACGTGTGGGCGCCTTCACGTGTGTGAATTATCATATGTTGTGTCAGTGTACTTGATTGGGTGAACGATTTCTCACATATATCGCATTGATACGGACGATCACCTGTGTGGATTCTCTTATGTACAGTCAGATTTCCAGATCGTGTAAATACTTTCCCACATATATCACACTTGTGATCCATTGCCTGTCTGGATTTTATTGTGTTGAATCAGCAAACGATTTCTGACATATATCGCACGAAAAATGTTGGTCACATGTGTATTATATTGCGCGCAGTCATATTTCCAGTTTGTGCGATTACTTTCCCACATGTCATGCAGAACCTTTGAAGTCAGATGTCCCAGATATATGCATTCTTTTCCTGCATACATGTATATAAGAATTTGTGAGGGGTCAGTTGATTATCTCCTGTTTGGATTTCATTTTGTTGCAATGAAGACCCGGATGTCGGCCCATTTGTTATCGACATTGTTCTGTTCAACATCGCCACAGTATACAGAGGGTATAGCGCATTCGAAACAATTGATATTAAATTGACACCGTGTTATGGTCGTTACTTAGTTCCGCGACTGATAATAATGTCAAAACTCTTCATTCACATCCAATAACAGCATTACCAACACCAAGCACATATTGTCTGTTCCCTGTAGGTTATACGCAACTAAATACTTGAAATTATGCCCGTTGGCATTTGTGTAGGGAAACTCGAGTCAGCATAAAAAAAATACCGCCAGCTGAATGGTGTATAATATGTTCGGTTGTTTAATGTGAAAGAAAAAAGAAATTCATAGGCTATGTTAATTCCTCGGCCATTTGTGTGGGATTGTTCGTCAAGCGGCTACATTGGTCGCAAAATTTGGTAGGGGTGGGGGTATTTTTCTATATTGAAATTTTGTGCACAAAAGGGGGTAGTTGTGGAAATGGCAATTTATTTCCGGGAATAAGTATGGTGAGACACCATTTCTTTTCTGACAACTTATGTCCGACGTGGAGTTCTACACGCAAAAATATTTTAAGTTTGGCTCAGTAGGGCAATGAATCGTGGGGATGGCTTAACACTAACACTGTCGCCTATGGGAAATATTTAGTTGATTGTAACCTGTAAGTAAAAGTACGTGTTTAGTAATCTGGTTTCACGTAATAGATATATCTATTGGGCGTTAATATCTCACCAAGTGGGCACATCGGGTTTGTTCTGACCAACGAAGTATGACACTCTTTTGAAAAATGGTTATGAATTTACGATTATAAGTCATAAATGTAGTTTGAAAGCTTTACAAGGGTATGGCTGGGGGGAAATCTGACAAGCAGTCTATCGATCCTTACATTTATATTCGCCGATCAATCAAACCAAATAGCCTCAAATCAATGCTTAGGTAATGTTTCAGATAATGTCGATCACAGCATACATGTAGTTAACGACATCATCAGCCCTTGCCATAATTTAACTTCTTCAAAACCTAAAAGTAAAGGTTATAATTTTTTCATCTTATTTGCAGGAGCCTTCCACCTAAAATAGACGAAATTCAAATTATCATCAACCATCAATTATAGTTTTTACTGAAAACTGTTTGGATAATTCAATAGATAACTCTGAGATTTCAGTTCTTAACTATTCCATTTTCAGAAACAACAGGAGTAGAACTGGTGGGGTGTTTACTTGTATATTCACCAATCACTCTCGTTTAATTCCTTAAAATATTGCATGCTGTTATTCAGGGAATGTCTCCTCTTTGATGAAACATCGACGTTCAAATCACCCAGAACACACCATGCTCGTTTACATTGAATGGGATTAATGCATTGCTTGCCATCATGATTTCCTATGATTAATGTTACAACTAGCAATTAAACTTTTAGGAGTCTCGATCGTAACACGCCATGCTCGTTTTCCTCGAATGGGATTAATGCATGGCTTGTCATCATGATTTCCTATGATTAATGTTACAACTAGCAATTAAACTTTTAGGAGTCTCGATCGTAACACGCCATGCTCGTTTACCTCGAATGGGATTGATGCATGGCTTGTCATCATGATTTCCTATTATTAATGTTACAACTAACAATTAAACTTTTAGGAGTCTCGATCGTAGCACACCATGCTCGTTTACCTCGAATGAGATTAATGCATGGCTTTCCATCATGATTTCCTATGATTAATGTTACAACTAGCAATTAAACTTTTAGGAGTCTCGATCGTAACACGCCGTGCTCGTTTACCTCGAATGGGATTAATACATGGCTTGTCATCATGATTTCCTATGGTAAACGTTACAACTAGCAATTAAACTTTTAGGAGTCTCGATCGTAACACGCCATGCTCGTTTACCTCGAATGGGATTAATGTATGGCTTGTCATCATGATTTCCCATGATTAATGTTTGTTCTAGCAATTAAACTTTCAGGAGTCTCGATCGTAGCACACCATGCTCGTTTACCTCGAATGGAATTAATGCATGGCTTTCCATCATGATTTCCCATGAGTAATGTTACAACTAGCAATTAAACTTTTAGGAGTCTCGATCGTAACACGCCATGCTCGTTTACCTCGAATGGGATTAATACATGGCTTGCCATCATGATTTCCTACGATTAATGCTACAACTAACAATTAAACATTCAGAAGTCTCAATCGTGACACGCCATGCTCGTTTACCTCGAATGGAATTAATGCATGACTTGTCATCATGATTTCCTATGATTAATGTTACAACTAGCAATTAAACTTTCAGGAGTCTCGATCGTAGCATACCATGCTCGTTTACCTCGAATGGGATTAATACATGGCTTGTCATCATGATTTCCTATGATTTATGTTACAACTAGCAATTAAACTTTTAGGAGGCTCGGTCGTAACACACCATGCTCGTTTACCTCGAATGGGATTAATACATGGCTGTCTTCATGATTTCCTATGATTAATGTTTCAACTAGCAATTAAACTTTCATGAGTCTCGATCGTAGCATACCATGCTCGTTTACATCGAATGGGATTAATGCATGGCTTTCCATCATGATTTCCTATGATTAATGTTACAACTAGCAATTAAACTTTTAGGAGTTTCGATCGTAACACGCCATGCTCGTTTACCTCGAATGGGATTAATGCGTGGCATGCCAACATGATTTCCCAAGTTGGCTGGAAATACAGGCACTACAGTAACTAGTAGCTAGAGCTCTCAAGAAACATACATTTACCATTTTATAGATGGACGTACATGCTTTTTTGGATTGTCCATACGTACTGACGTAATCATATTAATAATACAACACGAAGTTGTTGGCAGATGGAATGGTTTAGCCAGTCCGTCTAATACGAGTCTCAGCTGTCTGGACATCGACGCAATCGTGTCTGGTGTTTTGCGCGCCCATGTAGCTCGTGACGTCGTAATGTGCGTCGTGGCGTCATGATTGGTTTCCAGAAAGAAATCATTCAATATTGTAAGTTTATGAACGATTTATTACCAAAATAAAACCAGATAACGATGCAAATTAAGTATATATGTGGATTTAAATTAAAATTCATGCAACCATTTCATTGCGTGTCCATTATTTACAGTATGTACTTCCGGTATGACGTAACATGTTTCGCGGAAGGACAGACAGATAAATATCCGAACCGAAAACATTACTTGCGTCCAGCATGGACTGCGCAAGTAACGACGCTGGAAAAATATGCCAAATACGTCATATCAAAATGGCGGCGCTTCCGGTCGAGATTGGCAAGTCGCTTATTTCACTGGTTTACGCGAGTGAATAATTTTCAGAAAAAATCAATAATCGCACATTACAGTAAATTGTCCGAAAACATCGGTTATAATCCATAACCTTTTTCGAAACAAGACTTATTTCTTATAGTTTAATCTTTCGTTCCACAGGACAATCACCATAACATAAGTAGAAGGCTCAAGGAAAACAACCAAAAAACTTTCCGAAGAAAACCGGCGTTTTTGATTGACTAGCCGCGCCATGCAGATGTGATCAGTGAACGTGAGATTTATGTATTTCAATTGTGGTGACACGGAGACTTGTTAGTTTCAATTCCGTGTTTCATTTATTTCATTGCGCGAGTCTTGTTGCTTTATCCAGGTAATTGTAAACTTATGATTAGTATAAGTATTTTTCCCGAGTATTGTTCACATTGCTGTACTATTAAAAGAACAAATGCCGCATAACTTAGAAAATCTGAGCATTAATAAGGTGCATATAATAAATAGAATACCCACAGATTTTTGTTGGAATACCCGAAACATCTCATTCGTGTCTGGAAAGAAATACCGAATTTTCAGTCGCAGCCGGTAGTGAAAATTAGATATTTCTTTCCGAGTCTCGTGGGATATTTTGGTACAAACTGTATGTATTCCCTATATATCGCCAGTATGGATTATCCTATGTCGCTTCAGATGACTTGATTGAGTGTAGGATTTCTCACATATATCGCAATGATACGGTCGTTCACCTGCGTGGATTCTCTTATGTACATTCAGATATCCAGAGCGGACGAATACTTTCCCACATACTTCACACTTGTGTGAGCCATCACCTGTATGGATTGCCCTATGTTGAATCAGGTGACTTGATTGAGAGAATGATTTCTCACGTATATCGCACTGACACGGCCGTTCACATTGTGGATTCTCCTATGTACATTCAGATCTCCAGAACGGGCGAATTCTTTCCCGCATAAACCACACATGTGTGAGCGATCACCTGTATGGATTTGCTTATGCCTCGTCAGATTAATTGGGTGAGAGAATGATATCTGACATATATCGCACTGAAAAGGTCGTTCACCTGTGTGTATTCTCGTATGTATAGCCAGCTGCCCATGGCGTGCGAATTCATTTCCGCATATATCACACTTATGTGAGCGATCACCTGTATGGGTCATCATATGTTGCGTCAAAGTAGCTGAATGGGTGAACGATTTCTCGCATATATCGCACTGATACGGACGATCACCTGTATGGATTTTATTATGTTCAGTCAGATTTCGAGAGCAGGCGAATCTTTTTCCGCATATATCACACTCGTGTGAGCTAGCACCCGAATGCATTATCTTATGTTGCATATATCGCACTGATACGGATGGTCACCAGTATGGAATCGCTTATTCAGTATTCTCTTATTGGTTATCAGATGTCCAGAACGAGGAACTATTTTTTCCCACTTATATCAGTCATGTGGACGAATAAACTTGTATTTCATCGGAACGGTCAGGGTGCCTGAACATACATACACCGCCAGCGTTACCGTGCATATAAGCTCTTTAGTTCCGGTCAATGGGTGGATGTAGGCCTACATTTTGGGCGTTATTCACGCTTTGTTATCGATATTGTTCTCTTCGCCAGTGCCGTTGCATATTCGAAGAAACTAATATGAAATTGACAACGACAAATTTATATCATCGATAAAGGACTACTTTGTCCCGCGACTGGTAATCAAAACCCTCTATTGCAGCCACCAAGATAGTTGCCGACAAACACATATTGTCTTTGTTCATTGAAAGAACATACGTGTACATGTTTGAAAATCTGGTTTCATAAAATGGATACGTGTATTGGACAATAGATCCCCAAAATAAACAACAAACTCCGCACAAATCTTGATACATATATGCAGGGAAAGTATTCTGATGTTGGATACATATGATATAGTAGCATAATCATTGTAATTGATTTCGGCATTGCAGGAATGTTTGTAAGGAAAGTTAGAATGAAGTTTAAAACGATAAGGCTGCTAACAACACAATTTGTATTGTTGTTAGGTAACGACGTCATGCCTCCGGCGTCTACCAAAAAGTGGAGGTTAAAGATGGATTATCTCTTTAAATAACAAATTTTAAATAGTTGCGTGGGTATAAAATAATAGATATGAACTGAAGAACTATGTCCGGAAAAGCTTCTATCAATTAATATTGATTTTATTTCGACTATAAAATCGGGCCCATTTATGTTACTATTTTTAGAACCGACCATTCGGATGAGACCTTATTGCGATATAGAGCACTGGGCTGTTCCCACGGCTACGCAACGAATGTCAAATGTCACAGATTGCTTGTTTGTATTGTTTTGTTCCAACGATATAAGCGATAACGAGTATAATTAACATCTATTTGTGACAAAATTGCACAATATAATTTCTGGTCTCTGTTAACAGTAACCACCATTGTTCGTTAGCTGAACAAACACACCTTTTTAGACCAGAAAATATTCGAAATAAAATTAATATTAATCGATAGAAGCATTTCCGGACAGGAGTCTTCGATTCAAATCTAATATTTTATACCCCGGTAACTATATAATACATGTTTACAAAGAGATAATCCACCTTTAATAAAAAGTGTTCTCAGTTATGTTGTACTCGTTCCAACGCAAAAACTGTTGTACGTTTTGTGGGTTGTCGCGCAGTGAGAATGGTGGGGATTGCAACTATTTACGTGCGCCTTTAAAGGTAGATGATCTCTTTATAAACATGTTTTATATAGTTACCGGGGTATAAAATATTAGATCTGAATCGAAGACTCCTGTCCAGAAATGCTTCTATCGATTAATATTAAAGATGGATTATCTCTTTGAATAACAAATTTTAAATAGTTGCGTGGGTATAAAATAATAGATATGAACTGAAGACCCCTGTCCGGAAAAGCCTCTATCAATTAATATTGATTTTATTTCGAATATTAAATCGGGACCGTTTATGTGTCTATTTTTAGAACAGACCATTCGGATGATACCATATTGCGATATAGAGCACTGGGCTGTTCCTATGGCTACGCGCCGAAAGTCAAATGTTCCAGTGTTGTTTTGTTCCACAGATATAATCGATAATGAGTATAATTAACATTTCTTTGTGACAAAATTGTACAATAAAATTTCTGGTCTCTGTTAACAGTAACCACTATTGTTCGTTAGCTGAACAAACACACATTTTTAGACAGAAAATATTCAAAATAAAATTAATATTAATCGATAGAAGCATTTCCGGACAGGAGTCTTCGATTAAAATCTGATATTTTATACCCCGGTAACTATATAATACATGTTTACAAAGAGATAATCCACCTTTAATTTTATATATAATATTTTCTAGTCTAAAAAGGTGTAGGTTAGTATATTCATGAGTTATCTAGCTTTCTAATTAGAAAAGAGGTTTGGGTGGATCTCACTGATATTAAATACATGTTTGACAATATCTTATTATATTTTGGTAACATCACAAGAGCGGATTTCAGTTCGCCAGCTCATTCCTTTTTGTATACATTTTGTAAACTCCCATCATACATATTTTCTTTATGGATGTGTCAACTTCATTTGGACTTAATATGAAAATAACTTTTTCATCATCGCTATAGTTACTAAATTCTGGAATATTGGACTGAATTTTCTCAAGCATTGTCTTCCTCTCAGGGTTTAGGGGCTTACAGTCTATAATAAAATGCTTTTCATTCTCCACTCCATTCTTACAGATAGGACAAATTCGATCTTTTAGTTCAAGTTTTGATCTGCCCTTTTCAATTAATAACTGACTGTCACTAATCCTAATCTTAGTATACGTAGTTTGTACTTCATTATCTAAGTCAGTTAATATGTAACTTTCAAACTGATACAAAATTTTCAGTTTTCTGTAAAACCTGTCCAAGCATATTCAGAAATAAATTTGTTAATTTTAATTGATTAGTATATTTTAGCTAGCTCGGGAAATCACCATGGGGACAATGGCTCAACGGGCAGAACTCGAACTTGACAAATGCAAAATGCTAGCTTCTAAATTAGCCTCAAACTATTAAAGCATTGGGAAATAGTAGGAACTAATATCCATTTCAGTCCAATATTTTGACAAAAATTAATATGCTCCTTCTGGTCTAGAAACAACACGTTTTCCACTTATTACTGCTTGGAAAATCAAAATAAGATAAGAACATTTTCCCTCTCACTTTCCTTAAATTTAAAGGTGGATTATCTCTTTGTAAACATGTATTATATAGTTACCGGGGTATAAAATATTAGATACTAGTACATCTTTATGCACCTGCTTTTTGCTATTTAATTTTAATTATTTAAGTTGATTTAGTCATTTACATGTACTTCATATGTGACAAATATTTGATATCTTCTTCTGACCATACCTTAAAGATGGATTATCTCTTTAAATAACAAATTTTAAATAGTTGCGTGGGTATAAAATAATAGATATGAACTGAAGACCTATGTCCGGAAAAGCTTCTATCAATTAATATTGATTTTATTTCGAATATAAAATCGGGCCCATTTATGTTACTATTTTTAGAACCGACCATTCGGATGAGACCTTATTGCGATATAGAGCACTGGGCTGTTCCCACGGCTACGCAACGAATGTCAAATGTCACAGATTGGTTGTGTGTATTGTTTTGTTCCAACGATATAAGCGATAACGAGTATAATTAACATCTATTTGTGACAAAATTGCACAATATAATTTCTGGTCTCTGTTAACAGTAACCACCATTGTTCGTTAGCTGAACAAACACACCTTTTTAGACCAGAAAATATTCGAAATAAAATTAATATTAATCGATAGAAGCATTTCCGGACAGGAGTCTTCGATTCAAATCTAATATTTTATACCCCGGTAACTATATAATACATGTTTACAAAGAGATAATCCACCTTTAAACAAGTCATATAATACTAATTACATGTATTGGTGCACACAATACTCTATTAGTAGGCTGCTAATGCTTTTCCTTTCCAACCGTTTATAAAACATCTTTCACCCATCTATACTCATTCTTCATTGTCACTTGTGTGTGTTTCTCATTCTCATCTGATCAACTATATATAGCTAAGTATACTGATTGTTATGAGCAAATAAACAAATTCAATTCAGGTTCAAAATACATGTACGATAATGATTTCAAACGATTTTCTGAGATAAAAAATATATATCACATCGCATACATACACAATGAAAAAAATATATATCACATACATACAAAATCAAAAATATATATCACTTCCCATACATCTATTATGAGTCTTGTGTACCAAGGTTTACTATGAAATCACTGGGAGAAATAAAAACTGAAACAGTCATATTTTTGTTCGAAATATAACTAGACTTCATAGTATATTTTTAGAACCCGGTATAGTATAAACGTGAAACTACCTTTTATGAAATACAGCATTGCTAACATTCAGTGACGAATTACAAACGTCATTGTTCAAAATGTCTTCGTCTCATCGAATTTCATGTGTGGGTTAGCTTGTGCTATATGGTATTGACTCAGTGATTGTCATGTGGACGGCCTCCTGTGTGAGAGTTTCTTGTGTTTCCTCAGATTACTTGGATCAGCGAACGATTTCTCACATATATCACACTGATACGGCCGATCACCTGTGTGGATTCCCTTATGAATAATCAGACTCCCAGAACTTCTCAATACCTTCCCGCATATATCACATTTGTCACCTGTATGAATTTTCATATGTTGCGTCAGAGAACTTGTCCGAGTGAACGATTTCTCACATATATCACACTGATACGGACGGTCACCTGTGTGGATTCTCTGATGTACACTTAAAGGTGGATTATCTCTTTGTAAACATGTAGTATATAGTTACCGGGGTATAAAATATTAGATTTGAATCGAAAACTCCTGTCCGGAAATGCTTCTATCGATTAATATTAATTTTATTTCGAATATTTTCTGGTCTAAAAAGGTGTGTTTGTTCAGCTAACGAACAATGGTGGTACACTTAAAGGTGGATTATCTCTTTGTAAACATGTAGTATATAGTTACCGGGGTATAAAATATTAGATTTGAATCGAAGACTCCTGTCCGGAAATGCTTCTATCGATTAATATTAATTTTATTTCGAATATTTTCTGGTCTAAAAAGGTGTGTTTGTTCAGCTAACGAACAATGGTGGTTACTGTTAACAGAGACCAGAAATTATATTGTGCAATTTTGTCACAAATAGATGTTAATTATACTCGTTATCGCTTATATCGTTGGAACAAAACAATACAAACAACCAATCTGTGACATTTGACATTCGTTGCGTAGCCGTGGGAACAACCCAGTGCTCTATATCGCAATAAGGTCTCATCCGAATGGTCGGTTCTAAAAATAGTAACATAAATGGGCCCGATTTTATAGTCGAAATAAAATCAATATTAATTGACAGAAGCTTTTCCGGACAGGTGTCTTCAGTTCATATCTATTATTTTATACCCACGCAACTATTTAAAATTTGTTATTTAAAGAGATAATCCATCTTTAAACGTTCAGAATGATTTTGCATATGTTGCGCCAGATTATTTGTCTGAGTGGACGATTTCTCACATATATCACACTGAAACGGACGGTCACCTGTGTGGATTCTATGATGTGCACTTAGATGTCCAGTATTTGCGAATACCTTCCCACATATATCACACTTGTGTGAGCTATCACCTGTATGGACTATCATATGCTGCGCCAGATTAATTGACTGAGCGAACGATTTCTTACATATATCGCACTGATATGGCCGATCACCTGTGTGGATTCTCATGTGTACACTTAGCTGTCCAGAGCGTGAGAATACTTTCCCACATATATCACACTTGTGTGAGCCATCACCTGTGTGAATTCTCACATGTTGCGATAACGTACTTGACTGACTAAACGATTTTTGACATATATCGCACTGAAACGGTCGATCACCTGTGTGGATTCTCTTGTGATTCGTCAGAGTACCTGACTGAGCAAACGATTTCTCACATATATCACACTGGAAAGGTCGATCACCTGTGTGGATTCTTGTATGTACAGTCAGATCTCCATAGCGTGCGAATACTTTCCCACATATATCACACTTGTGTGCATCATCACCTGCATGGATTATTCTATGTTGATTCAGATGACTTGATTGAGTGAACGATTTCTCACATATATCACACTGGAAAGGTCGATCACCTGTGTGGATTCTCTTATGTGAAGTTAGATCTCTAGAGCCTGCGAGTACTTTCCCACATATATCATACTTGTGTGCACCATCACCTGCATGGATTATTCTTTGTTGATTCAGATGACGTTATTGAGTGAACGATTTCTCACATATATCGCACTGATATGGACGATCGCCTGTATGGATTCTCTTATGTCTACTCAGATTTTCAGAGTCTGTGAATACTTTCCCGCATATATCACACTTATGTGAGCTATTA
Source organism: Siphonodentalium dalli (assembly GCA_032622095.1). NCBI lineage: Eukaryota > Metazoa > Mollusca > Scaphopoda > Gadilida > Siphonodentaliidae > Siphonodentalium > Siphonodentalium dalli. Next base: position 42,316,965 of record CP136063.1, on the reverse strand, counting down.
TTACCCGAATGCATATTTTTAAAATGTGTTGTGTCAGAATACTTAAGCGAACGATTTCTCACATAAATATATCACACTGAAATATCGATTCTCTCATGCACAGTCAAATTTATACAGTGCGCAGATACCTTCCCACATATATCGCACTTGTGTGAGCTACATGTATATCGCAATGACACGGACAGTCGCCACTGTGGATTCCCTTGTGCTTCGTCAGAGTACAAAACTGAGTGAACGATTTCTCACATATATCACACATGTGAGGAATCTCTTATGTACAGTCAGATTTTGAGAGCAGACGAATACATGTACTTTCTCGCATATATCTCATTCGTGTGAGCCATTGCCTGCATGGATTATCCTATGTTGCGTCAGATTACTTGACAGGGTGAACTATTTCTCACATATATCGCACTGATACGGACGATGTGAGCCATCGCCTGTATAGATTTTCCTCTGTTGCGGTAGATTTATTGACTGAGAGAACGACTCCTCTCACATGTCACACTGATACGGACGGTCACCAGTATGGAATCTCTTATTGGTAGTCAGATGTCCCGAACGAGGAACTATTTTTTCCACTTATATCACAGTCATGAAGACGAATAAACTTGTGCCACGTCAGGGTGCCTGGACATTCATATATCGCCAGCGTGACCGTCCATATCAGCTCCTTAGTTCCGATCAAGGGGCAGATGTATATTTAGGGCGTGATTCACGCTTTGTTATCGACTGTATTCGATAATGTTCTCTTCACCAATGCCGTTGACTATTCGAAGAATTAAGGGGATGGTAAAGTCTGGTCAAGATGGCCACCGCGGATTGCACCCTACCTCCAGATGATCAATAATTACTCACCGGCCATAGAATGGATAAACTTCATATTTTTCACACATAATAATCAATAATAAACAAAGATCTTGTCATTAGTAGAGAAATTATAGCTGTTAGAATTTACTCGCGGTAGAGTGACAAAAAATCATGTCCCCAAACGGCGTTTCTCCAGTTCCAATGGTTAACTTTTTGTACAAACTGAACAGTCAAAATGGTCCTATAAGAATCTGGCTAGAGACGAGGAGACATCATTTTGAGGAAAAACAAGAACTTTCCCAAATACCCTGCCTGTGAAAATAGTAGTCATCCTGAATAATGGCAAAATGTCCTCCATTTGCATTGTTTACATTCTTAGGAACTATTTTTCTTGGTATGGGAGACCATAATATCCTAACATTATTTTGCGATAGCCGATACACAAGCCATGGGGGCGTGGCGGCCATGATTACAAACAAACCCATCCGTCAATACTAGAATACGATTACGAATGGAAATCGATCAGTATAGACAATCGCGCATGGGATCAAGCTTTTGATTATGCCCATCAATAGATATGGGTTATAAGCAATATGATTGTACCTGATAACCAACAATTTCTCGATTAATTTACATTCAAATGTTATTAAACGTATTTTTCTCCACAATGTTGTTTATCCCAGTGCACCAAAATAGAATTGACCGGAAGTGAACTCGCACAAGGAGTCCGTCGTAAAATATGACATATTTCGTCGGAATACGGTACTTTCCTATTCATAAATATGTTTTTATATAGGCTATTTGATTTTAGAATAATACAATATTCTGAAACATGTAAGTTTTCTATTTATGTGATTTGCGTACTAATACGACATCTTGTAATCTCGCTTTCGACTATAGACTGGTAATTCTAAAAATAAAATATCAACATTTCCATCTGTAAACAGCACAAAACTTCATAAATCGTGGGTAATCAAGCAACTAAATTAATTCCAACAACTTCAATAAACTGAAAGCATCGATTTCATATCATAAACTTGCCCGATTGCAGGATCGGATTGCTTTTCTGGTCGATTTTCATGTACCTGCCGCGAATTAAAAAATGACAACAATGTCATGAACATGTGTTTACAATTGAAATATGGCGACTGGCTCCCAAGAAAAACTGACACGTTTTAGCGGACGTTTTGCAAACGATACAGTGAACATTAATCTAAAGCAGAGCTCCTTGGCTCTTAACGGTATGTAACTTATCATTATGGGCTGCCTAATGATACTGTTGAAGTTATAGTTTTTCACATTTGAATGCCAAAACAATGACATAATATTGCAGATATACTCTGTTTCAAAGTCATTTTTCTGGTACAAAAAGCTTTTTAGCTCACATCTATTCGTGGCACCTCCTTTAACGATATATGCTCTATATATTATCTCTATGTTGTTATATCTATTTCTGTCTGCTTTTATGTGAAAAATACCAATTTTGTCAGCCCGTTTCCAGACATTTTTTATGAAACAGACTTTGCCATCCCCTTAATATCATTAAAGTTGACAGCGAATATCATCCATTAATGCATACTTCGTTCAGCGACTGATAATAATAATATTATTATATCCACCAAGATCGTTCTCGACAATAAACACAAATTGTCTTTGATCCTTGTAAGAACATACAATGCACGTTTTTAAAAATTTGGTTTTATAAAATGGATACGTGTATTGAACGATAGATGCCCAAAGTCTAGGTGCGAATCCATAGGCCTACAGGAGATAAACAACAAACTCCGCACGCATCTCGATATGAGCGGGAAAAGCATTCAGATACTGGAGATATATAGTACAATAATTATTTTTGTTGATTTCGGCAGCATTGCATGAATGTTTGTAATGAGAGTTTATAATGAAGTTTAAAACGATAATTTTGTAACACAATTTGTAGGCCCCTATTATTGTTAGGTGACATCATGCTTCCGGTGTCTATCAAAAGCAGAGGATAATAACAAGTGTTCTCAGTTATGTTGTTCTCGTTTTCAACGTAAACTGATGCACGGTTTGTGGACTGTCGCGCCATGAGAATGGTGTGGATTTTTTTTTTTTTACTATTTATCAATTTCCTTTTACATTGAATTTGTTTTTTTTAATTTTGACTAATTTGAAATAAAATCGGACCGTGTTCAACAGAGTGGATTCTCTCATGGACAGTAAGATTTCCAGAGTCTGCGAATAATTTCCCGCATAAATCACACATGTGTGAGCGATCACCTGTATGGATTTGTTTATGCCCCGTCAGAGATATTGAGTCAGCCAACGATTTCTGATATAGATCGGATTTTTACGGTCGATTATCAACGGTGTGTACTCATTTGTGTACAGCCAGCTGTACAGAGCGGACGAATACTTTCCCACATATATCACACTTCTGTGAGCCATCGCCTGCATGGACTATCCTATGTTGCGTCAGATTACTTGAATGAGCGAAAGATTTCTCATATAATTCACACTGATACGGACGATCACCTGCGTGGATTTTCCTATATTTTATGTCAGAGTACTTGACTGGGCGAACGATTTCTCACATATATCGCATTGATATGGACGGTCACCTGTGTCTCTTATGTGTGGCCAGATTTCCATTTCGAGCGATTACTTTCCCGCATATATCACATTTATGTAAGCGATCACCTGTATGGATTATCATATGTCGCGTTAGAGTATCTGACCGAGCGAACGATTTCTCACATATATCGCACTGATATGGACGATCACCTGTGTGGATTCTCTTATGTCTTGGCAGATCTCCCGAGTCTGTGAATGCTTTTCCGCAGATATCACACTTGTGTGAGCCATCGCCTGCATGGATATTCCTATGTCGTGTCAGATGACTTGAATGAGTCAATGATTTCTCACATATATCACATTGATACGGACGGTCACCTGTATGGTTCTCTTATGTACACTCAGATTTCCATATCGACCGAATACTTTCCCGCATATATCACATTTATGTAAGCGAGCACCTGTATGGATTATCCTATGGTGTGTTAGGTGAATTGCCTGCGTGAACGATTTCTCACACGCGTCGCACTGATAGGGACGGTCACCTGTGTGGATGATCTTGTGTACAGTCAGATGTCCAGATTGTGAATTATCATATGTTGCGATAAAGTACTTGACTGAGCGAACGATTTCTCTCATAAATCACACTGATACGGACGGTCACCTGTGTGGATTCTCTGATGTACAGTCAGATATCTCAATTGGCTGAATACTTTCTCGCATATACCACACTTATGTGAGCATGTGTACATTTTCTGCATATCTTTTCCACATATATCACACTCGCGTGGGCTATCAAATATGTGAATTATGTTGTGCCTCGCCAGATTAGTTGAGTCAGCGAACTATTTCAGACATATGGCACGAAAACTGTTCGATCACAAGTGTGCATTCTATCATTTACAGTCATATTTCTAGTGTGTGTGATTACTTTCCCGCACAATTATGTCATGTGGGCCCTATGAAATCAATACCAGAATACTTTTCCGCATGTATCAGTTGTTTATCACCCGTTTGGATTATCTTTTTTTCTGACAAAAACGACACAGGCCAGGGCGGAGCATTCGAAGAAATTTATATGAAATCGACACCGCTTTATGGTCGATAAAACCTACTTTGTTCCGCGAATGATAATAATGTCAAACCACTTCATCCATCGCCGACAAGAGCATTGCCAACAACAAACACATATTTTGTTTGTTCCTTAGAAGAACAGCATTACGTTTTTTCATAATCTGGTTTCATAGATAACATACATGTTTATCACACTCACCTTCGGGTTTGTGCATTTTCTGCATAGCTGTTCCACATATATCACACTCGTGTGGGCTATCAAATATATGTGAATTATGTTGTGCCGCGTCAGATTAGTTGAGTCAGTGAACGATTTCAGACATATGGCACGAAAAAAGTTCGCTCTCAAAGTCAAATGTGCATTCTATTATGTGCAGTCATATTTGGATTATCTTTTGTTCCGACGAAGACGACACAGTTGGTAAAGCATTCGAAGAAATATATATGAAATCGACAAACTCTACTTTGTTCCACGAATGATCTGTATCTGTATCTTTACGCTGCAGAATCCAATACTGGCATATATGCAGCGGGAGAGAGGTCTAGATGATATCCTCAAGTGCGCTCTTGAAGGAATCCACTGGCTCGGTTTTAACAATTGTTGATTCCTCCAACTGGTTCCAGTCACATTACTGTAGTTCTGGTCTTTGCTGTGGTATTGATGGAATCCTTTATATTGAGAGACTTACTGATAACGAGTTCAGGTTTTGCGCGGGATTGATAAATAAAAAAAACTTTATCTGGGTAATTCTTCTCAATGTTGTTCTTTAATTTTTGCTTAGTGTATGCCATGCCGCATGTTGTGTTGTTTATGTTCTGTAATAGATCCAAGAACTGCTTTAGTAGTTGACCCATATCATACATGACACATTCTTCTCTAAGTCTGGGAGAATCTCAGCCATCAGCTTATCCAAACCAACATCGTGTGCGGTGATCGTGTTGCTGGATTCTGTAGTTCCACGTATATGTTTAATATATTTAATGTGGCACACTCTATGATATCTTGCTTCAAGCGCAATCTATTTCGAAAAATCGCACCCAACACGACGCAGCATATCCTCGTCCTCTTTTTCCTTCTCACGGCGTTCGAGTGTCTCACAAAATATAAACGTGCTGACAAGAACTAACGTCTTGATTCCACAATGAGACAACTGTGTGCATATAGCACATTTAGTCCTAAAATTAAACGGTTCCCGTGTAACTCTTGTGGTTGTCTGACCAAAAGAAGTGACTGACGTTGTATGTTTAAGGCACGGAGGTTTGAAGAACTTGTAAATGTGGAGAAGCAATTCTTATGCCAACTCATGTCGAGCCATCACCTGTATGGATTGCCCTATGTTGAATCAGGTGACTTGATTGAGAGAATGATTTCTCACGTATATCGCACTGACACGGCCGTTCACATGTGTGGATTCTCCTATGTACATTCAGATCTCCAGAACGGGCGAATTCTTTCCCGCATAAACCACACATGTGTGAGCGATCACCTGTATGGATTTGCTTATGCCTCGTCAGATTAATTGGGTGAGAGAATTATTTCTGACATATATCGCACTGAAAAGGTCGTTCACCTGTGTGTATTCTCGTATGTATAGCCAGCTGTCTATGGCGTGTGAATTCATTTCCGCATATATCATACTTATGTGAGCGATCACCTGTATGGGTCATCATATGTTGCGTCAGAGTAGCTGAATGGGTGAACGATTTCTCACATATATCGCACTGATATGGACGATCACCTGTATGTATTACCCTATGTTGAATCAGATGACTCGGTAGAGAGAACGATTTATCACATATATCACACGGGAAAGGCCGATCACCTGTGTGGATTCTCTTATGTGCATTCAAATTTCCAAAGCGGGTAAATACTTTCCCGCATAAATCACACATGTGTGAGCGATCACCTTTATGGATTTGCTTATGCCTCGTCAGAGAACTTGTGTTAGAGAATGATTTCTAACATATATTGCACCAAAAAGGCCGATCACCTGTGCGTATTCTCTTATGTATGGTTTTTTACATGGAGTTTGTTTTTCAAGATTTTGACTAATTTGAAAATTGAAATCAAATCGTCCGTCTTTAAAAAAACTACTGTTTATTTTTTCAACGTCCATGTTCCGCGCATCCAGCTTACAGACCCCCCCCCCCCCCTCCCCGGATGCATGCAAGAAATGAAGAAACGATCATACGTAAACGTAATTTGCACCCGTTTGTTACTGTTTATGGGATTATCGGGTGAATTTCTATCTTTAGAAGGATTTGATAATAAACCGTAACGGGACACAAGACAATCATATATATGTAAATAATCACATACATGTATAACGTAAATGTTTGGCAGATATGTCGTTTATCCTGACCGTGCAGTACGTGTCTCGGCTGTCTGGCCATCGACGCAGTTATCAGTGTCTGGAGTTTTGCGCGCCGATGTAGGTTGTGACGTCACGATGCACGTCTTGATGTCATGACGACTTTACTGGTTTTCCAACAAGTTATCCTAAAAGTACTTTGCGATCTTCCAATCGGAACTGATAGTTTCACTTTATCGGCCTTGAACTTTAAGAATAATTCATCGAAACGAAAATACCGTTAGAAAATGGAAGATAATATCTAAACGACCAGTAAGGCCCCTATATTCCTCTTCGGGGCAAATATGTTTAATATTTTTATAAAATATGTAAACCCAACTTTTTCATGCAATTTCACTTTTTTGTTAACCAGAGCGTTGGTGTAATTTACATTCAATTTTTTTAATATATTTGGCTTTAGGAGCATGTTGTTCCTACAAATGATGAAGTGTAGCTAACATTTGCCGGAACAATTTTTTTATTTTTGCCGTGGAGCATTTTGCACAATTACGCATTTCGAGGTGGTATTAATCAATACAAAATGGCCGGCCATCGCCAACAATAATTTTGGACTCGGCTGACCCTTGAGTTATGAATAAATTATCTATTTTAGGTAAGTTCAATCTGTTTTAAAGATGGATTATCTCTTTAAAGATGGATTATCTCTTTAAATAACAAATTTTAAATAGTTCTGTGGGTATAAAATAATAGATATGAACTGAAGACCTATGTCCGGAAAAGCTTCTATCAATTAATATTGAATTTATTTCGAATATTAAATCGGGCCCATTTATGTTACTATTTTTAGAACAGACCATTCGGATGAGACCTTATTGCGATATAGAGCACTGGGCTGTTCCTACGGCTACGCAACGAATGCAAATGCCACAGATTGGTTGTTTGTATTGTTTTGTTCCACAGATATAAGCGATAATGAGTATAATTAACGTTTATTTGTGAAAAAATTGCACAATATAATTTCTGGTCTCTGTTAACAGTAACCACTATTGTTCGTTAGCTGAACAAACACACGTTTTTAGACCATAAAATATTCGAAATAAAATTAATATTAATCGATAGAAGCATTTCCGGACAGGAATCTTTGATTCAAATCTAATATTTTATACCCCGGTAACTATAAAATACATGTTTACAAAGAGATAATCCACCTTTAAGATTGGGCTGAAAAGTCGATTAGTATATCTCATATATCCGCATACGTATACCCTAAATAAATAATATGATCATGTACGTAAACGTAATTTGCGCCCGCTTGTTACTGTTCATGGGATTATCGGATGAATTGTTATATGTATAGAAGGATTTGATGATAACGCCTAAGTGTAGATACACACATGCATGTAATCTCTGTAATTATCGTGTATTTGGCGTTTTACATGGATCATACAGCCGATGTAATATCTGTCCACTGACAACCCAATCATTGCCTACGTGTTGAACGCACTGAGTTCTAGTTCCAATTAAGACGGAATGTAGATAAGCCGTTATATTGGACCGAGTCGCCAGGCCACCTAAAATAATTGTTCGTGTGATATTTCTATTTAAATAATTACCAGTCCTCTCTTATTTATAGCAGTGGTGGATTAGGATTTCCCCGACGCATGCAGGGGCTATATATGACCCCGAAAGCTACCAGGCGGGGGTGGCTAACTCTGAGCTATTTAAGTAAAACATATCATATTGTACCTTCTTGCCCAGATTGTTCCGACCGAAACATTCAACTAAGTCCCTTAGCGATGTGAAGCTTTCGAGATCCCACCCAAACAAGTATCATGTTTTGAACATGTTCTACATCAAGCCTGTGTGTGCCAGACGTATGGCTTCTGGTGTTCGTGCATTAATAAAATGCCAGATATCACACAGACTTAACTAATTTCCGCATCCGTAAGAGAAGACATGTTTTTTTGACTGGCCTTAAATGTACTGATAGAAGACAATTTGACTTCGCTTAGCACTACTCACTTGTCTGACCTGTTAACAATGAACCGCTCGCGCGCAGGTGATTAATGTTGTCAATTATTGGTGTGGCCATGTAAAATACATGTATTTTACATACAGAAATTACATGCATGTGTGTATCCACCCTTATAATGGGACACAAGAAAATTATACATACAATGTATGTAAATAATCACATATAACGTAAATGTGGATATTTAGCCTGCCATGTAATACGAGTCTCACCTGTCTGGCCATCGACGCAGTCCTGTCTAGAATTTTGCGCGCATGTGTAGGTAGTGACGTCATGATGTACGTCTTGATGTCATGACGCCTTTACTGGTTCCCCAAGAAGCAATCTTAAAATGACTCTGCGATATTTCAATCGGAACTTAAAGTTTCTGTTTGTCGGCCTTGAACTTTGAGAATATTTCATCAATCTTTTGGGCGGAAATACCGTTAGAAATATATTGAAGATAATATGTAAACGGCCAGCAAGGTCGCTAGATTCCTCTTTGGGGGTAAATATTTTTAATAATTTTATGAAATATGTAAACAAAAGTTTTTCATGCAATTTAACTTTTTTGTTAACCAGAGCTTTTGTTCAATTTACATTCACTTTTTGAAAATATATTTGGCTTTAGGAGCATGATGTTCCTACATATGATGAAGTATAGCTAACAGTTGCTAGATCAAAGTTTTTTATTTTTGCCCTGGAGCATTTAGCCCAATTACACATTTCGAGGTGGCATTAATCAATACAAAATGGCGGCCGTCGCCAACGATACACAATGGAAATACACCCGTACCCGATCGTACCGTGCCAAAAGTATCACCGTGGGTCAAATTAGTACCAAGATGTAGTTTTAAGCCAAACTTTAGGATTGCATATAAATATTTAAGATGGCCTCTACATCCAATAAGCGAAATCAGACCATACGGATGTGACCATATTATACTTAGTTGCAGGGCATAAAACTCAAGTTTGAACAAATTATGTATGTCTAAAAGTTCACACAACACCTGAAAACAGTTAACTGCCATAGTTTCGTAAGGTGATATAATCCTGAGTTAAATGAATTTACATTCACAACAAGCACTGCACTGGCAATATAATCATTTTGTTTTATGAAAAATTAATTTTTCGCCACTAAGTAAAACATGTGCAATCCACTAAGCGGGAATTATTTTCAAGTTTTGAGTGGTGTTCACCTTGGAATAACCGACACTAAAATCCCACCCTTGAACAAAGCCAAACTCCCGTGTCATGTGAATCCATTCGCATATCCCCTGACTTGGAATTTCCCAACTGGTGTCTCTGGGGCTGCGATTTTTTTTTAATCGATGACATATATTAACTAGCCGAAGTAGAAGAACAAGGCCTACCATGGCTAGGCCGTGGGGTGAAGGATTTTGTAATCTGAACTTGAAAACTGCCAAATCCTAGCACCTTGAAGTGATACTGCAACCAAATTCAGGTATAGTTTTGTTAATTATAATTGATTAGTAGATTTGTTAGTTATGATTGATTAGTACATTTTGGCTGGTTCAGGGGAAGGACCAAGAGGACCATGGCTCACCGGAGAGAACCATCTGAACTTGAGAAATACAAAATTCTAGCATCTAAATTGCTAACAATCAGGCACGGATTACGAACGCCATTGTTCAAAAAAGTATTCGTCTAATCGAATTTCCAGTTGTTATCACGTGGACGGTCTCCTGTGTTTAGTTCGCTTGTGTCTCGTCAGATTACTTGAATGAGTGAACGATTTTTCACATAAATCACATTGATACGGACGGTCACATGTGTGAGTTATCTTATGTCTTGTCAGATTACGTGAGTCGGCAAACGATTTCTCACATATATCGCACTTATACGGACGGTCACCAGTGTGCATTCTCTTATGTGCAGTCAGATGTCCAGATCGTGTGAATACCTTTCCGCATATATCACACTTTTGTGAGCCATCACCTGCATGAATATTCCTATGTCGCGTCAGATGATTTGGAAGAGTGAACGATTTCTCACATATATCGCATTGATACGATCGATCACCTGTGTGGATTTTCTTATGTACAGTCAGATGTCCAGAGCGTGTGAATACCTTCCCACATATATCACACTTGTGTGAGCTATCACCTGTATGGATTACCATATGCTGCGCCAGATTACTTGAGTGGGCGAACGATTTATTACATATATCGCACTGATATGGCCGATCACCTGTGTGGATTCTCATATGTACACTTAGCTGTCCAGAGCGTGAGAATACTTTCCCACATATATCACACTTGTGTGAGCCATCACCTGTGTGAATTCTCACATGTTGCGATAACGTACTTGACTGACTAAATGATTTTTGACATATATCGCACTGAAAAGGTCGATCACCTGTGTGGATTCTCTTGTGTTTTGTCAGAGTACTTGACTGAGTGAACGATTTCTCACATACATCACACCGAAAAGGTCGTTCACCTGTGTGAATTCTCTTATGTACAGTCAGGTATCCCAAACGAGGAAATATTTTCCCGCATATATCACACGCGTGGGAGCCACCACCTGTATGGATTATCTTATGTTGTGTCAGAGTACTTGATTGAGTGAATGATTTCCCACATATATCGCACTGATACGGACGATCACCTGTGTGGATTCTCTTATGTGAAGTCAGATCTCTAGAGCCCGCGAATACTTTCCCACAAATATCACACTTGTGTGCACCATCACCTGCATGGATTATTCTATGTTGATTCAGATGACTTGATTGAGTGAACGATTTCTCACATATATCGCACTGATATGGACGATCGCCTGCATGGATTCTCTTATGTCTAGTCAGATGTCCAGATTGTGTGAATACTTTCCCGCATATATCACACTTATGTGAGCTATTATTACCCGAATGCATATTTAAAAAATGTGTTGTGTCAGAATACTTAAGCGAACGATTTCTCACATAAATATATCACACTGAAAATGTCAATTATCTCATGCACAGTCAAATTTATACAGTGCGCAAATACCGTACCTTCCCATATATATCGCACTTGTGTGAGCTACATGTATATCGCAATGACACGGACAGTCGCCAGTGTGGATTCCATTGTGCTTCGTCAGAGTACAGAACTGAGTGAACGATTTCTCGCATATATCACACATGTGAGGAATCTCTTATGTACAGTCAGATTTTGAGAGCAGACGAATACATGTACATTCTCGCATATACATGTATCACATTCGTGTAAGCCATTGCCTGCATGGATTATCCTATGTTGCGTCAGATTACTTGACAGGGTGAACTATTCCTCACATATATCGCACTGATACGGACGACGTGGGCCATCGCCTGTATAGATTTTCCTCTGTTGCGGTAGATTTATTGACTGAGAGAACGACTCCTCACACATGTCACACTGATACGGACGGTCACCAGTATGGAATCTCTTATTGGTAGTCATGCAGATGTCCCGAACGAGGAACTATTTTTTCCACTTATATCACACTCATGAGGACGAATAAACTTATGCCACGTCAGGGAGCCTGAACATTCATATATCGCCAGCGTGACCGTCCATATCAGCTCCTTAGTTCCGATCAAGGAGCAGATGTATATTTAGGGCGTGATTCACGCTTTGTTGTCGACTGTATTCGACAATGTTCTCTTCACCAATGCCGTTGCCTATTCGAAGAATTAATATCATTAAAGTTGACAGCGAATATCATCCATAAATGCATACTTCGTTCAGCGACTGATAATAATAACATTACATCCACCAAGATCGTTGCCGACAACAAACACAGATTGTCTTTGATCCTTGTAAGAACATACAATGCACGTTTTTAAAAATCTGGTTTCATAAAATGGATACGTGTATTGAATGATAGATGCCCAAAGTCTAGGTGCGAATCCATAGGCCTACAGGAGATAAACAACAAACTCCGCACACATCTCGATATAAGCGGGAAAAGCATTCAGATACTGGAGATATATAGTACAATAATTATTTTTGTTGATTTCGGCAGCATTGCATGAATGTTTGTAATGAGAGTTTATTATGAAGTTTAAAACGATAAGGTTGTAACACAATTTGTAGGCCCCTATTATTGTTAGGTGACATCATGCTTCCGGTGTCTACCAAAAGCAGAGGATAATAACAAGTGTTCTCAGTTATGTTGTTCTCGTTTTCAACGTAAACTGATGCACGGTTTGTGGACTGTCGCGCCATGAGAATGGTGTGGATTATTTTTGTTTACTATTTATCAATTTTCTTTTACATAGAATTTGTTTTTTGAAATTTTGACTAATTTGAAATAAAATCGGACCGTGTTCAACAGAGTGGATTCTCTCATGGACAGTAATATTTCCAGAGTCTGCGAATAATTTCCCGCATAAATCACACATGTGTGAGCGATCACCTGTATGGATTTGTTTATGCCCCGTCAGAGATCTTGAGTCAGCCAACGATTTATGATATAGATCGCACTTTTACGGTCGATTATCAACGGTGTGTACTCATTTGTGTACAGCCAGCTGTACAGAGCGGACGAATACTTTCCCACATATATCACACTTCTGTGAGCCATCGCCTGTATGGACTATCCTATGCTGCGTCAGATTACTTGAATGAGCGAAAGATTTCTCATATAATTCACACTGATACGAACGATTACCTACGTGGATTTTCCTATATTATATGTCAGAGTACTTGACTGGGTGAACGATTTCTCACATATATCGCATTGATATGGACGGTCACCTGTTTGCATTCTCTTATGTGTGGCCAGATTTCCATTTCGAGCGAATACTTTCCCGCATATATCACAAAAAATTTATGTAAGCGATCACCTGTATGGATTATCACATGTCGCGTTAGAGTACTTGGCTGAGCGAAAGATTTATCATATAATTCACACTGATACGGACGATCACCTGTGTGAATTCTCGTATGCTCAGTCAGATTTCCATTTCGAGCGAATACTTTCCCACATATATCACACGTGTGTGAGCCATCACCTGAATCGATCTTCCTATGTCGCGTCAGGTGACTTGAATGAGTTAACGATTTCTCACATATATCGCACTAATACGGACGATCACCTGTGTGGATTCTCTTATGTGTGGTAAGATTTCCATATCGAGTGAATAATTTCCCCACATATATCGCACTTGTGTAAGCGATAACCTGTATGGATTATCATATGTCGCGTTAGAGTTATCTAGCCGAGCGAACGATTTCTCACATATATCTAACTGATATGGACGATCACCTGTGTGGATTCTCTTATGTCTTGTAAGATCTCCCGAGTCTATGAATGCTTTTCCGCAGATATCACACTTGTGTGAGCCATCGCCTGCATGGATATCCATATGTCGTGTCAGATGACTTGAATGAGTGAATAATTTCTCACATATATCACATTGATACGGACGGTCACCTGTGTGGTTCTCTTATGTACACTCAGATTTCCATATCGACCGAATACTTTCCCGCATATATCACATTTATGTAAGCGATCACCTGTATGGATTATCCTGTTGTGCGTTAGGTGAATTGCCTGCGTGAACGATTTCTCACACTCATCGCACTGATAGGGACGGTCACCTGTGTGGATTCTCTTGTGTAGAGTCAGATGTCCAGATTGTGAATTATCATATGTTGCGATAAAGTACTTGACTGCGCGAACGATTTCTCTCATAAATCACACTGATACGGACGGTCACCTGTGTGGATTCTCTGATGTACAGTCAGATATCTCAATTGGCTGAATACTTTCTCGTATATACCACACTTATGTGAGCATGTGTACATTTTCTGCATATCTTTTCCACATATATCACACTCGCGTGGGCTATCAAATATGTGAATTATGTTGTGCCTCGCCAGATTAGTTGACTCAGCGAATTATTTCAGACATATGGCACTAAAACTGTTCGATCACAAGTGTGCATTCTATAATTTACATTCATATTTCTAGTGTGTGTGATTACTTTCCCGCACAATTATGTCATGTGGGCCCTATGAAATCAATACCAGAATACTTTTCCGCATGTATCAGTTGTTTATCACCCGTTTGGATTATCTTTTTTTCTGACGAAAACGACACAGGCCAGGGCGGAGCATTCGAAGAAATTTATATGAAATCGACACCGCTTTATGGTCGATAAAACCTACTTTGTTCCGCGAATGATAATAATGTCAAACCACTTCATCCACAGCCGACAAGAGCATTGCCAACAACAAACACATATTTTGTTTGTTCCTTAGAAGAACGGCATTACGTTTTTTCATAATCTGGTTTCATAGATAACATACATGTATATCACACTCACCTTCGGGTTTGTGCATTTTCTGCATAGCTGTTCCACATATATCACACTCGTGTGGGCTATCAAATATATGTGAATTATGTTGTGCCGCGTCAGATTAGTTGAGTCAGTGAACGATTTCATATATATGGCACGAAAAAAGTTCGATCTCAAAGTCAAATGTGCATTCTATTATGTGCAGTCATATTTGGATTATCTTTTGTTCCGACGAAGACGACACAGTTGGTAAAGCATTCGAAGAAATATATATGAAATCGACAAACCCTACTTTGTTCCACGAATGATCTGTATCTGTATCTTAACGCTGCAGAATCCAATACTGGCATATATGCAGCGGGAGAGAGGTCTAGATGATATCCTCAAGTGCGCTCTTGAAGGAATCCACTGGCTCGGTTTTAACAATTGTTGATTCCTCCAACTGGTTCCAGTCACATTACTATAGTTCTGGTCTTTGCTGTGGTATTGATGGAATCCTTTATATTGAGAGACTTACTGATAACGAGTTCAGGTTTTGCGTGGGATTGATAAATTAAAAAAAACTTTATCTGGGTAATTCTTCTCAATTTTGTCCTTTAATTTTTGCTTAGTGTATGCCATGCCACATGTGTTGTTTATGTTCTGTAATAGATCCAGGAACTGCTTTAGTAGTTGACCCATATCATACATGACACATTCCTCTCTAAGTTTGGGAGAATCTCAGCCATCAGCTTATCCAAACCAACATCGTTTGCGGTGATCGTGTTGCTGGATTCTGTAGTTCCACGTATATGTTTAATATATTTAATGTGGCACAATCTATGATATCTTGCTTCAAGCGCAATCTATTTCGAAAAATCGCACCCAACACGACGCAGCATATCCTCGTCCTCTTTTTCCTTCTCACGGCGTTCGAGTGTCTCACAAAATATAAACGTGCTGACGCGAACTAACATCTTGATTCCACAATGACACAACTGTGTGCATATAGCACATTTAGTCCTAAAATTAAACGGTTCTCGTGTAACTCTTGTGGTTGTCTGATCAAAAGAAGTGACTGACGTTGTATGTTTAAGGCACGGAGGTTTGAAGAACTTGTAAATGTGGAGAAGCAATTCTTATGCCAACTCATGTCGAGCCATCACCTGTATGGATTGCCCTATGTTGAATCAGGTGACTTGATTGAGAGAATGATTTCTCACGTATATCGCACTGACACGGTCGTTCACCTGTATGGATTCTCCTATGTACATTCAGATCTCCAGAGCGGGCGAATTCTTTCCC
This sequence comes from Siphonodentalium dalli, assembly GCA_032622095.1. Classification (NCBI taxonomy): domain Eukaryota; kingdom Metazoa; phylum Mollusca; class Scaphopoda; order Gadilida; family Siphonodentaliidae; genus Siphonodentalium; species Siphonodentalium dalli. The sequence goes on along the minus strand of CP136063.1, from coordinate 42,300,626 downwards.
GCATAAGCCACACATGTGTGAGCGATCACCTGTATGGATTTGCTTATGCCTCGTCAGATTACTTGGGTGAGAGAATGATTTCTTACATATATCGCACTGAAAAGGTCGTTCACCTGTGTGTATTCTCGTATGTATAGCCAGCTGTCCATGGCGAATTCATTTCCGCATATATCACACTTATGTGAGCGATCACCTGTATGGGTCATCATATGTTGCGTCCAAGTAGCTGAATGGGTGAACGGTTTCTCACATATATCGCACTGATATGGACGATCACCTGTATGGATTACCCTATGTTGAATCAGATGACTCGATTGAGAGAACGATTTATCACATATATCACACGGGAAAGGCCGATCACCTGTGTGGATTCTCTTATGTACATTCAAATCTCCAAAGCGGGTAAATACTTTCCCGCATAAATCACACATATGTGAGCGATCACCTGTATGGATTGGCTTATGCCTCGTCAGAGAACTTGGGTCAGAGAATGATTTCTAACATATATCGCACCGAAAAGGTCGTTGACCTGTGTGTATTCTCTTATGTAAGATCTTTTACATGGATTTTGACTAATTTGAAAATTGAAATCAAATCGTCCGGACCGTGCGTCTTTAAAAAACTACTGTTTCTGTTTTCAACGTCCATGTTCCGCACATCCTGCTTACATACCCCCCCCCCCCCGGAAGAAATGTCATCAACTGATCTATGGTGTTCAAGTCAACCATGGTATACCGAAAACCTCTATAATTTTTAACCATATTTTGATTCTTGTTTCGGCTAGGGCGCATCATAAAGGATTGCACCTTCGATTTCGTTTTCAAATAGTTTATGACATATCTGATACTTCCCGAGTTCTGGAGACAAGTCCTGGGCCAAAATTTTGGCTATTTCTAGGAATTCAAGTTTATGTTCAGGATAGCTTCTACATGCTAGTCAAAGAGGTGAAATTGACAGTGAGTTATGGTTATTTGCGAAAGCAATATCTGTGATCTTTTTCCAACGAGTTTTCATTTGTAAAAGATATGTAACAAAGGAATTCAGACCAGTATAGGCATTTTGGGTGAAACTACAGTGTGATACAAATTGTGTGAACATCAACCGGTCACCAAGAACATTTCCGCGTGTTGCATGTTAGGGACTACATTGCGGTCCATGCAAGAGTGGATGTGGTTTCTGAAAGTGTGGCAATTTTTTTTTTATTCATAATTGAATAAAGCTTAAATTATATTCCTTTAAAATCTTAGTGATAGATATAATATGATCATACGTAAACGTAATTTGCGCCCGTTCGTTACTGTTTATGGGATTATCGGGTAAATTTCTATCTCTAGAAGGATTTGATGATAAACCGTAACGGGACACAAGACAATCATATATATGTAAATAATCACATACATGTATAACGTAAATGTTTGGCAGATATGTCGTTTATCCTGACCGTGCAGTACGTGTCTCAGCTGTCTGGCCATCGACGCAGTCATCAGTGTCTGGAGTTTTGCGCGCAGGTGTAGGTAGTGACGTCATGATGTACGTCTTGATGTCATGACGCCTTTACTGGTTTCCCCAAGAAGCAATCTTAAAATGACTCTACGATCTTTCAATCGGAACTTAAAAGTTTCTGTTTGTCGGCTTTGAACTTTGAGAATATTTCATCAATCTTTTGGGCGGAAATACCGTTAGAAAATTATTGAAGATAATATGTAAACGGCCAGCAAGGTCGCTAGATTCCTCTTTGGGGGTAAATATTTTTAATAATTTTATGAAATATGTAAACAAAACTTTTTCATGCAATTTAACTTTTTTGTTAACCAGAGCTTTTGTTCAATTTACATTCACTTTTTGAAAATATATTTGGCTTTAGGAGCATGATGTTCCTACATATGATGAAGTATAGCTAACAGTTGCTAGATCAAAGTTTTTTATTTTTGCCCTGGAGCATTTAGCCCAATTACACATTTCGAGGTGGCATTAATCAATACAAAATGGCGGCCGTCGCCAACAATCATTTTTGGACTCCGCTGACCTTTGAATTATGAATAAATTATTCTAATTCAGGTAATTTAATCTATTTTTAGAGTGGGCTGAAAAAGTCGATTAGTATATATCGCATATTCGTATACGTCGCTTCGCTGCCGCGGGAGAGCGGGCGCTATTATTTTCGATTTTTTTTTATTTAAGTGCGTTTTTTGGGCAAATATTTGTTTTCGTTTCAAATTATTTCTGAAACTGATGGCACACAGCTTGTAATTTCCCTAATGAATTCCCAGTGTTAAAGCGTAATAATTTTCTACAATAAACTTGGAAGTCAAATTGCCAGAACAAAATTCAGGTAGTGCCTTCAATGATTATTCATTGTAAAAAAAATATAACCCTCCCGCCTAAAATGAGAAAATTGTCATTTTTTTGCAGTTTAGTTAATAAGACGCTTGATCTGTAATATAACAATGGAAATACACCCGTACCCGATCTTACCGTGCCCAAAGTATCACCGTGGGTCAAATTAGTACCAAGATGTAGTTTTAAGCCAAACTTTAGGATTGCATATAAATATTTAAGATGGCCTCTACATCCAATAAGCGAAATCAGACCATACGGATGTGATCATATTATACTTAGTTGCAGGGCATAAAGCTCAAGTTTGAACAAATTATGTATGTCTAAAAGTTCACACAACACCTGAAAACAGTTAACTGCCATAGTGTCGTAAGGTGGTATAATCCTGAGTTAAATGAATTTACATTCACAACAAGCACTGCACTGGCAATATAATCATTTTGTTTTATGAAAAATAAATTTTTCGCCACTAAGTAAAACATGTGCAATCCACTAAGCGGGAATTATTTTCAAGTTTTGAGTGGTGTTCACCTTGGAATAACCGACACTAAAATCCCACCCTTGAACAAAGCCAAACTCCCGTGTCATGTGAATCCATTCGCATATCCCCTGACTTGGAATTTCCCAACTGGTGTCTCTGGGGCTGCGAATTTTTTTTTAATCGATGACATATATTAACTAGCCGAAGTAGAAGAACAAGGCCTACCATGGCTAGGCCGTGGGGTGAAGGATTTTGTAATCTAAACTTGAAAACTGCCAAATCCTAGCACCTTGAAGTGATACTGCAACCAAATTCAGGTATAGTTTTGTTAATTATAATTGATTAGTAGATTTGTTAGTTATGATTGATTGGTACATTTTGGCTGGTTCAGGGGAAGGACCAAGAGGACCATGGCTCACCGGAGAGAACCATCTGAACTTGAGAAATACAAAATTCTAGCATCTAAATTGCTAACAATCAGGCACGGATTACGAACGCCATTGTTCAAAAAAGTATTCGTCTAATCGAATTTCCAGTTGTTATCACGTGGACGGTCTCCTGTGTTTAGTTCGCTTGTGTCTCGTCAGATTACTTGAATGAGTGAACGATTTTTCACATATATCACATTGATACGGACGGTCACATGTGTGAGTTATCTTATGTCTTGTCAGATTACGTGAGTCGGCAAACGATTTCTCACATATATCGCACTGATACGGACGGTCACCTGTGTGCATTCTCTTATGTGCAGTCAGATGTCCAGAGCGTGTGAATACCTTTCCGCATATATCACACTTTTGTGAGCCATCACCTGCATGAATATTCCTATGTCGCGTCAGATGATTTGGAAGAGTGAACGATTTCTCACATATATCGCATTGATACGGGCGATCACCTGTGTGGATTTTCTTATGTACAGTCAGATGTCCAGAGCGTGTGAATACCTTCCCACATATATCACACTGATACGGCCGGTCACCGGTGTGGGTACTCTTATGTTTAGTCAGAGTTCCAGATTGTGTAAATACTTTCCCACATATATCACACTGGTGATCCATTGCTTGTGTGGATTTCCTTGTTTTGAATCAGAATACTCGAGGCAGCGAACGATTTCTGACATATATCGCACGAAAAAGATCGACCACCAGTGTGGATTCTATGATGTGAAGTTATATTTCAAGTGTGTGCGTTTGCTTTCCCCGTGTGCCATGTAGGCCATATGAAGTCAGATGTCCCAAATATATATACATGTATGTGTGTTTACTTTCCCACATATGTCATGAACCGGTAGGCCATGTGAAATCAGATGTCCCCGATATATGTACACATTACCCACATATATCAGGATGTGTGTGGAGTCAGTGGTTTATCTCCTTTTTGGATTTCCCTTTGTTCCGATGAAGACCCGGATGTCAGCCCATTCACACCGTGTTATGGTCGATAAAGGCCGACTTTGTTCCGCGACTGATAATAAAGTCAAAGCCCTTCATTCACAACCGACAAGAGCATTGTCGACAATACACATATGTCTCCCTTTTCCGTTGGTCTACAGATACAGCATACGTGTTTTATAATCTGGTTTCATATAATAGGTATATCTATTGGGCGATAGACGCCCAACAGCCAAAGTATATTTGCATATTTATTGAGTTGATATCGGCTTAAACGAACATGGCTCCTTCGAACCCTAACATTTATGTATATGTAATTCGAGAAAAGACGTTTCAAAACATGCATATGCAAACTATTTCCGAGCTAATTCGTCGATATAGCGCTAAAAAACGCGTTTTGATAGTTATATTTCTGCGTAATTTTGATATCGTTTCGCTTTTCCGTTTAAATTTTTTCTAATCAGCCGATCTTCCAAGTGATCCCGACAGCGCTCGTGTGTTCTGAGAAATAAGTGCATTCTCGATGCCGCCATGTTTGTGACGTAATATTTTCCAAGTTTCCCCAGCGTCTCTCGTTCTCGGCACGCGACAATGTGTTTCCGTCGGATCTTACGTGTCCATGCGAGAACAATAACCTCTCTGTTGACAAGGATGTAACGATATAGAACGGTTTTCCAGTTTGATACACAATGTCAGCATGAATTTTTGACATTTACATTTATCCTTGGAACACATTGATTTTTCTCAAATATAGGCCCTACTCTAATCGCAATTTTTTAAATAATTTTAAAAATAATTTTCAGTTGAGTGTGTACATGAATTGCAGTTCCGTAATTCCGTAGTTCTTCTTAGAGGTACTCAATCCGATCAAACGGTCCCCATACCATCAAGATACAACAGCAACAACATTTCTTCGAAATACGCGTTAGTTACCATAATTGATGTATGCAACAACATAATGCCAATCACTGTCAACTATAGTACCAAATTTCCCAAAAACGTGTTTTGTTCAACAAAATATGGCCGTATAATCACTAAAGTATCACACAAAATTATCGTATTACCACTTGGCTCTAGATGTTTAGAGTTATCCATCTTCATCCGCAATTTTTTCCGAGACCCTACGTTTGACCACGTGTTTCTAGGCCACATATTATTACATATCTCGAAAAATAACAAACTTCAGCAATCGATATCTGATCACTCTGAGCTTCTGTCAAATATTTTTTACCTCAGAAACCAAAGAAATAGTAATTTATAAGTGTCTGATCGGATTGAGTACCTACCCAAGTGCTGAAAAATAAAGGATATCAAAATTCGTTATCTGATAACTCTGAGCTTTGGTGGGTGGGGTCCTCGACTCAAGTCTAATATTTTGGTACCCCCCCCCCCCCCCCGAAGCCAGAGAAATACGAATTTAGGATAGAAATGAAAATAGGGAAAATATGTTTCTACCTCCCTGTTGACATACTGGCATCCGTGTGGAGTTTAGCATATATATATAGACACAACCAGTACATATAGGTTGCTTGAAGCACTCCAGAGCGCGAAAATACTCACATCACACTGAAAAGGTCTATCACCAGTGTTATGTGGATTCTCTTATGTGCAGTCAGAATTCTAGAGTATGTGAATACTTTTTCACATATATCACCTTTGTGTGAGCCATATATCTCGTCAGAGTACTTGGACGAGTGAACGATTTCTCACATATACTGCACTGAAGAGGCTTATCGCCAGAGTGGATTCTCTTGTGGACAATAAGATTTCCAGTGGGAATACTTTCTCGCATAAGTCACACTTGTATGAGCGATCACCTGTATGGATTTGCTTATGCCTCGTCAGAGAACTTGGGTCAGCCGAGAAAAACACTTTAAAAAAGAATTTTGGGTTGGAGAAAAATCCGGTACTTGGCAGCTAGAATATTATACTTTATCCCTACACAGATGATTGTTGCAGTTTGAATTGTTTTGTTCAAATGACGACGTAGACAATTTTCAATTGCCTCTTAAAAACTCAAAAGCTGGAAATTCGAGCGAGCGATGACTTTTTAGACTATTAGCAATGACGTGCGCAATCAGGGCCTGAAAGTTAGCAATTATAATGCAATACCATATTTATACTGCTTGCAAGGTATATGCAATGAAGTCTATTTATTGAATGTGGATTATCTCTTTGTAAGCATGTATCATATAGTTCCCGGGGTATAAAATATTAGATATGAAACGGAGACTCCAGTCCGGAAATGCTTCTATCGATTAATATTGATAAAATCGCAACTGACCAAACAGTATGAGCGCAATCTCTTTGACAGCCTGAATGTATCTACTTCATCGCGAACCATATTTAGAGATAAAAAGCAGTCCATGGAAATGAGTCGCTATTTAGTTTAATCGCCATATCATTTTTCTAACCACAGAAGATCAGAACATCTTATCATATACATTACCAGTAGAACAAGTGGATGGATGTAAGGAGAGAAATTAAAAATTCTGCAGACAATTTAAGTTGTGTCGTATAAGGATTAACTGTCAGGTGGACTGTTTTTATGGATATGTAACCGTAAGGTAAGTGGTCATAACTTGTGTAAAACCGAAGGGTTTTACATACAAGTTATGACCACTTACCTCACGGTTACATCCTAATATTTATATACATTTAGCGAAAAAGCCACTTTTGTAAATGTATTTAAATCGAAAAGTGTATCGTGACAAAATCAGCCCAAAATATCCCATAGCACCCTTGGCAAAAGTTAACAGGAACAATTTCTCTTTATATTGAAACCCGATGATTTATTAAGTCAATCCTGCGCGAGTCCAAATGCGCCCAAAACATTATGAGTTCGTCTTTCCAAACCCACTGACGTATCGATGTTGTAATGAGCCTGCAGTTATTAGCTGTTGCGCATTCACCGAGAAATAATTTCAACTAGCCACGTGGGCGCCGACCAATCGGAATGCTGGATTTAGTGATGTAGTATGTAAATGTATGTGTATACAGTCCTTGCAACAAACAACAAATATCACTTTATGATCCTTAGTCACATCTCAAAAATAATACTGGGAGAACCCTAACATAAATAAATTCAATTGTTCACTGTCAATTGAATAGTTGAGCCTTCTGAAATTGGTACGCATATTTATAATACAAGCTGTACAAAGGATACAAAGTTAATATAAATTGCATCATCGATTACAATATAATATTGCTTGTGTATTGTTATTTGTATGACTTGTATGATGTGACATAATCCAAGTCTTCTCGTTCTATAACCAGCTAAGATATCCGGGATGGCTATATGCCATCATCTAGCCATCCCAATATCTTAGCTGGATTTAGTAAGAGAAGACTTGGACTAACCACGACAGGGGGGGTGTCAGAAGATATACATGTATTCAAGTCATTATCAACCAATTTATTGATACGTCAAAGCGGTCATGTCACTCATGTCCGCTGAGATTGTTCGGTCACCAGAAATAATTAATTGGGGGGGGGGGGGTCAGAATAAAATTTATTTGGGGGGGGGCATGAAAGTGGTCACACCGACTAATGTTGTTCGGTCATCAGGATAACATTTATTTCTCACCTGTAATGGGGTGGGGGTATTTATTACTCACCACAAGTGAGGATAAAATTTACTTCTCAACACGACATAGTCCCAAGTCTCCTCGTACTAAAACCAGCTAAGATATTGGGATGGCTATATGCCATCGTCCAACCATCCCAACATCTTAGCTGGATTTAGTACAAGAAGACTTGTACTAATCACGACAGTGGGGGGGGGGGGGGTTGTCAGATCATATACATGTATTCAAGTCATTATCAACCAATTTATTGATACATCAAAGCGGTCATGTGACTCATGTCCGCTAAGATTGTTCGGTCACCAGAAATAATTAATTGGGGGGGGCGTGAAAGTGGCCACAACGACTAATGTTATTCGGTCATCAGCATAAAATGTATTTCTCACCTGTAATGGGGTGGAGGGGTATTTATTTCTCACCACAAGTGAGGGGGTGTAAGAACAAACATTTATGTCAGTATCAACCAATTTATTTACACCGTCAAAGCGATCATGTCCACTAATGTTTTTCAGTGCTCGGTCACCAGGATAAAATTTATTTCATTGGGCGGGGGGGGGGGGGGGGGGTCAGAGCAAATATTTATGTCAGTATCAAGTTATCAGTCAAGAAGATTGTTCATTAATGAGGTTCCAGTTTATTTAGACCATATTCTACACATGTCGCGCGCTTGACAGAAATTCATACATGAATTTGTTATCTATGTCCTTACCCAACTTAGGGTAACTTCATTGAGAAATCACTTCACTGCTCACATGCTCAAAACAACTACTCGATTAACCGAGCTCTTAGTGATGGCAGGGAGCTGGCTAGAGATTCTCCATTGGGGGGGGGGGAGTGTCCACCTTTGATATTTCCAACCAGCAACCCCCCCCCCCTATTTGTGCTTATATAAGCTATACTCTAATCCACTGGGCAGCCCATTGTTCAGGTATTTTTATAGATCTGAACCAGAATCTGAAAATGAAATCTGCCAAATCGCCCCTCCCCCCATGTCGCCACATCCCTGAATGGATCACAAATTTGTTTCGAACAGCCTTTGACGCGTATTACATTTAGCACTCTACTGACTGGACCGGGGGAGGGGGACTACAAAAAAATTATGGTATAAACACAACTGCGAAACAGCCCCTCCCCAACATTTTAAAGCTCAGAATTTTGATTTTTTTTTGCACAAATTGGATACCTGATCGCCAAAACTTTTAATGTTTCGGGCAAAATTGAGATAAATTACAGTATTTTTCAGATCTCAGCACGAATTACGCAGAGTTTAGGTTATTGTTAATACATTAAGCTACATGCACAGTGTGCGCGTTCGTGTTTAACCAAGGAAAATTCTACATATATCATATTTTAACAATCCTGGAAAAACACTGGACAAAGGCCTCAGTCCCCTCAATATGTGAAGTGGCTAAATATTTCAGGCATGTTTGGCGATGAACACAATGACCCTGAGTACTACATGTACATGTACAACTTTAATCAGACATTACAAAATGCCATATATCACACTGATACGGACGATCACCAGAGTGGATTCTCTTATGTTGCGTCAGATTTCCACAACGAGCGAACGATTGTTCACATATATCACACTGATACGGTCGATCACCTGTGTGGATTCTCTTATGTTCAGTCAGATGTCCAGAACGAGCAAACGATTTCTGACATATGTCACACTGATACGGACGGTCACCTGTGTGAATTATCTTATGTCTTGTCAGATTACGTGAGTCGGCGAACGATATCTCACATATATCACACTGAAACGGGCGGTCACCTGTGTGGATTCTTTTATGTACCTTCAGATTTCCATATTGTGAGAATACTTTTCCGCATATATCACACTTATGTGAGCCATCACCTGTGTGGATTATCCTATGTTGTGTCAGAGTACTTGGATGAGCGAACGATTTCTCACATATATCGCATTCATACGGACGATCGCCAGTGTGGATTCTCATATGTACAGTCAGATGTCCAGATTGTGTACATACTTTCCCGCATATATCACACGTGTGTGAGCGATCACCTGTGTGGATTTTCTTATGTTGCGTCAGATTTCCAGAACAAGCGAACGATTTATCACATATATCGCACTGATACGGTCGATCACCAGTGTGGAGTCTCTTATGTTGAGTCAGAAGTCCAGAATGTGCGAATACTTTCCCGCATATATCACACGTGTGTGTGCAATCACCTGTGTGGATTCTCTTATGTGCAGTCAGATGTCCAGAACGAGCGAACGATTTCTCACATATATCGCACTGATACGGATGATCACCAGTGTGGATTCTCTTAAAGATGGATTATCTCTTTAAATAACAAATTTTAAATAGTTGCGTGGGTATAAAATAATAGATATGAACTGAAGACCTATGTCCGAAAAAGCTTCTATCAATTAATATTGATTTTATTTCGAATATAAAATCGGGCCCATTTATGTTACTATTTTTAGAACCGACCATTCGGATGAGACCTTATTGCGATATAGAGCACTGGGCTGTTCCCACGGCTACGCAACGAATGTCAAATGTCACAGATTGGTTGTTTGTATTGTTTTGTTCCAACGATATAAGCGATAACGAGTATAATTAACATCTATTTGTGACAAAATTGCACAATATAATTTCTGGTCTCTGTTAACAGTAACCACCATTGTTCGTTAGCTGAACAAACACACCTTTTTAGACCAGAAAATATTCGAAATAAAATTAATATTAATCGATAGAAGCATTTCCGGACAGGAGTCTTCGATTCAAATATAATATTTTATACCCCGGTAACTATATAATACATGTTTACAAAGAGATAATCCACCTTTAAGTTGAGTCAGAAGTCCAGAATGTGCGAATACTTTCCCGCATATATCACACATGTATGAGCGATCGCCTGTGTGGATTCTCTTATGTTGCGTCAGATTTCCAGAACAAGCGAACGATTTCTCACATATATCGCACTGATACGGACGATCACCTGTGTGGATTCTCTTATGTTGTGTCAGTGTACTTGAATGAGCAAACGATTTCTCACATATATCGCACTGATACGGACGATCACCAGTGTGGATTATCATATGTTGAGTCAGAAGTCCAGAATGTGCGAATACTTTCCTGCATATATCACACGTTTGTGAGCGATCACCTGTGTGGATTCGCTTATGTTGCGTCAGATTTCCAGAACAAGCGAACAATTTCTCACATATATCGCACTGATACGGACGATCACCAGTGTGGATTCTCTTATGTTGTGTCAGTGTACTTGAATGAGCGAACGATTTCTCACATATATCGCATTGAAACGGACGGTCACCTGTGTGGATTCTATTGTGTGCAGTCAGATTTTCAGAGTGTTTTAATACTTTCCCACATATATCACAGATGTGTGAGCCTTCGCCTTTGTGAATTTTCCGCATATCTGTTCCACATATATCACACTCGTGTGGGCTATCACATATGTAAATTATGTTGTGCCGCGTTAGATTAGTTGAGTCAGTGAACGATTTCAGACATACATGTATGGCACGAACAAAGTTCGATCTCAACTGTGAATTATATTACACGTATGTGCAGTCATATTTGCAGTGTGTGTGTGATTACTTCCCCGCATTTGGATTATCTTTTGTCCCGACGAAGACGACATAGTTATTGGAGCATTCCAAGAAATATATATGAAATCGACACCGCTTCATGGTCGATAAAGCCTACTTTGTTCCACGAATGATAATAATGTCAAACCTCTTCATCCACAGCCAACAAGAGCATTGCCAACAACAAACACAGATTTTCGTTGTTCCTTAGAAGTAGCCTACCGCATTACGTGTTTCATAATCTGGTATCATAGAATAGATATATCTATTGGACGATAGAAACCCAAAAGCCAAAGAATATTTGCATACGGTCCACTTGTAGTTGGTTTCGGTCTACCGTGAATGTTTATATATTTAATTAACTTGTATTTCATGTTGCTTGCAAATAGACTGGTTAACGAAAATATAAGTAACTGGGAAATATTTTAACATTTCAACTAGAATAGATGGGCAGATAGAAATTTTATATTGGCTAATATATGCATAACAAGTAGACAGATGAGCATAAACGTATATAAAAAGAGCAATGCAGAGTGTGACATTCATATAGTATAGATATACAAATATAGATATATAATTATAACAGGAATGCAGCTTTACAGGTCTGCAGAGGGACAAGCTAGTGAATTATACCAGCTTATTTACAAAATATGTAAAAAGTTGTCCCTTTTGTAATGTTAATTAGAATAGAGCATTTGATAAAGACACCCACTTGTATGAACATTACAGGAGGGGCAAATCTGCATCCGCTGCAAATAAATACACATAACTCATATACAAACATGATAATCAACCCGTGCTATCCAAACCTCCTCACTCAACAGGACTGTCATGTTGCTTAACGGTGGATAATATCTTTGTACGCATGCATTGTATAGTTACCGGGGTAGAAACTTTTAGATATGATACGATTAATATCGATTTTATTTCGAATATTGTCTGGTCTAAAAAGGTGTGGTTATTTAGCTAACTAACAATAGTGTTACTGTTAATACAGACCAGAAATTTTATTGCGTAATATTATCACAAATAAACGTTAATTATACTCATTACCGCTTATGATTATGCAATAAAGCAACACAGCCAATCAATCTGAGACATTTAATGTTCGGTACGTAGCCATAGGAACAGCATAATGCTCTCTATCGCTATATGGTATCATCCGAATGGTCTGTTCTAAAAATAGACAAATAAACGGACCCAATAAGATATTCGAAATAAAATCAATATTGATAGAAGCCTTCCCGGACAGGGGTCTGGAGTTCATATTTATTATTTTATACCCACGCAACTATTTCAATATTGTTATTTAAAGTGATAATCCATCTTTAAATTAGATAATGATATGCATCATACACACAGTATAATATATAGAAACCGATTTTACTTATATATACAAAATGTATATACACATGTTAGACAGTGTCTGTATCATTACACTGTCAACATGTATATGAATGTTATCAAAATAAAATCGAAGCTAAACTAACAATCACACGGGCGTAAAGTTGAATGAAACACTATTGACATCTAATAATCAATTGATCATGCGAGTGTCTTCAGAAATTGGACGTTTTTGATTGGCAGCTTATCGCGCAACATGCAGCTGTGATCCGTGAACGTGTGATTTATATATCTCGACTGTGGTAACACGGAGACTTGTTAGTTTCAATTCCGTGTTTCATTTATTTCATTGCGCGACTCTTATTTCTTTATACAGGTAATTGTAAACTTATGATAAGTAGAAATATTCTTCCCGAGTTTTGTCAAATTGCTGTACCATTGAAAGAACAATTGCCGCATAACTTAACAAATCTGAGCATTACTTAATAAGGTGCATATAATAAATAAAATACCTACAGTTTTTTGTTGGAATACCCCAAACATATCATTTGTGTCTGGAAATAAATACCGAGTTTTCACTCGCAGCCGATCGTGAACTTTCGAAATTTCTTTCCCGGCACTCATGAGATATTTTGGAATTCAAACAAAAACTGTAGGTATTCTCTAAGTATTACACCCCATTCGTTATAATATGATAATTGTGTGTACTATGTAATCACTTGGAGACAATATTTGTGTTCGAAAAAAAAAATTACTTTATTGTAAATTATCGAAACCAGTTTAAAGGTGGATTATCTCTTTGTAAACATGTATTATATAGTTACCGGGGTATAAAATATTAGATTTGAATCGAAGACTCCTGTCCGGAAATGCTTCTATCGATTAATATTAATTTTATTTCGAATATTTTCTGGTCTAAAAAGGTGTGTTTGTTGAGATAACGAACAATAGTGGTTACTGTTAACAGAGACCAGAAATTATATTGTGCAATTTTGTCACAAATAAACGTTAATTATAGTCATTATCGCTTATATCTGTGGAACAAAACAATACAAACAACCAATCCGTGATATTTGACATTCGTTGCGTAGCCGTAGGAACAGCCCAGTGCTCTATATCGCAATACGGTCTCATCCGAATGGTCGGTTCTAAAAATAGTAACATAAACGGGCCCGATTTAGTGCCACCGCAGACGCTACGATTAAAATCGTAAGTGGGGGAAATCGTAGGTGGAGAAATCGTAGCTTGCCCGCAGACGCTATGGTGCTGCGATCTTTGCAGCTACGATTTTCGTGGTATTGACAACATGACCAGTGCTACAGTGGTCATGTGACAGCTACGATCGCGCGCGTTGCCAAAGTCACGCCACGATTTTCCTGGTAAAATCAAACAGTGCTTGATTGCTACGATTTGGCTACGATATTGTCGTGGGCATGCGCATTGGATGCTTCCTGCTGCGATTTTCCCCACTTACGATTTTAATCGCAGCGTGTGCGGTGGCACTTAATATTCGAAATAAAATCAATATTAATTGATAGAAGCTTTTCCGGGCATAGGTCTTCAGTTCATATCTATTATTTTATACCCACGCAACTATTTAAAATTTGTTATTTAAAGAGATAATCCATCCAGAAATTTTATTGTACAATTTTGTCACGAATAAACGTTAATTATACTCATTATCGCTTATAACTATGGAACAAAACAATACAAACAATCTGGGACATTTGACTTTCGGTGCGTAGCCATAGGAACAGCCAAGTGCTCTATATCGCAATATGGTATCATCCGAATGGTCTGTTCTAAAAATAGACACATAAACCGTCCCGATTTAATATTCGAAATAAAATCAATATTAATTGATAGAAGCTTTTCCGGACAGGGGTCTTCAGTCAAATAATCTGGTGTTTTGTCAGATTATTTGACTGGGCAAACGATTTCTCACATATATCGCACCTTATACGGACGATCACCAGTGTGGATTATCTTATCTACAGTAGGTTGTGTAGATTATCTTATGTTCAGTCAGATGTCCAGAGTGTACGAATGCTTTCCCACATATATCATACTTGTGTGAGCCATCACCAGTGTGGGTTCTGCTGTGCTGCGTCAGATAACTTGACTGAGCGAAAGATTTCTGACATACATGGCACTGAAAAGGTCGATCACCTGTGTGGATTCTCTTATGTTCAGTCAGATGTCCATATTTGGCGAATACCTTTCCGCATATATCACATTCGTGTGAGCCATCGCCTGCATGGATTTTCTTATGTTGCGCCATATTACTTAAATGCATGAACGATTTCTCACATATATCGCACTGATATGGACGATCACCAGTGTGGATTATCTTATGTACAGTGGGTTGTGTAGATTATCTTATGTTCAGTCAGATGTCCAGAGCGTACGAATGCTTTCCCACATATATCATACTTGTGTGAGCCATCACCTGTGTGGATACTGCTGTGTCGCGTCAGATGACTTGATTGAGCTAACGATTTATCACATATATCGCACTGAAAAGGTCGATCACCAGTGTGGATTATCTTATGTACAGTAGGTTGTGTGGATTATCTTATGTTCAGTCAGATGGTCAGATCGTGCAAATACTTTCCCAGACATATTACACTTGTGTGAGCAATCGCTGTGAATTACCTTATGTTCCGACATGGTGTGAACCATCACATGTGTGGATTTTGTTGTGCTGCGTCAGATTACTTGACCGAGCGAACGATTTATCACATATATCGTATTGAAAAGGTCGATCACCTGTGTGGATTCTCTTATGTTGAGTCAGATGTCCATATTTGGCGAATTCCTTTTCGCATATATCACACTTGTGTGAGCGATCGACTGTATTGGATTTTCCTATGTTGCGTCAGATTACTTGAACGATTTCTCACATATGTCGCATTGCTAGTCGATCACCTGTGTGGATTCTCCTATGTCTAATCTGATGTCCAGAATGTGCGAATCCCTTCCCGCAAATATCACACTTGTGTGAGCCACGCCCTGTATGGATATTCCTATGTTGCGTCAGACCAAATGACTGAATAAGCGATTTCTCACATATATCGCACTGATACGGGCGGTGCCTACATGTGTATGTGGGTCCGCTTGTGGCTCGTCATATTACTTAACTGATTGAACGATTGTTTACATATATCACACTGATATGGACGGTCACCAGTGTGGATTCTCTTGTGATTCTTCAGATTATTCAACCGATTGAACGATTTCTCACATATATCACACTGATACGGACGGTCACCAGTGTGGATTCTCTTATGTACAGTCAGACTGCTTGAATCAGTGAACGATTTTTGACATATATCACACTGATACGGACGATCACCTGTGTGAATCCTCTTATGTGTAGCCAGATGCCCAGAACGTGATAATATTTTCCCGCATATATCACATTTGTGTGAGCCATCACCTGTGTGAATTTTCATATGTTGCGTCATATTACCTGACCGAGCAAACGATTTGTCACATATATCGCACTGAAAAGGTCGATCACCAGTGTGGATTCTGCTGTGTTGCGTCAGATAACTTGACTGAGCGAAAGATTTCTCACATACATCGCACTGATGTGGACGGTCGTCTGTGTGGATTCTCTTATGCTTCGTCAGACTGATTGAGGCAGCGAACGATTTCTCACATATATCGCACTGATATGGACGATCAACAGTGTGGATTCTCTGATGTACAGTCAGATATCCAGAGCGTACGAATGTTTTCCCACATATGTCACACTTGTGTGCGCCATCACCTGTGTGGATTATCATATGTTGCGATAAAGTACTTGACTGAATGAACGATTTATCACATATATCGCATTGATGCGGACGATCACCAGTGTGGATTCTCTTATGTACAGTCAGATTTCCAGATTGTGCGAATACTTTCTCGCATATATCACACTTATATGAGCCTTTGCCTCTGTGCATATTTTGCATATCTTTTCCAGATATATCACACTCGCGTGGGCTATCAAATATGTGAATTATGTTGTGCCACGTCAGATTAGTTGAGTCAGCGAACGATTTCAGACATATGGCACGAAAAATGTTCGATCACAAGTGTGTATTCTATTATTATCAGTCATATTTCTAGTGTGTGTGATTACTTTCCCCGCACAATTATGTCATGTAGGCCCTATGAAATCAATATCAGAATACTTTTCAGCATGTATCAGTTGTTTATCACCTGTTTGGATTATCTTTTGTCCGAAGAAAACGACACAGGCCAGGGTGAAACATTCGAAGAAATTTATATTGAATCGATATCGCTTCATGCAAGCATGGTCGATAAAGCTTACTTTGTTCCGCGAATGATAATAATGTCAAAACTCTTCATTCGCAGTCGACAAGAGCATTGCCAACAACAAACACATATTTTCTTTGTTCCTTGGAAGTACGGTATTACGTGTTTCACAATATGGTTCTATAGAATAGACATATCTATTGGACGATAGCAACCCAACTGCCAAAGTAAATTAAAGGTGGATTATCTCTTTGTAAACATGTTTGATATAGTTACCGGGATATAAAATATTATATCTGAATAGAAGACTCCTGTCCAGAAATGCTTCTATCGATTAATATTAAAGACCTACTTTGTTCCGCGACTGATACTAATGGCAACGCCCTTCGTTCACAACCGACAAGATAATTGTCAACATATTTTCTTTGTTCATTAGATGTAACATGCGTGTTTCATAATCTGGTTTCACAGAATATATATATATATATATATATATATATATATATATATATATATATATATTTGGGCGATAGAAGCCCAACAACAAAATTATGATTTAATGCATGCATGTGGAAACATGCTTTTCATGTTGCTTGTGCATGCAACTATAGACTGGTTTAGGGAAAACTATATAACTGGAAAATATTTTAACATTTCAACTGTAATTTAAAGATGGATTATCTCTTTAAATAACAAATTTTAAATAGTTGCGTGGGTATAAAATAATAGATATGAACTGAAGACCCCTGTCCGGAAAAGATTCTATCAATTAATATTGATTTTATTTCGAATATTAAATCGTGACCGTTTATGTGTCTATTTTTAGAACAGACCATTCGGATGATACCATATTGCGATATAGAGCACTGGGCTGTTCCTATGGCTACGCACCGAAAGTCAAATATCCCAGATTAATTGTTTGTATTGTTTTGTTCCACAGATAAAAGCGATAATGAGTATAATTAACGTTTATTTGTGACAAAATTGTACAATAAAATTTCTGATCTCTGTTAATAGTAACCACTATTGTTCTTTAGCTGAACAAACACACCTTTTTAGACCAGAAAATATTCGAAATAAAATTAATATTAATCGATAGAAGCATTTCCGGACAGGAGTCTTCGATTCAAATCTAATATTTTATACCCCGGTAACTATATAATACATGTTTACAAAGAGATAATCCACCTTTATACCCCGGTAACTATATAATACATGTTTACAAAGAGATAATCCACTTTTATACCCCGGTAACTATATAATACATGTTTACAAAGAGATAATCCACCTTTATACCCCGGTAACTATATAATAGATGTTTACAAAGAGATAATCCACCTTTATACCCCGGTAACTATATAATACATGTTTACAAAGAGATAATCCACCTTTATACCCCGGTAACTATATAATACATGTTTACAAAGAGATAATCCACCTTTAAAGAACAAATAAGAATAAAGAATCGTTATCACGTAACTGCGAAAATGATCTGTATTTATTGTTCCAGTCCATCCGTCCCGACCGTAACACGCCATTCTCGTTTACCTCCGTCCCGACCGTAACACGCCATTCTCGTTTACCTCCGTCCCGACCGTAAAACGCCATGCTCGTTTACCTCCGTCCCGACCGTACCAATATAGGAATGACTGTCGCGCCGTCCGGTAGCACGTCTCCTCGCTCCAATATTATTGGAATTTTTCTGTTCTTCTCCGAGTTATCAACATACGAAATTTGCAACAGACCTTCAGTGAGACATATAGACTCTTCTAATTGAGTTCGTTTAGATTTTAGAACGGACTTATTGCTGGATTTTGAAGGAATTTCTTCAAGTTTACTGGACTATTTTCAGGGTGAGAACTACTCACCCTGCTCTAATTTATCGACAACACAGTGACCTGATCAACGCTGAGAGAAATCGGTCGCTGTTTTATTGGATCGATATCTGCAAGGCGTTATAAGCTGCCAACACGACACCTCAACGTTCTGTTCCTGTCATGCAATGATAAAAAAAATGCTCATTTATTGGATAATTTTTCGCCTATACTGAAGTATGTGTTTGAACGGCGTTAAACCTACATCGGGACCACACAGCAGCGACCAACTGACGACAACAATAGAAAACACCAGACTAGTATACCAGGTTACACTGGTGTAAATGTTTTCCATAGGCCTCAGTGCTAACGTTTTAGCGTATAGTGTTGGCAATATAAATGTTGGGTCCAAAATTTTCTTAAAATCTGAAAAATTGACATTTTGGGAAACTTTTTACACAAAATAATCATGTCTGTCTAGCAGGGAATTCGCCTTTAAATCTTATGTTTTCGTAACTAGTGTCAGAACCGCATAAAAAAATACAGTCATATTTTAGACCACACCAAAAAATTCAAACTTCACTACAAAGGGTTAATGCCTGTGCCAATTGTTATTTTACCTATGGGAAATCATAGGGAAGAGGTGTGATGATTTTTTTATGTGAAAAGCACACAAGGCTATTGACCAATCAGAGCCCAGTGTCTATTTTATTCTCTCCTATATATTCCTCCCGCATCCGCTAGATGTCGCTCGGAACCTTATTTACACCAGTGTAACCTAAAGCGATAGCCCGCTTTTTCGCGGAATAATTGTAACTCGCTACATTTCTTCAGAATTGCCCGTCAATGGAAAAAATGTGTTCAAAAACAATATCACTTCTGTGGTTCTTTATTTATCACACACAATTTAACCCCACCCCCTTTAACAAATTATTCATCAAAAAAGCACAATTTTCCATCACCAGTCATGTTCAGGCCCCATTTTCACTCAGTTTTAGGGGTCTGGTGTTGCAAACTTGGATCAGCTATGGAAGACTGTACAATATTCTTTCCATGAGAGAACTTCTGGTGATGTGAGGTCATTGAGTCCAGATCTGATCAGCTGAGCATCAAGCGCATGACTTTATCAGCACATTGAAGAATAAAATATGACATTTTCAGGTCTGCAAGGGTGATCCAAGATAACTAGATGTGGGTGTATATTGAATTAGTTGAATAAAGATATGCTCTCTTTGAATTGCTGAAGCATTTTCTTAAATGTGTCCAAGTTTTAGTGCTATTAACCTTCAAATGACCATACCCACCAGTGGAAATGACACACTTTTATGATATATATCTGTATATCACTGGATATAAAATCCAAAATACTTGTTAGATTAGGTTCTTATAACAATTGATATATGTGTCGTTGACATGCTCATGTTATGGGTCATTTGCATTATCATGTGACTATTACCACCTTGAAAAATTTGGAAAATACCTTGAAAAATTGGCATTTTTTATGAAAAATCTTACTATTTTTTTGGCTGATGTTAGTGAAAGAAGACATCAGCAGCAAGAATAGCCACACCAAGCATGAGATATTCATTGGACTGAAAGACCAGGCTCTGTAAAATGCATTAAAATGCTTTAAAGTGACTCCCAGGAATCAAAAATGATAAAAAGCTATATTTTCCCTTTAGGTTACACTGGTGTAAATGTTTTCCATAGGCCTCAGTGCTAACGTTTTAGCGTATAGTGTTGGCAATATAAATGCTGGGTCCAAAATTTTCTTTAAATCTGAAAAATTTACATTTTGGGAAACTTTTTACACAAAAAAATCATGTCTGTCTAGCAGGGAATTCGCCTTTAAATCTTATGTTTTCGTAACTAGTGTCAGAACCGCATAAAAAAATACAGTCATATTTTAGACCACACCAAAAAATTCAAACTTCACTACAAAGGGTTAATTCCTGTGCCAATTGTTATTTTACCTATGGGAAATCATAGGGAAGAGGTGTGATGATTTTTTTATGTGAAAAGCACACAAGGCTATTGACCAATCAGGGCCCAGTGTCTATTTTATTCTCTCCTATATATTCCTCCCGCATCCGCTAGATGTCGCTCGGAACCTTATTTACACCAGTGTAACCTAAAGCGATAGCCCGCTTTTTCGCGGAATAATTGTAACTCCCTACATTTCTTCAGAATTGCCTGTCAATGGAAAAAATGTGTTCAAAAACAATATCACTTCTGTGGTTCTTTATTTATCGCACACAATTTAACCCCACCCCCTTTAACAAATTATTCATCAAAAAAGCACAATTTTCCATCACCAGTCATGTTCAGGCCCCATTTTCACTCAGTTTTAGGGGTCTGGTGTTGCAAACTTGGATCAGCTATGGAAGACTGTACAATATTCTTTCCATGAGAGAACTTCTGGTGATGTGAGGTCATTGAGTCCATGACAAGGCACACAAGGCTATTGACCAATCAGGGCCCAGTGTCTATTTTATTCTCTCCTATATATTCCTCCCGCATCCGCTAGATGTCGCTCGGAACCTTATTTACACCAGTGTAACCACCAATCGCTCTATCTGCATCACATATTACCAAGACCAGCTTTACGTTTACCATCGAGTGTTTGGTGTCGAATTAAAAGTTTAGATCTCCACAATCGGAAACCTACACGAAGGTAGTTCCAGGGAAACTCTTTAGGGTTTCAGATCTCGTCAGTAGTGACCAGATCTGGTACTCATACCTTTTCTAATTACAGGCAACAAAGGACTCCTGGTGGCAGACTCTGCTTGGTTCTCTTATTATGGTGACTCCAAAGACAAGATTCGACCAAAAGTTCCGAAATCCGAACCTTCATGAGCTAAAATAAAGACATTTGTCATTTGTGCAAAACAAAATTGTTGTCTGTTTCATTAAAATCATTTCCTGTTTACAAATAAGCACATGTCTGTCATGCGCAGTGGTATGGTTTCATAATGGTTAATAAAGCGTGTACTCCGCCCCCGACACCGACTCGGGGGGGGGGTGTATAGACGGAAGATAAATGCAAAAAAATAATTCTTTTGCTAAATTGTATGCTACTTTGCCAATTTATTACATATGTAATAAAAATATTACGGAAAAAATTACTAACATACTTTTTAATAGCATTTTTGCTTCGAAAATACACTATTTAGCCGGAATGAGAAAAATTGTAGCTGAGTTGCTTTATTATCCAATTCTACTAAATGTTGTATAATGCTTTTAATAAGTTGTAGAAATATATTGGTGATATGAAGTAATTGTTTTATTCAGAGAAGCATAATCAGTTCTCACATTTGTCGTGGTGTCAACAAATATCATCTATAGGCCTACTCCGGCCCCGACTCGGGGAAATTGTGTAGCCTACTCGGAAGATATATGATACAATTGCATCACTATTCGTATATAGCCTACTTTATTATTTCAATAAACTATAAGTCAACAAAGTCATAGTTATAACAATGTTAAATTCATTTAAACAATACAAATTATTCTCCTATTACAATAAATTGTAGCCTACGTCCAATAAAACGAACGACCAGAGGATGGTACTTGCAGCTGTTAGTGGAAAGGAAAAACCAGGACAACGCAAAATATAACAAAACGGCTTCCACGAAGTCTGATGGTCCCAAGCGCAGATAAAGGACGAGGATAGTTAAAATGAACACTGAATAGACACCGAATGAAAAACCCCGACGTTGGCTGCATGCTGCGTCGGAGCAGGAGTACCGTACACTTTTTAATGTTAGTCACAGTAGTGAAACAAACGATATCTTTATTTATACCATATATATCATGCAGGAATAGACTAACACGGAATGCTCTTTTCCAAAGCAAATTTTTTTAGGTGTAAAATGTTCTCACATTACCGAAACAAACGCTAATTATACTAACCTATTTAGTGATACTTTAGTGATACTATGGCCATATTAATGTTGATAAATAGGCCTAATTAACATGCAAGTTTTGAGAATTTTTTACTATGTAATTTTGTAACACGCAGGGGGTGGGGACTCAATTCCGGTAGCGATCGAGTGGTTTCATCCACGAGTCCCTGCGAGCCAAAAAGGGTTGAGTATTTTATTAAGTTTTTAGGCACGTGAGGTAAGCCTGGCTCAGTCGAGCTGCAGGTTTAATTTGCCAATGAAGTCTTTTGTTTTGCTGCCACCACCCTATTTTTGGGCAGTAAATAGGGAAACCAGTTTATGACTACTCGATGAGTAGTGGTTGTATATATTTAAATGCTGTTGCTCATTATTCAATGAGTAACAGTTTTAAGAGTGTCACTCAATGAGTGACAGTTATGTAGATTCAGAGTTGTGTTGCTCATTAGTCAATGAGTAACTATTTTAAGAGTGTCGCTCAACGAGTGACAGTTATATGGTTTCAGAGTTTTGTTGCTCGTTAGTCAACGAGTAACAGATTAAAGAGTGTCGCTCAATGAGTGACGGTTAGTTTCAAAGATTTTTTCTCATTAGTCAATGAGTAACAGTTTAAAGAGTGTCGCTCATTAGTCAATGAGTGACAGTTTTGTTGATCGTTGCTCACTTTGTGAGTAACAGGTTTTTGTTGCTCGTTGCTCACTTTGTGAGTAACAGCGATGGCAATGAGTTTATATCCTGACTAGTTACCTAGCAGTAAGTTCTCAGTCTCAGTGTGTAAGCCCTTTCCAGCTTACCTTGAAGTTCCCATACCCATATCTGAAGGGAATGTTTTGGCTGAGCGAGGTGGCTCAAATATCACCTCGAGAGGTGTGTTGATCTGTCTACCTAACATTAGTAGGTTAGCAGACGCACCAGTGGTTTCATGTTGGGAAGCTCGATATGCCATCATGACATATGGTAGTATTTCATCCCAGTTGTCTTGCTGGGTATTTGCATAAGCACTTAACATGTTTGCAACAGTTTTATTGAATCGTTCCACCTGTCCATCTGACTGAGGATGGTAAGGGGTGGTGTGCGTTTTTGATATATGCAACAGCTGGCATACCTGGGTGAGAAGTTTGCTCTCAAACTGTGACCCTTGGTCAGAATGTAATACATTCGGGACACCAAATCTTACAAAGAATTGCTCCACCAGGAGTTTTGCAACTATTTTAGCAGTTGCATCGGCCATTGCAAAACTCTCTGTCCACTTGGTAAAATAATCTGATACTACCAGAATATATTTGTTACCATTTTGAGTCATTAGGAGAGGTCCCAATATGTCAGTGGCTACTCGCTCCATTGGCATGCCACATCGCTCAATTTGCATGGGAGCTCTAGTTTTCTTGGTTGGCCCTTTTCTCTTGGTGCACTGTTCGCACCCACTAACATAAATTCGGGTGTCTTCCCGAATGCTTGGCCAGTAATAATTTTCCTGAATACGGCACAAAGTTTTGTCCATGCCGAGATGACCTGCAGTCATGTTGTCATGACCATGCTGCAAGATCACCCGTCGGTATTTTTGTGGAACAATGGCCTGTATTCTGGTTTTGTTATTAGTAATGTTTTTCCTATAGATAATTTTGTCTTTGACAGAGAGTGTGTTGATCACTAAATAAAATTGAATTGAATTGAATTGACCACAATGTTTTTATGACATAACTCTCTGCCTTAATGTCTTAGAATGGTGGGGGTTTTGACTCTACAACCCATTTTTTTAACTTTGGTTAAGTCTGTATCAGACTCCTGTGCCTCCCTCAGTGAGGAGGTTTCTTCAATATTTGAGTCTGCACTAGCCAGAATGCTGCAAACAACTTTGGGGGATTCTTGGTGAAACCCGCAATTTTTACATGGAATTCGGCTTAATGCATCTGCATTTTGGTGGCGTTTTCCAGCTCGATGCTCAACCTCCATATCAAAAGTGGAGAGTGCTTGTATCAAATGAGCAATCTGGCCCTCTGGGTTTTTGAAGTTCATGAGCCACCGTAGTGACCCATGATCAGTTCTTATCTTAAATTTCCGGCCATATAGAAAATGGCGGAAGTACTTAGTGAAATGAACGATAGCAAGAAGTTCTTTCTTTGTCACACAGTAGTGTTTTTCTGACTTTGTCAGACATCGGCTGGCATACGCTATTGGGCGTTCCATGCCGTTGATTACCTGAGAGAGCACAGCACCAATGGCTTCATCACTTGCATCAGTGTCAATCAAAAAGTGATGTGTGAAATCTGGGTGTGCTAATACAGGTGGTTCAGTTAATTTATTTTTCATGGTTTCAAATGACTGCTGGCAAGCAGGAGTCCATTGAAATTTTATTTATTTCCGAGTGAGCTCATGTAAGGGTCTGGCCAGGTCTGCAAATTTACTGATGAACTTTCGATAGTAACTACACAGACCGACAAATGAGCGGACTTCGGTAGGATTTGTTGGAGGTTTCCATTCTTTGATGGCAGAGCATTTGGCCGGATCGGCTTCGATCCCATCCTTTGAGATGATGTGCCCAAGAAATGGAACTCTTTTGGCAAACAACTGACATTTTGATGCCTTTAATTTTAGTCCAGCCTTTAAAAGGCGATCAAGGACTTCTTTCAGACGCAGAATCATTTCATCAAATGAAACTGCGTGGACGATAATGTCGTCCAAGTACACAAGACATGATTTCCAGTTGAGTCCTGCTAGCACCGTCTCTATGAGGCGCTCAAAGGTAGCGGGCCCATTGCAGACGCCGAATGGCATAACATTGAATTCAAACAAACCTTCATTCGTTATGAAGGCTGTCTTGTTTTTATCAGCCTCCTCTACTTCACACTGCCAGTAGCCTGAGCAAAGATCGATAGTTGAGTACCACTGTGAGCCAGCCAGTTGCTCCAGGGACTCGTCTATCCGTGGTAGGGGGTATGCATCTTTTACAGTTGCCTTGTTTAATCTTCGATAGTCGACACAAAAGCGTGTCGAACCATCCTTCTTTTTCAATAGGACTATGCCTGAGGCCCAAGGACTTTTTGAAGGCCGACATACATTTTTGTTTAACATGTCCTCAACATGTTTGGTCACTTCAGTTCTTTGGTGGTAGGGTAACCGTCGTGGTGGTTCCCTGAGAGGTTTGGCATTTTCTGTGTCAGAGTTACCCTTTCAAGTGCGTGTGGTCTAGACCTAACCAACATTAGGAAACCGGACGAACGTTATGGTGAAAAATGCTTCCAACGGACATCTTTCCAGATTTGGAATGGACTACCGTTAAATATTAAACGTTCAAAAACAATCTCCGAATTTAAGAAAAAACTGAAAACCCATCATTTCAAAAAATGTTTCAATTTATAGATCGTTATTTTTGGAAATCTTATTGCAGTAGTTATTTCAATACACACCGTTGGTAAAGTTATAATTTATTCTTTTAACTTAATTGTTTATAAATCAAACTTTAAATTTTTTTACTGAAATTTCAATTTTCTTTAGCTTTAATTTTACAGTAATTTCGTTACATTTAATTTTAATTTAATATAGGTTTTTGTTCATCCATCTTTACCAAATTGTATTTAATAGTAGTAGGCCTATTGTTTGTATTTTTTATAGTTTTATGTGTTTTTATTGTATTTACTTGTAAAGCGCATTGGAACATTATGTAGAATGCATTTCTTAAATGTAAATAATAATAATAATAATAACACGTCATTCTCGTTTACCTCCGTCCTGAACGTAAGACGCCATGTTCGTTTACATCCGTCGTTTACATCCGTTTACATCCGTAACAAGCTATGATCGTTTACCTCCGTCATGACGGTAACACGCCATGCTCGTTTACACCCGTCCCGGTCGTAACACGCCATGCCCATTTACCTCCGTCCCGACCGTAAATCGCCATGATCATTTACCTATCAATGAGTTGAAAGCTGCTATATCGACTATTTTCATGCCTCCTGCTTCAGAATGTTGGCTTAGTTGGTTTCCATTCATTCTGTCTAGTTTTTTTATGACCATTTTTAAATATTTGAGAGTATATACAGATATTTCCTTACCGTGTCTACCTAAACAGTATGTGCTCACGTGATTCAATATGGGCCTTAATATCGGGTGACCTTGAGCTGTAGTTATATAAATTAAAGGTGGATTATCTCTTTGTAAACATGTGGGTCATTCTCGTGAAACCATATAGATTCGTTTTGAAGAAATAAAAAAACCTCGAACTATTAAATTTTTTTTTTATCCCCACTGAAAAATCAGATGTGTGACCACCAAGATATCGATAGTGGCGCACTGTGACACTCTTTATCGTGCAGACAGGAAACGTTCTTAGAAGATGACGCAATAAACGATGTCAGTGGTGTTACTGCATAATGGTGCACCATGAGATAGTTCTATGCGTACGGTGTACACATTTAGTATATTTCAACAAATAGATTAGTTGTTTTAACATAGAATTGTGATAAAATATTGCACATTAACTGGCCCATGAAATGTTGAAATAGCACCATACAATCGAGAAAGCGTACAGTGGGTCAATAGTTGAGTACCCATGTTCTAATGGCTCTGAGAATACCAACGGTATGTCACATTTCACCAACTGTAAGGGAGTGACTATACATTGTCCATAAGCGCACACTTCGCAAAAGCAGCTCATATGGAAGAAATTGTGATAAATGATTAATCACAGGTAACACCGTTGACAAGAACACACAACAGACGCCGATTGTAACACCAATAACATTCACCATGTTGGCCTTTATTAACAGCCACGCACAATCGTATGGAATTTTTTGTTGTTTTTGTTTTGTTTGGAGTCGTTCCAATAACAGAAAGGTTAAACTAAATAACAAAATACCCAGAGTCATCTTCATTAAAGTGATAATTGATATTATTTAATTAAAAATGTCAATGAAATTAAATCAGAATGTTGAAAAGTACAAAACACATTGTTTCACTCCACTCTATGTGCCTACCAGTACGATACATGCTAAATGTTACAGGGAAAAAAATCATCGTGCTCCATGGCAGTCTAACAAAAATATTTAACCCATATTAAAGGGTCTAACCACCACACCTCTACATGTATTTCTCATACCCAAGGCTATGGAATGCTGTTTCACATAACCATTTAAAGTGTGCGAACAGGTATATTCGACCAAACTGAATGAGAATATGTTACATAATAACAATGTGTCATATAGTAAACCAATTCTTTGTTGACATAACCTATTCATATATTTACTCAAATATTCACCCATGTGGTCTTCTATCTGTGTGACATACAATACAAGCCAAGCAACGTGCAATGCAAGGTCTGGTGTTATGAGAATCAAATGACCCAGCATTTCGACATCAACAAACATATTCCTTTTCTGCAAACAACTCTTAAGAGTTAAGATGTTCAAGTTATAATTGTGTCAATTAACTAACTACTTCTGGTGTAAACAAAAGTGATACTTTTTTGTGCTCCGCAATGTATCCCTTTATTTCTCAAAATGAGAAGTGCCATGATAAAATGTCGGACAGTGCCTTATTGTGGTGCTTATCGCGCTTCGTGTGGTGATGGAATGTTTGATGATCCGCGTTGGATTCTCACAAGGTGGTAAAAAAAACTTTTGTTCTGCCAACGTTTGTTGTCGTCAATTGATTTTTTCCAACCCAGCTCCTATCCACTCGTGAACTGTACTCACTATGAACGTCCATAGAAGAGGACATCTCGCCAGGCAAAAATGTCACGCATGAGTACCACGAGTACTTTAACTTCTTCGTATGTAGTTATTTACATAGTGTTTAGACAGTCCCGTTAGCTAAGTTGCATTTTCTTCTTTATTTGCTGTTAGGATGAGTAGACGTTGTCTGTGAAGCTTGTAGCAGAAGCCCCTGTATATGTCTCCACCCGTTTGATAGTTGTTGTGTTGAGCTGGAATTTTGTACAGTCTAGCACTGCTTGCAGTCTGGTGTGGTCGGATTCAAGCATATGCTTATTAAGTGTTAGAGAGTCTTCAGTTATCCCAGATTGGGTGGGTTTTACCTTGGGTGGCATCTTGGAGATTTATGTACCTCAGAGAGGACTTGTTGTTAGCCTCTTCTTTCATCTTATCAAACCAATAGTTGTTAATGGTGGTGTCAACAAGGTGTTTCCATATTAGTTTTGAAGAAGGGTTTACAACGAGGTCATGTGGTGATGGTAGATCATACAAATCTGCTAGTCTGGATGCTTTAATAAACCAGCTGGAAGAATTCTCCTTCTTCGTGGCAAGTTGTCTACAGGCAATTTTCCATTCGATAGCTCCGATGTTCCGCAGCACGCCATCAATAGTCATGAGTGTTCGCTTATCTATTTCAGCTTCGAGGGGCAGAAGTTCAAGTGTTAGTAATACAGCACATGTAGCTGTCCGCTGTGGAGGAAGCTGTATACGTTTCGATATTTTTAGATAAAAAGTAGATAATTTATCCGGATCTTTCTTTGTGGTGTTAATGACATCCAGTCCATAGAGCAGTCTTGGGAGTATGTAGCATTGCAAGAGATGCGTAGAATATTTTGGATTCAGTCCGTTGAGTCCATGAAATCCTGCTACAAGTAAGGCGTAAGATGTTTTCCTTGCAGATGAAATTCTTTCGTTTGCCACTTCATGGGTCCTAGTCCTTGAGGTGTTATCTCGTGTTATGCCTAAGACTGATTGTAGTGGCCAATACTAAGAATGCAGGATTTTTGTTCACTGATGAGATATCTGTATCTATTAGCGTAGTTACTTAGGACCTCTAGCATAGTCTGCATTTCGTGGGGGTCTGACGTGATGAGGTTTACGTCATCAGCAACTGTTGATGTACCACAGTAAATACCTCCGAGTGGGGACCCCAGTTGGTAATCTTCCATTGTTGCCAGCAGACCATTGACGAACACCTTGTAGGCAGCAGGAGACCATATACTACCATGTCGGATGCCTTGTTTTTCTGGAAAACGACGGGATTCCTCCAAACCCCATCCGACAGTAGATGATGTTTCAGTGTACCAGTTATGGAACAGCAGCCAGTTATCGCCTGTGACCCCTATCTTTGCCAGCTCCCGAAAGAGTCCAGAATGCCATACTACGTCAAAGGCTCTCTTAGCACCCATAAAAGCAATGTAGATCGGTTTCTTCGTTTCTCTGGCTTCATTTATTAGTTCAGTTACCAGGAGTGCATCACTATTTGGGGTTCGTTTTCAGTGAAGACTTTTTGAAGAGGACGTTAGTATGCTTGTATTTTGTCCTTGTTTCTGATGAGGTGAATTTTTTCCACAATTTTCCCGATGGTGCTTGTTATTGTTAACTTTCTGTACGAGTTGGGGTCATTCTGCGGCTTGCCTCCTTTGTAAATAGGGCACATGAGACCAGTTTTCAGCGAATCGGGAACTGAGGCATCTCGAAAAATAGCATTATCAGGGTGATCAGGCACATCGCCAGTTGTTGGTCGCCAAATTTTAAGTGCTCCATTGCGACTCCATATTCATCAGCTGCTTTTCCAGTTTTGAATGACGCAATGCTGTTTGTTATCTCTTCTAAGGTGGTGGGATCAACTCTGGTCCTATCTTTTTTGAAATGTTGATGCTAAGTGCTCGACATCATCTTCCACTAGTAGTTCCAAACCAATCTTCAAAGGTCTCCATCAACAAAATTAATGGCGAATAGCTTAATCTCTTCGTAGAGCTTAATCTATTCACCATTAATTTTATCATTCACATACTACTGACCGCAGTTAAGGAAATGACGTCACAATGGACTGAAAGTTATCTTCAATAAAGACATGTCTTGTGTTCTTCAACTTCAAATCATCGGAAACAAGAGATAGTGCTGCTAAACAATTCTTCGGTGAGGTATTTGGGGTTGTGTCGGTATGTTTTGGTTGGCAAGTTTCACTGCGAACATTGACCTCTCCTTTTTGTCGTGAGGGCTGGTGGGAGAGTTGTTGAAGGATATCTTGACAGTATGTTATAATCCGTTGGTTGATAGATGTCAGGTCTTCATCTTTTTTCATGATGTCAAGAATTTTTGGGACAAAATCTGTTACGAAAACTATGACATCTTTTGGTTTCCCGTTGATCAATATTTTAGATTTGGAATCATAAAAAATTACGACGAAGCATTTCTTCCCCGCCTTTGATGCAGTTAGGATCTCTTGGTATTGTAAACCGTCTTTGTCTGTTTTGAAAGTTGAGGCTGCTGAAAAATTAGCTGCGTCAAGTGCTTCGGGAGTTATTGCCTTGAAGATCTCATATGCTGCTGCGGAGAATTCCAGAATGAAGTTACCCCCTTTAAATGAAGGGCTGACAATCTGTTGCTGCTGGGCGACTCTCACCTTTTTCTTCAATGTTTTCTTTGTGTTCAGATGAAAATTGCTTATGGTGGTACGCTCAGATCTCCTGGATCTAGATGCTGTCATCTTGCCTGGAGTATACAGAATCTTGGCTGTCCGTACCCTCTCGCTTCGTCTACCTAGTGGATTTGTCCCCTTTGGGTGGGCTGCGAGTCCATTTCGTGTGACGTTTAGCTCCTAGGCCTCCTGAGGCAATGTAAACACTATGTAAACAACTGAGTTCAAGCTGTCTAAAATAATCTTGGTAAAACACAAATTCAATAAAAAGAGGCACACTACCGTTTACAAGTCTTTGGATAAGTGCTATATACAGTTTCTAGTATGTGCGCTAGAAACACCCCCATGCACCACCACCAGATCCTCCGAAAGTGGTATCATTTTGTTCGTTAGACCTTCCTGAATAAGATTAGACATGTTACCAAGAAATCTGTAGGGATGGAAACCGGTTTCCCGCCATTTTTCAAAATGGCCGCCACGAAAAATTAACTTTTCTTATATCTCAGGTTCTGATGCACCTAATTTTGGTGTCTATACCCATGTTTTCAGGGTCAAAGAATCCATTAAAGTTAATGGGAATTGCATTTGACCAACCGGAAACTGGTTTTCCGCCATTTTCCAAGATGGCCGCCAAAATCCCCAATTTTTACCCATATTTTCAGGGGGCCGGAAAAAAACTGCGGGACACAACGTGCCGGGGGTGGGGGGTACCTAGGCGTAAAAAATTTACACGTAAATTTTGTCCTTATTCATTTAGGGGGGGTTGTCGGAAAAAATTGCATATAATTTTTTTCCAAATATGTATTTTCAGACTAACAACTTCAATTTTCTCTCATTTTATAGAATATGGATTAACCTTAATATCCAAATCATAATATACATGAGTAGTACACTCCATCTAAACATTTGGATAACGACTGTCTTGGTTTACATGTGATATTGACCCCATTAACCCTCTTAATAATGCCGACTATGTCAGTGTCTATCAGTCGAATGCAGAATTCTACCCTGCGATCGCTTATCTGGCAAATTGTTACTGCAGAACTATCTGAACTATCCCATGTATTAAACAATTTCTCCTCCAATGGTATCAGAAAACAGTTATATGCTGGTATCTCACTCATCTCATTTGCATCTTTTTCAAAGTCGAGGTAATGACTAGTTGTCATTTTTTAAAGTGCATACAAAGCGTTGCGATCACCAATATACATGTTTGTACATGTCATGACATCACGAGGTACAAATCTGTGTTCTACTGGTAGACAATGACCATTTTAGTCATAATAATCTAAACAAAGTTACCAAGCACCTTCTCGTGAATTGTATGCTCCGGTGTTTTTTTCGGTTTCCGGTCAAACCGAGTTGTTGTCCGGCTGGGGTAGATTTGATTTTTCTGGGGGGGGGGGGGGAAACGGTCAGTGGAAAAAAACTGCAGTTTTTGCTGTTTTTTGGGGGGGGTACCCAAACCGAAGAAAACACTTTTTTCCACCCTGTGTCTGCAGTTTTTTTCCGGCTCCCCCTGATATTTTCATCAAAAAATCTCGGAGAAACATCATTTGGATCCCCAAACCCATGTTTTCTAGTCCAAAGAAATCAACTATAATGATGATGATATTTGATTATTTACTTTTGGTAGATATCTTCAATTTCAAAATGGTTGCCAAGCAAAATTTAATGATGTAAATGGTGGGTCTTTCTAGCATGTACATGTATTATTCATGATGATGAATGCAAATCTGAAAAAATAATTCTCCTTTCTGAACTTAAGAATCCAGAAGAAAAGTTCAACAAAATTCAGGAAGTTTCTAGACTGAGGTTAGCAGAACCTGCAAGTTCAGTTCATCGTAGAGCGAACATTTGTGAAAAAATTCCAACGAAATATGCACCAGACTTTCAGTACGGTTATCACCGCGAGTGCTACCAAAAGTTCCCTGCTAACTTAAATCGTCTTAAAGTATAAGAGGAGGATGAAGCAATTCCAGGACCATCTTCCCAGACAACAAGGAGGTCATCAAAAGAGTTTGAGAAATTCATATTTAAAGCGGACTGTATTTTCTGTCGAAAGGAAGAGTGCAAAAAAGTTAAAAGTGGAGGTAAATGGACAACTGAACCCCTCAGTAAATTCAATATGGAGACGGTGATTCTGTTCTGCAAGTTGCTGAACAGAAAAAAGACTGACCTCCTAACAAGAATAAGAGGGTATGATTTGTTCGCGTGCGAAGCACAGTTCCACCGCACCTGTCGCAAGCAGTATGTAAATATATCTGTTCACTGGAGAAGTGAGGCAAAAACTCGGCAAAGTGCGATGGAACTTGCTCATCGGTGTGCATTCGATCAAGTTTGTGTTACTGTATAAAAGACTATTATTGTAAAACATGGTGTGGTGAAACTGACTGATCTGCTCAAGGACTCATCTGCAGAAAACACCTTTCCCAAACCCGATGTAGAAAACCTCAGATGTAAACTAATGAAATCCTACTCAGAGTCACTATCATTTGTTCAATTGGAAGAGAAAGGGTAATTCCGGCCAAAATTAGTGTACAGTTCTGCAATTTCGGCTGGAAATCCAATGGCTTTGGCATATGAGTTGAGTTCTGCCGATAAAACTAGTGATGTTGCCCTTGAACTCCGTCAAGCTATAAAGACTGCATTCCAGACAAGTGATAGCCTTCCGTGGCCTGTGACTGCCAATCATCCTGTATCACGATGCCATGGGCCGTGTGCACTGATCATGTAGTCGTAAGCTGATCGAAATTATCAAAGTCAGAATGAAACATTGATCTACCGACAGGATTCCTCACTATCTGCGGTGACAAGACCTTTGACGACTCTTGTACTGCTGTTGCCAATGCAGTCTCAAGTTCGACAGAGAATGAATAGTTCTCACAGTGTCCAAATCTGTTTATCAAGGTGATGAGTTCTGCACTGCGGAACATGTGACGTAAAGTCATACACAGAAGAATATGCTTGGGCATTTTCCATTCACCATTCGTAGTTGCACGACACAAGTCTTGCCCAAGGGATTGCACGACGCGACTCTTTGTATCAGATACAGTGATATTGCTTTTACACACCAACAGCACATGCAAAAACTTGTCTAGTTCATCTGGAAGCATACTCCTTGAAGTCTCAAAGTCATTGGCAATCACAGGCCACGGAAGGCTATGACTTATCTGGAATACAGTCTTTATAGAAAACTTAATCAGATTTCGCGAAGCGAAATCTGAAAGTTTTCATGACGGTAACGCGCATGAGATCCGTATACCTATGAAGCTGTATTATTGTGTTCTATATATAGTTCACGTTACCTGAGAATAGTATCAGAGCACGCGCTTAACGTAACGTAAAGTGGCGCCCTCTTAAATGAAAGGCGCAATAAAAACGATTTCCCTATTGGTCAGATTGTCTATCTTAACCAATCAGATTTGACGTTGCATAGACATGGTTGTTGCTAAGCCTTGTAGTTCAAATACAGAACTCACCACCTCGGCGTTAGTATTTCCACAAATTACCTATTATCACACAACAAAAGGATGAGATGAAAACTATATACATAGAAGGTGAGTGATCTAAATAAAAAATTGTACTTCATATATTGTTTCGGACCGAAAAATGTCACCGAAACACTTCTTTTACTGTGATTTGAGATTTCCGTTGTTTGAGTCTGACTTGGTCAAGTTTGTGTTTGAAACTGACAGTTTCAAACTCTGAGTCTTCAAGTTTGTTATTTCAATGAATGATTAACTGAAAGTTAACTTGGCAAGATGACTAGATCATAGGTGCCATCAACTGAATGAATTTAATCGCAAAAATGCGTCTAATTTATCAAGTCTCGGCAGTCTCTGTTCCAACTCCAAAGCTTAACAACAGTTGTCATTAGCGAAGACCGGAAAAAAATCAAAACACATTTCCGGTTATTCAAACAAGCCTTACAAGGTGAAGGACAAGGTCGGGACCATTCTCAAAACAAAAATTAAAATCCTTGAAATTGAAATGAAATTAGGCTTCATCTTGGACGTGAGTAATTATTCTGCTTCGTCTTTTCAACGTGGATTTAGCGGGCGTTAATTCAAAATTATCTGATTGTAATTAATGGCCAGATTTCCGGTGAATACCGTGAATCGTGATCACATTTACCAGTTTACACTAGTCACCTGGTCACAACGTGAATTCAAGGATTGTACTATTTGTATATACATTCCGCTTTGTTTAATTTGAATGTGAATACTACTAGTGCTAGTTTTGTGAAAGTAACATAAATAGGATACATAAATACACGGAGACACGCTTGTCCTAAACGACATATCAACACAAGTAAGAAGAAGTAAGATGGATGCTGGGTGTTTATGTCTAGATCATGCCATGAATCGGCATGATTCATGAATCTCTACTAAAGCTAGTACGCCGTAGAGATCATATTCCACCTTTACAATTCCCAGGAAGTTTTTTTAAGTTTTGACAGGGAACCTTATAAAGTAACGCGGGGAATGTACTTCTTTGTTCATACCTGTTGCTTAATGATTTATTCATCGGTAAGTGAAGTTCCCGGCCAGCTCGAGATTATATTATTTACGTGACTTTTGAGACCCGATTCCGCGATAAATATTTATTTTATTCCTTGTCACGAAAATTATTGTTGTAAGGCCAAAGTAAAAAGATACTATGTTTACGTACATCGACCGACCCTAAAAATAACCCGCCGACCCTAAACTTTTTATTGATATTTTGAGAAAAAGTCAAAATTTTCTAAAATTTACTGTTTTTTACCACTAATGCTCATAAATATTGATGTGTGCAAAACACATGGTTTCTAACATATCCCTGTGAAAAGTGACCATGAATTGTCTCAAAGGCCCCAGGTGTGTGATGGGTTGTGGATTGATGGGCATACATTTTGCAATTTTAATTTCCTGAGAGTGTATCTCAGACTATCTCCTGCCTGCTTTTACAGTTCTTTATGTCTTGTTTGGGACGTATGGAACACTATCAACAGACATGGTGGGTGTATATATACATGTATAGAGGTTATCACCACATATGTTAGGAGTATAGCTACTGTCTCCAAAAACCAGGCATGCTCGGTGGACGTATTGGCTACCCCCAGACAATGGGTTGTAGTCGTCACAATACAAGTACAGTACAGTATATATAATGGCGGTATTATTGGTAAAATTCTTATAAAAAGTTAGTGACATCAATTTCCTACCAAGTTTATAGCCAAATTTATGAAAATGTGCTACATGTCATGTATGTGAATAATAAAAAAACACACCTAAGCATGAAATTTGATTTTTTTATCAACCTTAATCAAGTTAATGTATATTTCCAGTTTCCACCGTGTTGATCAAGTAATACTTTCCCCACAACACGGGTTGGCATTTTATGTCACTTCGGTCGATGTAGTTCAATATTTCTGCAGCTGGATAAAAAATATCGAAATAAAATTAAAAACAAAAATTTCCCTACCTACCTACCCTAATTTTTTCGCTCTTGAAACATACAATCTGTTTTCTTTGGCCTAAGCGACAACGCGAAAGCAATTCTGTAAAATCGAGCTGGGAACTTCACGTACCGATGAATAAATCATTAAGCCACATGCAGGTACATGTATGAACAAAGAAGTACATTCCCCATGTTATTTTTTTTGGCTTTATAAGGTTTCCTGTCAAAACTTAAAAAAAGTTCCCGGGTTTTGTACAGGTGGAATATGATATCTACGGGCGTCAGCTTTAGTAGAGATCCATGGCATGATCTAGTTTATGTCATGATGACATGTAAATCCTACCACACAGTGGCGCTCTCTATTTGTGGAACTTTTGGGCAAATTGCATGCTGCTTCGGGGAAGGTTGTGCAAACTTACTGTAATTTCTACATTTCAGTCCGTTTATACCTATAATTCCAGGGGGGGGGGGTGAATTTGTTTTTTTCCGCAACTAAAAAAAAAAAGTCCTGCTTGTTTTTTTAGTGTTTTGACAACGAGTTGGGCTTCAAAACCACTTTGAATGAGAGAAATAATGTAATTCTAACTGGTAAAGTGACTGCAGGCAGTTATCGTGTTGTATTTTGAAATCCAAGATGGCCGCTGGCAGCCATGTTTTTTTGGCCGAATGACCTCAAAATGACTCATTCCTATTTACATGTCCATGTTAACATCCATGATAAATAGTATGCACAGAAAACTGCCGAAAACTGCCGAAAACGGAAAAAAAATTGGCGATGGGGGTGGGTGGGTACAAAAAATGATCGAAAGGGGAAAAATGCCATACATGCCTGAAATTTTTTTCCGACCCCCCCCCCCCCCCTCCCCCCCCCCCCCGATAATTCAAGTTATTTGAAATGTGTTTTGCTGCGTACATTCAATGCATATTCTGAACTGATAGTGTGGCCTTTTTTTGGAACTTCTCCGGGTACCAAATTCATTTGTTACAGAGTGTTTATTTTAGCTTCTAGGCATGGAATAGGATGCTATTACAAATGAGAAACAAAGTATCATTATACGAGGTCATCATTCGTCACTGCGTGCTGAAATTTCAATAATTTGTCCAAGTCTAAAAGACTAAATTGAATCGCGATATGCATATAATATCATATCATTAGCACCAATAGTGCTATCAAGTGCCAATCACTGTAGCAGAAGTGTACATGCAATATCCAGTTCATTGAATGAATCATGAGTATAACCTGGTTGAAATACTACTGTGTGGCGAGTCACACTCGTCTTCGGGCTATTGAGGCCATGTATACATGGTGTTATGAACGGTTTGTATTGTGAATGGGTTAAATTATCTGCTCGTAAACCCTCACAGTAGACAATTTTATACCAGGTTCTATTCAGTATTCAGAAATAGCTCGCAATGGAAATTTGCATGGTACATATTTTGTTAAGATTTTTTGGTCAAAGGTGGTAGCCAGATATTTGGTTTAAATAACCATCAGTGGCAGTGCTTTGGTTTGTTTTGTCCATCAGTCTGTCTGGATCACTTTATGTTTTACTTTTACAAACATATTTCAGAGTTAATAAATGGCTGATATATAGAGTCCTGACGAATCTTCCAAAATGAGGACTTAGCCCACCAGATGTACACAGGTACAATGAACCTAAATGCCTGACTTAAATAACTAATAGTTGTATTAAATGCTATTTCTAAATCATGTATATGAACCCCATGTTATGTAAACAAACAGTATGTAAATAGTATGAGATAACCAAAACACTAATCGCCAGATATACCCCATGCATTAAGTGAACTTTGGTTAGAAATTCCACCAAATTGTTTATAACGTATCAGTTTAGCGCTAGCTAACCCTCACCTTTTGTTGGGACGGTTTACACTAAGACTCACTACTCACGCATCGTTTAGTGTATGACTCATATATATGCGACCATGTTTGTATTATAGTTATAATTGTTCGTTCTTCAACTTAACCACGTGTTCTTTCACTTTATACATCTCTCCAATTCCCCAATATTTGGTCACTCGAACCTGACTACCAGCTAAAATGGCTGATAGACAACAGAGAATACGCCGAGCACATCGAGGACAAAGTTCCAAACTGCTGAAGCTACTTGAAGAAGCGTTGGTACAACAGAACACAACGGAAACAACTCTCGTTCTGGCCAACTTAAAAAGAAAGCTAGCAGAACTCGAAGAGATCGATAAAAAGCTAATTTCCCTGTCTGACGAGAAGGACGATAATTTCGAAGATATTATCATTGAAGCGGATGAGTTTCTTTACGGATTGAATAAACGCATAAATGAAGGAGATATCGCACTGAATGCCCTCTTCCTGGAGAAAAAAGACAAAGTCGAGTCA
Organism: Siphonodentalium dalli; assembly: GCA_032622095.1. Classification (NCBI taxonomy): domain Eukaryota; kingdom Metazoa; phylum Mollusca; class Scaphopoda; order Gadilida; family Siphonodentaliidae; genus Siphonodentalium; species Siphonodentalium dalli. The sequence continues at coordinate 42,261,747 of CP136063.1, read as the reverse complement.
ATTGAACACAAACCACCTCCCCGATCACAAAATGTTATCCTTCCAAGGACTGATCTACCAATGTTCGCTGGTGACATAATGCAATGGCAAACATTTTGGGAACTCTTTGATTCCTCTGTAAATTCCTGCACACAATTGAGAGATATCGATAAGTTCATCTACCTCAAGAATTCCCTGGCGGGAGACGCAAAATCGTGTATATATGGACTACCGCTAACATCTGCTAATTACAACAATGCACTAGAGCTGCTGAAAGCTCGATTTGGGAAAACTCATCGAATCATAGACTCTCACATGAAACATCTGGCAGATCTACCTCGAGTCACCTGGAACCTTCTCTCCATTCAGACATTTTATGACTACCTGGAGTCGTCCATTCGTGCGCTTCAATCTCTTGATAAGCCCGAAGAATCTTATGAGACAATGCTTCTACCCATTCTTTGGGATAAGCTTCCTTTCCAGCTAAAAAGCAATATGGCGAGAACTCATGGTAATACGGAATGGAAGCTAAACGAATTTCGGAAACTTCTTCAAGCTGAAATAGCTGTTCTGGAATCATGTCAACCAGATAAAGAACATAACACAACATCAACTACCAGTATGGACGATATTTTAGGTACGGTAACATCCCTCATCATCCCAACCACTGGGAACCGACCGAGAGTGTGTGTGTTTTGCTCAGGAAAACATTTTCCATCGGACTGCACTTCATTGAAAGACGTGGATTCCAGACTTAATTACATACGAAATCACGATTTGTGTTTCAATTGCTTGGGTAGACATAGGGTTAATGTTTGCAGGTCGCTGAAACGGTGTTTAGTCTGTAAAGCGAAGCACCATACAAGTATCCATCGGACCAGTAAACCGGAAACAGTTACTACCGAAGTGAGAATGTCTGCACCAAATCCAGACACAACTGTTGCCACGGCAGCAGCATCATCACCCGCCAATGTGTATCTAAAAACGGCGGTGGCAGACGTTTACGATAGGGAATGCTACAATCATGCAGTGGCACACTTACTATTCGACGATGGGTCGCAGAGATCCTTTATTTCGGCTAAATTTGCCAATGAACTTGGACTACACCCTGAGAAAAAGGAGAATCTCACAATATCAAGCTTTGGATCAGAGACACAAACTTGTCGCGAACTTGATGAAGTTACCATCCATATAGCGAGCGATACGTCCTTTGTCGCCGTCAAAGCCCTGATTGTCCCTACAATAACAAAGGCACTCACTGTAGCTGTTAGACATCGTCGTGACTTACCTGAACTGTCTGGCCTTAAACTAGCACACCCACTCAATTATAGTTGTGAGGCGTTCGATGTTTCTGTACTTATAGGGAGTGACTTTTACTACTCGTTTGTTGAAGACCACCATATCAAGACAGGAAATGGACCAATAGCTGTCAAATCGAAGTTAGGTTATTTACTCTGTGGACCGTCACTTACAACGCAAGCAACTCTAACGACAACGTCATTGAACGTCCTCACGCAACCGGACAACTTGGATTTGAAACGATGCTGGGAACTCGAAACAATAGATATCGGAGCTGATGAGACGATTCCACAATCAAGTTTCATGGATGAGTATGGCGTATCTACTGATATCGAAAAAGCCTTCTGGAACATCCCACGAGACACTCTTCTGTCGAATAACATCAGCACCGGGAAGGAATTTTCGCAACAAATCAATGATACGGATGATCTCACTCCATCTCACTTCCTGAATGGTCGACTTGCAACATTACCTCACCCAGACGTATGCGATGACGAACTGACTGATCCAAATTTTAACATCAATTCCACCGAGTTAAAAAGACGTGGACAAAAACGCACAGTGTTATTACAGTCCTTCAAACACCGCTGGGCTCATGAGTATCTGATAAATCTAAGAGAGTTTCGCCGCATTAAACATGGTTCAGTTTTACAGATAGATCAACAGGTCAAAACCAAGTTATCCCCATCCGTGCAAATCGCAATTGAAAAGGAGCAACGACCAACGCGATCCGCAACCGAGCGCGCGAATGAACGAATACGCACGATATTTTTCAACGATGGTTAAACATTGTGGCGGGGAGTATGTTGGGACGGTTTACACTAAGACTCACTACTCACGCATCGTTTAGTGTATGACTCATATATATGCGACCATGTTTGTATTATAGTTATAATTGTTCGTTCTTCAACTTAAAGATGGATTATCTCTTTAAATAACAAATTTTAAATAGTTGCGTGGGTATAAAATAATAGATATGAACTGAACACCTATGTCCGGAAAAGCTTCTATCAATTAATATTGATTTTATTTCGAATATTAAATCGGGCCCATTTATGTTACTATTTTTAGAACCGACCATTCGGATGAGACCGTATTGCGATATAGAGCACTGAGCTGTCCATACGGCTACGCAACGAATGTCAAATGTCACAGATTGATTGTTTGTATTGTTTTGTTCCACAGATATAAGCGATAATGAGTATAATTAACGTTTATTTGTGACAAAATTGCACAATATAATTTCTGGTCTTGGTTAACAGTAACCACTATTGTTCGTTAGCTGAACAAATACGCCTTTTTAGACCAAAAAGTATTCGAAATAAAATTAATATTAATCGATAGAAGCATTTCCGAACATGAGTCTTCGATTCAAATCTAATATTTTATACCCCGGTAACTATATAATACATGTTTACAAAGAGATAATCCACCTTTAACCACGTGTTCTTTCACTTTATACATCTCTCCAATTCCCCAATACCTTTCAAGATTTCGGTGTTGAATGAGTCACTGCGAATAAGTCTCCTAAACACATTCCTCGCTGTTGAGTGTTGTTCTTATATTATTGCTCACTCTATATGTGCTGTATATAAACAAACGCTCGACTCACACAATGTGTGTTTTGAGGATAATATGGCATTCATACTATCATAGTATTATACTATTATAGTATAATATTAGTAAATTCTTTACAACATACAGGGTCAGGGTATTATAATTTAGTAACTGGTATTCCTAAATTATAACCTATAACGAAGGCCATCCATGTCTTAACCAATAAGGTCCAAATGATATGTATGCTTTCAGTAACAGTGCGTGGAACATACATTCAATTGTTATATACCGGTGCATGTCCGTGAAATATAAATACACGGCACCTTTGAAACCGGATTTAAACCGGCACATGCGACTTGAGAATATACTTCAAAGTATCAACCTGTGTGGGGTACAATTATTATTCATCTAATCTAATTGTTTATTTACATATCATGGCCTTGGATGGAGTAAGTTTTCGAATAACGTAGTATGTTCTTATCATATTAGCTTGATGGAGTTCAAGGGCAACATCACTAGTTTTATGAGCAGAATAATACGTGTTTACAAAGAGATAATCCACCTTTAACGAGAATAACATTGATTAGAAACATATGCTTCAGATAGAGGATGCAGTATGGTGAACTCGTATCATTTAATAACACGCTTGTTGTTAAAGGTGGATTATCTCTTTGTAAACATGTACTATATAGTTACCGGGGTATAAAATATTAGATTCGAATCGAAGACTCCTGTCCGGAAATGCTTCTATCGATTAATATTAATTTTATTTCGAATATTTTCTGGTCTAAAAAGGTGTGTTTGTTCAGATAACGAACAATAGTGGTTACTGTTAACAGAGACCAGAAATTTTATTGTACAATTTTGTCACAGATAAACGTTAATTATACTCATTATCGCTTATAACTATGGAACAAAACAATACAAACAATCAATCGGGTACATTTGACTTTCGGTGCGTAGCCATAGGAACAGCCCAGTGCTCTATATCGCAATATGGTATCATCCGAATGGTCTGTTCTAAAAATAGTAACATAAACGGTCCCGATTTAATATTCGAAATAAAATCAATATTAATTGATAGAACCTTTCCGGACAGGGGTCTTCAGTTCATATCTATTATTTTATACCCACGCAACTATTTAAAATTTGTTATTTAAAGAGATAATCCATCTTTAACTAAACGGACACGAATTGCACATTATGGTTTAGTATAGCATATTCTTTGTATCAGTTTTTCCATCAAATTCAGAGTCTTAGTCTATTTTGATTAGAAGTTATCGCATCTTATGGACGGGCAAAATGTTGAAATTTTCGATATTTTTCATGAAATAAATAAAAAAAATTCAGCAAAAAAATTATTTTGCATGAAATAAAACTATCCGTTCTTATTGATCACATAGGTAAGACTTTGTCCAATATAAAAACGCTTGGAATATGTTTCTAAACCTAACGTGTGAATTTTTATGTATTTTGTAGTGAATTAAAATATCTTCGGCAAATTTTGAGAGAGAAAAAGTGGTAAACAGGCTGTAGTATCTCTATGCCCCAGCAGATCGCTGATCACCTCCAATGTCATAAAGCACCTGGAGAATACCTATCAGGAAATACCAGTCACAATTTCTGCGCTCTCCGGTCGCACCTACCTCCGCCACAGCCTGGTCTATGTCTTATATTGAGTCACATTAGTTCATAACATAGCGATCACCTGTATACACTGTCTTATGTTGGGTCACATTAGTTGACTGCGCCAATTATATAACTCTGAAAGGGTTGATTACAAGTTTGGATTCTCGTGTGTACAATCATATGCGCATAGTGTATGAATACCTTCCCTCATATCACACATGTGTGATCGGTTGAACTGTTTCTCACATATATCACACCCAGGTTTCTAGTGTGGATTCTCTTATGTGTTATCAGATCTCCCACTCGAGGAAAGATTTTCTCCACATATATCACACCCATGTGGACAGTCTTATGTGTGAATTGTCATGTGTTTCGCCAGGGTACTCGAATGAGCGAACGATTTCTGACATTTATCACACTGATATGGCCTGTCACCTGTGTGAATTAGTATATGCTTCATCAGAGTACTTGACTGGGCGAAGGATTTCTCACATATATCACACTGAAAAGGTCGTTCGCCAGTGTGGATTCTCATATGCACACTCAGATTTCCAGAGTGTGCAAAGACTTTCCCACAGATATAACACGTGTGTGAGTCGTTGCCTGTATGCATTTTCCTATGTCGCGTCAGATTACTTGACCGAGCGAACAATTTCTCACAAACATCGCACTGATACGGACGATCACCTGTGTGGATTTTCTTATGGCTAGTTAGACTTCCAGAGCGTGAGAATACTTTACTACATATCTCACACGCGTGTGAGCCATTGCCTGCATGTATTTTCTTATGTTGCGTCAGATTACTCGGGTCAGCAAATGATTTTCCACATATGTCACACGCGTGTGGACGTTCTCCTGTGTGAATTACCTTGTGTCTCGTCATGGTACTTGAATCAAAGAACGATTTCTCACATATATCGCACTGATATGGTCGGTCACCAGTGTGAATTCTCTTATGGGTAGTCAGATCCCCAACTCGTGGAAATAATTTCCCACATATGTCACACCCATGTGGGCGGTCTCCTGTGTGAATTATCCTGTGTTTCGTCAGGGTACTCGAATCGGTGAACGATTTCTCACAAACATCGCATTTATATGGACGATCGCCGGTGTGGATTCTCTTATGTCTAGTAAGATTTCCAGAGAGTGTGAATACTTTTCCACATATATCACATTCGTATGAGCAATCGCCTGTATGAATTTTCCTATGTTGCGACAGATTATCTGACTGAACGAACGATTTATCGCATATATCGCACTGATACGGACGATCGCCTGTGTGGATTGTCTTATGTCTAGTCAAATTTCCAGATTGTGTGAATACTTTCCCGCATATATCACACTCGTGTGAGCTATCGCCTGTGTGGATTTTCTTATGTTGCGCCATATTACTTGAGTCAGTTAACGATTCCTAACCTATATCGCACTGAAAAGGTCGATCAATAGTGTGGGTTCCCTATATGTGCAGTCATATTCCAATTGCATACATAGTTGGTAAACCCAACTAATCAAACAGAGCTAGACGCTTTCGATAGTGTTCTGATAATTTACGTCAGGTTTACGGACTATTGCATGCAATGCTTTCAAATAAGTATCACGCATTGACGCATTGGAAGACATTTCTCTGACCAACGAAGGAATGTCTACTTTTTTTCCGCGGCTGTGATAATAATTTCAATATAAACAAAAACCCGTAGTTACAGCCGACACAATCAATGAATCATTGTCGACAACAAATATTTACTTTGTCACTGTTTGTTCCTCAGAAGTACGGTAACATTTCAAAATCGGGTTTTGTAGAAAAAACAGCGTTTTGGGAGATAGAAGCACAACAGCCAGGTGTCACCGGTAATATAATGTTATAAACAACGTATGTGATCACAACAAGATAACAGCAGACAAGAAGGAAAGTAATTTCAAACGAAAATGAAGAATATATTATTAAAAGTACCGTACCTGATTTCTGGTCTGTTCTATACGGGGCCGTTATTGAACGTTTAACACAGTCTATGCATGGATACAGTCAAACTCCAGGCAGAGTTATCTCCCATCGCTCCGCTGAGATACCACTCACATAAGGACATTAATTGGTCAGGATTTCTTTCGTGTTTTAGTCCTTATGTTTTAGGATTTAGCTGAATATATTTCATCTTTACCTTATGTGGTGATATTTGTCTGAACAATACGCATTAGGGTACATGGAATAAGCCAATGGAACCAAAATTGTCACTTTGACTTAAAATTTCCATCAAGAAGGCGGTAAAATTTTGGAGCATGGTAGATATTGCCCCAGCGCGCCTTGTAATTTCTTAAAACTGTGGCTGATAAATGGTATTGACTAAGATACATTCAATACTAACATTGCTGTTGCACCTTGGTTAATAGTAGCTAAATATTGTAACCACTGACATTACCAAAATTATTGCATTTTTCTCACACAAAAGTAACATCGGCAAAATTAACTTTTCAGGTTTGGACCATTTTCTCAAGTAAAATTTAACTTTCTTTCAAGAAAACGTAGCAAATTGCAATTGTTAAATTTGAACACAATATGAATCGGACACATTTGGAGTGATTAAATTGTTTGTTTGTAACAAACAATTAGTCTTAAGAGTGTAACATTCGTGGTTAAACTGGTATCTGTTTCAGCGGAACAACCGTATAGTCAAAGTTCCAGTTTGTGTTAATACTTTCCCGCATATATCACACTTGTGTGAGCCATCACCTGTATGGATTAACCTATGTTCCGTCAGATGACTTGACTGGGTGAAGGATTTCTCACATATATCAAACTGATACGGACGTTCACATGTGTGGATTCTCTTATGTACAGTCAGATATCCAGAATTTGCTAATGTTTTTTTTCCGCCTATGTAACACTTCTGTGAGCCATCACCTGTATGGATTTTCCTTATTGCATCAGAGCACGGGACTCGACGAACGATTGTTCACATATATCGCACTAATATGGATGATCTCCTGTATCGATTCTGTTATGGGTAATCAAGACATATATCGCACCGATATCTCCTGTATCGATTCTCTTATAAATGTTCAGTTAGACGTCAGTGTCGATTCTCTTATGTTCAGTTAGACTTCCGTATTGTGTGAATGCTCTCCCGCATATATCACACTCATTAGGGCGATCTTCTGTCTCCTCAGAATACTTGAGCCAATGAACGTTTTCTGACATACCGGTATGTCACACTGATAGGCATACGGACGGTCACATGTGTGGATTCTCTTTTGTACAGTAAGAGTCCAGAGCACGTGAATACCTTCACGCATATATCGCACTTACAAGTGTGCGCCATCACCTGTGTGGATTGACTTAATATGTTGTGTCAGAGTACTTGACTGAGCGAACGATTTCTCACACACATCGCACTGATACGGACGATCACCTGTGTGGATTCGCATGTGTTTAGTTAGACTTCCAGGGTGTGCAAATACTTTCACGCATATACCACACTTGTGTGCGCGATCACCTGTATGTATTGTCCTATGTTGCGTTAGATGATTTGACTGCGTGAACGATTTCTGACATATATCACACTGATACGGTCGATCACCTGTGTGTATTCTCTTATGTTCAGTCAGATATCTAGAACTTGCGAAAACTTTTCCACATATATCACACTTGTGTGATTTATTTATATTACCTGTATGAATTTGTTTATGTTGAGTCAGAGTACTCTTGTCAGCGAACGATTTCTGACATATATCACACTGGTATGGACGATCACCAGAGTGGACTCTCTTATGTCTAGTCAGATGTCCCAATTGGTTGAATGCTTTCCCGCATATATCACACTTGTGTGATCCATCACCTGTATGGACTAATATCATATGTTGCTTCAGAGAACAGGACTGAGAGAACGATTTCTCACATATATCGCACTGATATGGACGGTCACCAGAGTGGATTCTCTTATGTACAGTCAGATGTCCCAATTGATTGAATGCTTTCCCGCATATATCACACTTGTGCGATCCATCACCTGTATGGATTATCCTATGTTGCGTCAGTGTACTTGACCGAACAAACGATTTCTCACATATATCACACTTATACGGACGATCACCCGTATGGATTATCCTATGTTGCGTCAGTGTACTTGACCGAGCAAACGATTTCTCACATATATCGCACGGATATGGACGGTGACCAGAGTGGATTCTCGTGTGCCTAGTCAGTTCTCTGGAGCATGCAAATACTTTTCCGCATATATCACACTCATGTGGATAATTATTACCTGCAAGCATTTTCTTATGTTGAGTCAGATTACTCGAGTCAGAGAATGATTTCTCATATATATCACACGTAAAAGGACGATCACGTGTGTGGATTATCTTATGCAGTCAAGATATATTGACAGAGTGATCGCCCAAAATGAAGTCAGATGTCGCCAACATCCGAATAGTTCACCGCATTTAATGGATTTGTGTGGAGTCCGTGGCTTATCTCCTGTTTGGTTTCTCTTTTGTTCGGATGACGGAGCGGGTGTCGGGTGAATATTCGCGCTCTGTTAGTGCTATCCACATTATTCTCTTCGCACAGAGGTAGTCCAACAAATTAGCACAGAGGGTGAAACATTCAAAGAAATTCATATGAAATGGACACCGCGGCGCGTTCTGGTCAATTAAGGGAGGTTTACTGTGTTCCACGACTGATGCTGATGTCACAACCCTCCATTATGGCTGACAAGATCATTGTCGACAACAGCTCTAGAAACATCTTTTTATTTGTTCATTTGAAGTAACATTTCAAAATCTGGTTTCATAGAATGGGTATATGTATTGGGCGATAATTTAACCCAACAGCCAAGTAATACATTCATAGCTTTCAAGAATCAGTGAATGTTTAGAGTTCCCAACGAGGTATGTAATTTACCGGGACTTGCACAAAGGCGCACGACGGGTTTTCCGTAGTTGAGCCGACAAAGGAGCATTGTGTGGCTCTGCGGTAACGTGATCCTTTTATTGACAAACCCGCAGGCGCTGACAGTTCTATTGAGGCTGCGGATATCCACACACCTGCATGTCATGAACTTGTCAATGTAAACAAAAGCAAAACAGTGGATTGCGACGTATACAGAGCCAGTTAACATACATGGCGCCAGACAATTTAATCATTCATGCTTCGGTTGTTCTGGCTTTTTGAAATCGCGGCAAAGCAGAGACTGCAAAAAAAAAAAAAAAAGGATTATGATAATATAATATGATTGCACATGTATGCCAGTACAATATATTATATATGGGCCTTAATTATCTACATGTTTATTCTCGTATAGTATGTATCATAATCTTATTATAGTACCGACATTTGCGCATTGAATAATGTTTTAATATGATATAATTTAGTCATAAATATACGTAAAACTAGAACAATTAAATTCAATACAGAAATAATTTTCTTTGATATTACCTTGTATAAAAGTGAATTGTCGGCGCTATTATAAGATTGTGCATTTGATGTATGTAATTGTTGTAATTGATGTTCGTATATGCTAAGGAAAGACACAGAGGTGCAGATGTCATTAAGATTACCACGCAGGTGCATGGGCGTGGTTTACTCCCTTTGACGCGCCGAAGTCGTGCGGAATTGGATTACATGTTGTCACAAACAGGCATGGTCTTCTAAGACGCGTGTTGGTAATTATGATCACATCGTGCGTGAATCGGATTAGGACCAGACAAATGGGCAGTGCCTAATTAAAGGTGGATTATCTCTTTGTAAACATGTATTATATAGTTACCAGGGTATAAAATATTAGATTTGAATCGAAGACTCCTGTCCGGAAATGCTTCTATCGATTAATATTAATTTTATTTCGAATATTTTCTGGTCTAAAAAGGTGTGTTTGTTCAGCTAACGAACAATAGTGGTTACTGTTAACAGAGACCAGAAATTATATTGTGCAATTTTGTCACAAATAAACGTTAATTATACCCACTATCGCTTATATCTGTGGAACAAAACAATACAAACAACCAATCTGTGGCATTTGACATTCGATGCGTAGCCGTAGGAACAGCCCAGTGCTCTATATCGCAATAAGGTCTCATCCGAATGGTCGGTTCTAAAAATAGTAACATAAATGGGCCCGATTTAATATTCGAAATAAAATCAATATTAATTGATAGAAGCTTTTCCGGACATAGGTCTTCAGTTCATATATATTATTTTATACCCACGCAACTATTTAAAATTTGTTATTTAAAGAGATAATCCATCTTTAAAAGTGTTGGCGTATTTCCGAATCTTGATTCACGTTCTTTTCGCCAATTGAGATTGGAGCGGGCAAGTCGCATTAATGCTTTGCGTTTTGTCGCTATTCGTCTTGACTGGTCTCGGATAGCTCGTGAGATTATGCGGTCGTTCTGCAAAGAACTTAGCCGCGCGGGCAATTCAGTGTGAGTGACTTCGGATTTAGCAGCGGATATGGAGTTAGTCCCATCTGCCTTAGTCGCCGCCTTGGACAGATAGTGCGTTGTGGATACCCTTAACTGAACTCAGGCTAAGGGGGGCTTCGTGTACCTGTCTGTGGAATACAGAACAGCAGCTTGTGATCACCAGAGGCAGTCGGTTCTGAGCAGGTATGTCACCACCGGGGTAGAGAATGGGATGAAGTAGAACACGAAGGCCCATTCACTCAACCGCAGTTCAAAGGGCTGAGTGGAGAAAGAAGACAGCTGTTGATCGGCCGGCTGTCCCTCTCCAAACGGTTGCGACGACTGGTGGTCACCAGCCAGAAGCCGTCGGCAGACAGGAGCTATCTGAAACACACACAGGTGACCCCAGTAAATATTGTATTTGAAATTTTTATTTCGCTTGATCACATGCGCATGTAATATTGCTGATTTATTTCCAGTTTCTTAAATAGGCCATTATCATATGACGTAAGCTACTTTCTGAATTCGATGTCTAAACTCCTTGTCTAATTTCACCCGAGAAGGTAATATGACGACACACATTCAAGTTCCAATACTCAACATTGATGTCCAGTAAATATTTTATTTTGAAATTTTATTTTGCTCGATCACACGCATGTGGTATTGCTAATCAGGTTTTAAAAGGGCAACTGGCATTCGGGAACCTCTATGTATGCCTTCCCATTTCTAAATTCTGTGGATTATCACCGACCTCAATAACACTTGCATATTTATATAACATGTATATATTTGTATATATGCTGTCCTAAATTGAGGAGGTTAACACTAAATATAATCAGAGTCAGCGCATCGCGGGAGGCTCATATCAACCATGCCGTCGTCGAGACAAGAAGACTTATGGACGACGATATCACCCCGGACATCCCTGTCACCGAATTCGTGGTGGAGATGGACACGCTACGGCCTAAGGCACTGGAATACCAACAGAGCCCGTTCACATATCCTTCATGAGTCATGACACTTGATCAAAGTGGAATCACCACCAATATTGTATTCAACTGATCAATTTGCATCTTGTTTTATCATTTGCAACTGTGGACTGTGGACTGTCAGTTTTATGTCAGTCATCACTCAGTGGTCCTGTAAGTTAAACGGCAAATTATAAAACAAGATGCAAATTGATCAACTGATCAGGATTGGAGGTGATTACAATCTGAGTAAGAACCAATATTCATGTAGGACATGAATGTGGAAGACATTTATATCTAAATTGACAACAAACACCATCATTAGTCGAGTTTTTTTCCAAAACTCGACTTATAGTTTGATGGTGGGCGGGCGGGCGGCGGACGGGCGGCGTGTTTTGCTTATAACTCAACCGTTTTTTGACGGATTAAAAAAAAATTGGTGTGTGAGTACATATCTATGCACGTAAGCTGCAGACAAAAAATCGGGTTCGTCCGCACATTTATTACAGAGTTATGGCCCTTTGCCATTTTTCACGAATTTTAGGCTCGTTAGCGCAACAACTTCAACAAACGTTATCTGATTCGATTGAAATTTGGGATATAGGTGTCTCCCAAGAATATCTCGGACGAGTTCGAAAACCGGCCTGGTCCGATGAAATTTGATAGAGTTATGGCCCTTAATTAGTCATTTTTCACGAATTTTCAGCTCGTTAGCGCGATAACTTCAACAAACGTTATCCGATTTGATTGAAATTTGGTATATAGGTGTCTCCCAAGAATATCTCGGATGAGTTCGAAAACCGGCCTGGTCCGATAACATTTGATAGAGTTATGGCCCTTAATTAGTCATTTTTCACGAATTTTCAGCTCGTTAGCGCGATAACTTCAACAAACGTTATCCGATTTGATTGAAATTTGGTATATAGGTGTCTCCCAAGAATATCTCGGACGAGTTCGAAAACCGGCCTGGTCCGATAACATTTGATAGAGTTATGGCCCTTAATTAGTCATTTTTCACGAATGTTCAGCTCATTAGCGCGATAACTTCAACAAACGTTATCCGATTTGATTGAAATTTGGTATATAGGTGTCTCCCAAGAATATCTCGGTCGAGTTCTAAAACCGGCCAGGTCCGATAACATTTGATAGAGTTATGGCCCTTAATTAGTCATTTTTCGTGAATTTTTAGCTCGTTCAACAAACGTCCTCCGATTTGTTTAAAATTTGGAATAGACGTACTTGCCAAGAATATTTCGGACGAGTTCGAAAACCAGCCTGGCCCGATAAAATTTGATAGAGTTATGGCCCTTAATTAGTCATTTTTCGATTTTACCTATTAATTAGTCTACGGATACTGATGCACACCAATTGGTGGTAGCCACCGGCGGTAGCCACCGGCGGTAAGCCACCGAAAACGAGACACAGCATCTCTGATGCCACCTCTTGTTCTTATATATTACTGAATGCAGTCACTACCGATGGCGAAATCGTTTTCGTTAGTTTATCACTGATAGAAGCGTCCCGATTCGAGTAGTAAATATTTACAATTTAGCGTAATTCAGACAATGTTTTTTATGGAGAGATATGGTCGATTTGCTTGATATTTTCGGTGATGTTAGTAGAATTCTACATTCCTCTTGTTGGCGTAGCACCTGTATACTAACTTATCAGTTCCACGCACCCGTCCATAACATGTCTTTAAAAAGTGGCGGACAATAAATAGTTTTACTCCTCATAGATAATTCCACAACGAGACACCAATCAAATTTCGGGCCATAGAAACGTCATATATTAGTTTTTATGTTTACCCATACCATAGTATGGTAAACATAATGTCGACGTCCGGATTGACCACTCGTCGTGCGTGCGTCCGTCCGTCTGTATGTCTGTATGTCTGTCCGTAGACACGTTACGCATGGTGCGATAACTCAAATATTTTCTATCCGATCGGAACTAAATTTTGTTTATGAGTTTCTCAGACCAAAATACAGATCGAGTTCGAATATGGGTTTGATCCGAGTTTTTTTTACGGAGTTATGGCCCTTTTTCGACTTCGAATTCACGCATGCTCTCATAACTCAAACAATTTTTATCTGATCGGAACTAAATTTAGTATGCGAGTTTCAGAGCCCAAGATACAGATCGAGTTCGAATATGGGTTCGATCCGAGTTTTTTTACGGAGTTATGGCCCTTTTTTGACTTGGAATTCATGCATGCTACCATAACTCAAAAAAAAATTATCTGATCAGAATCAAATTTGGTATGCAAGTTTCTTGGATCAAAATACAGATCGAGTTCGAATATGGGTTTGATTCGATATTTTTTAATGGAGTTATGGCCCGTTGACATAGAATTTCTGCATATTTTGATAAATCAACCATTTTTCAACTGATAAGAACCAAATTTGGTATGCGAGTTTCTCAACTCAAAATACAAATCGAGATTGAATATGGGTTAGATCCCACATTTTATACCAGAGTTATGGCCCTTTTTCAACTAAGAATTGAACAGATAACCACAGCAGTCAACAACTAATTGATTACCAGCAGTATCACTCTAGCTCTGTCAGACTGTGTGAGACAAACAGTAAATATGAGTTATTGATAATTAGAGTTATTTTTTTACATTAGTGTGAGGCCTAACCAGCTATATGTTTTTGAGGGCTGGCTTACAGGCTGTAGCTCTATCTAATTAATTTGCACTCTTACTCTGGGTTTCTGAGAAGGTATATTTTGTCATGTTTGTCCAGTGTTTCACAGACAAAAAAAAATCAAATGCATGCCCATGCTGGTGGAGATGGGAAAATTGATACTTTAATACCCACAAAAGACTAATTTTTATGTTTACCCATATCATAGTATGGAAGTGTCAACATCCGGATTGACCAACTGTCATTAGTCCATCCATCTGTTTGTCTGTAGACACTTTACACATGGTGCGATAACTCAAACATTTTTTATCTGATCGGAACCAAATTTTGTATATGAATTTCTCAGCACAAAAGACAGATCGAGTTCGAATATGTGTTTGATCAGACAATTTTTAACTGATTTAAAAAATTCACTCTTAAAAAAAGAAATTTAGTTTGAATTCCTTGCCCTATTTAACATAAGCCTGTGATTTATTGACAGCTCTGCTGTATAACAGATATTAATCGGTCAGCAGTGAGGTGTTTATCTTGATTGCTGTTTGGGTATAATTTGATACATTATCATTATATTGGAATCTCTTGATCAAGTATTGTATGTCCAGGTCACCTTTTCACATTTAACCCAAGGCTGTGGTGGTTCAACATTACAGATCCTGTTCCAGTGCATTCTCTTGTATAAATGTGAGTGACAAATAAATTCCAGCGATAATGAGTATAATTAACGTTTATTTGTGACAAAATTGTACAATAAAATTTCTGGTCTCTGTTAACAGTAACCACTATTGTTCGTTAGCTGAACAAACAACTTTTTAGACCAGAAGATATTCGAAATAAAATTAATATTAATCGATAGAAGCATTTCCGGACAGGAGTCTTCGATTCAAATCTAATATTTTATACCCCTGTAACTATATAAAACATATTTACAAAGAGATAATCCACCTTTAAACTGGAGTATTGTCATTCCTTCATTTGTGTGAGTTATCACCTTGTAAAACACGTGAACGCCATGCGATGGACGAGAAGTGTGGTGACATGTTACTTCGTATATTTGGTGCAATGTTTCAAGTTGATTACACGTGACAATAGGTGATATGTAGTATATGTCATTACAGTAATATTTACTAGACATATGTCGCATGACGGATGGAAATGTCATCAACAAAGTCGAGTACTGGCATACCGATTGCCTCAATTCAATAAACGTACCGGTATGCGCTCCGTTATACTGTTGTATGTATGCATTCGGGACGTGGTTAAATGGTCCTGTTGAGTGGTGTTCACGTGGTTAAATGGTCCTGTTGAGTGGTGTTCACGTGGTTAAATGGTCCTGTTGAGTGGTGTTCACCATTCGGGGACGTGGTTAAAGGGTCCTGTTGAGTGGTGTTCACGTGGTTAAATGGTCCTGTTGAGTGGTGTTCACCATTCGGGGACGTGGTTAAAGGGTCCTGTTGAGTGGTGTTCACCATTCGGGGACGTGGTTAAAGGATCCTGTTGAGGGGTGTTCACCTTGGAATAACCAACACTACAATCCCACCCTTGAACCAGGCCAAACTCCAGTGTCGTGTGAATCCATTCGCATATCCCGTGGCATGGCCCACCATGGCTAGGCCGTGGGGGTGAGGGATTTTTTTTTGTAATCTGAACTTGAAAACTGACAAATCCTAGCGTATTGAAGTGATACTCCAAGCAAATTCAGGCATATATTCGATAATTATAATTTATTAGTAGATTTATTAATTATAATTGATTAGTAGATTTGTTAATTATAAATGATTAGTAAATTTGGTAATGATGGATTATCTCTTTAAATGACAAATTTTAAATAGTTGTGTGTGTATAAAATAACAAACATGAATTGAAGACCCCTGTCCGAAAAAGCTTCTATCTATTAATATTGATTTTATTTCGAATATTTAATTGGGACCGTTTATGTGTCTATTTTAGAACAGACCATTCGGTGATACCATATTGCGATATAGAGCATTAGGCCATACCTAACACCTTTAATTATTATTGATTAGTAGATTTGTTAATTATAATTGATTAGTAAATTTTAGCTGGTTCCGGGGAGGACACAGAGGACCATGGCTCACCGGAGAGAACCATCTGGACTTGAGATATATACAAAATTCTAGCATCTAAATTGCTAACAATCAGGCACGGATTACGAACGCCATTGTTCAACAAGTATTCGTCTAATCGAATTTCCAGTTTGTGCTGAGTTCGCTTGTGTCTCGTCAGATTACTTGAGTCGGCGAACGATTTCTCACACATACCACACTGCTACGGATGACCACCTGTGTGGATTCTCTTATGTTCAGTCAGATGTCCAGAACGAGCGAACGTTTTCTGACATATATCACACTGATACGGACGATCACCAGAGTGGCTTCTCTTATGTTGCGTCAGATTTCCACAACGAGCGAACGATTGTTCACATATATCACACTGATACGGTCGATCACCTGTGTGGATTCTCTTATGTTCAGTCAGATGTCCAGAACGAGCAAACGATTTCTCACATATATCACATTGATACGGACGGTCACCTGTGTGAATTATCTTATGTCTTGTCAGATTACGTGAGTCGGCGAACGATTTCTCACATATATCGCACTGATACGGGCGGTCACTTGTGTGGAGTCTCTTATGTTGAGTCAGAAGTCCAGAATGTGCGAATACTTTCCCGCATATAACACACATGTGTGAGCGATCGCCTGTGTGGATTCTCTTATGTTGCGTCAGATTTCCACAACGAGCGAACGATTGTTCACATATATCACGCTGATACGGTCGATCACCTGTGTGGATTCTCTTATGTTCAGTCAGATGTCCAGAACGAGCAAACGATTTCTGACATATGTCACACTGATACGGACGATCACCAGAGTGGATTCTCTTATGTTGCGTCAGATTACGTGAGTCGGCGAACGATATCTCACATATATCACACTGAAACGGGCGGTCACCTGTGTGGATTCTTTTATGTACCTTCAGATTTCCATATTGTGTGAATACTTTTCCGCATATATCACACTTATGTGAGCCATCACCTGTGTGGATTATCCTATGTTGTGTCAGAGTACTTGGATGAGCGAACGATTTCTCACATATATCGCATTCATACGGACGATCGCCAGTGTGGATTCTCATATGTACAGTCAGATGTCCAGATTGTGTACATACTTTCCCGCATATATCACACGTGTGTGAGCGATCACCTGTGTGGATTTTCTTATGTTGCGTCAGATTTCCAGAACAAGTGAACGATTTCTCACATATATCGCACTGATACGGTCGATCACCAGTGTGGAGTCTCTTATGTTGAGTCAGAAGTCCAGAATGTGCGAATACTTTCCCGCATATATCACACATGTGTGAGCGATCGCCTGTGTGGATTCTCTTATGTTGCGTCAGATTTCCAGAACAAGCGAACGATTTCTCACATATATCGCACTGATACGGACGATCACCTGTGTGGATTATCTTATGTTGTGTCAGTGTACTTGAATGAGCAAACGATTTCTCACATATATCGCACTGATACGGACGATCACCAGTGTGGATTATCATATGTTGAGTCAGAAGTCCAGAATGTGCGAATACTTTCCTGCATATATCACACGTGTGTGAGCGATCACCTGTGTGGATTCGCTTATGTTGCGTCAGATTTCCAGAACAAGCGAACAATTTCTCACATATATCGCATTGAAATGGACGGTCACCTGTGTGGATTCTATTATGTGCAGTCAGATTTTCAGAGTGTTTTAATACTTTCCCACATATATCACAGATGTGTGAGCCTTCGCCTTTGTGAATTTTCCGCATATCTGTTCCACATATATCACACTCGTGTGGGCTATCACATATGTAAATTATGTTGTGCCGCGTTAGATTAGTTGAGTCAGTGAACGATTTAGACATATGGCACGAAAAAAGTTCGATCTCAACTGTGAATTATATTACACGTATGTGCAGTCATATTTGCAGTGTATGTGTGATTACTTCCCCGCATTTGGATTATCTTTTGTCCTGACGAAGACGACATAGTTAGTGGAGCATTCCAAGAAATATATATGAAATCGACACCGCTTCATGGTCGATAAAGCCTACTTTGTTCCACGAATGATAATAATGTCAAACCTCTTCATCCACAGCCGACAAGAGCATTGCCAACAACAAACTCAGATTTTCGTTGTTCCTTAGAAGTAGCCTACCGCATTACGTGTTTCATAATCTGGTATCATAGAATAGATATATCTATTGGGCGATAGAAACCCAAAAGCCAAAGAATATTTGCATACGGTACACTTGTAGTTGGTTTCGGTCTACCGTGAATGTTCATATATTTAATTATTTAAACTTGTATTTCATGTTGCTTGCAAATAGACTGGTTAACGAAAATATAAGTAACTGGGAAATATTTTAACATTTCAACTAGAATAGATGGGCAGATAGAAATTTTATATTGGCTAATATATGCATAACAAGTAGACAGATGAGCATAAACGTATATAAAAAGAGCAATGCAGAGTGTGACATTCATATAGTATAGATATACAAATATAGATATATAATTATAACAGGAATGCAGCTTTACAGTTCTGCAGAGGGACAAGCTAGTGAATTATACCAGCTTATTTACAAAATATGTAAAAAGTTGTCCCTTTTGTAATGTTAATTAGAATAGAGCAGTTGAAAAAGACACCCACTTGTATGAACATTACAGGAGGGGCAAATCTGCATCCGCTGCAAATAAATACACATAACTCATATACAAACATGATAATCAACCCGTGCTATCAAAAACCTCCTCACTCAACAGGACTGTCATGTTGCTTAAAGGTGGATAATATCTTTGTACGCATGCATTGTATAGTTACCGGGGTAGAAACTTTTAGATATGATACGATTAATATGGATTTTATTTCGAATATTGTCTGGTCTAAAAAGGTGTGGTTATTTAGTTAACTAACAATAGTGTTACTGTTAATACAGACCAGAAATTTTATTGCGTAATATTATCACAAATAAACGTAAATTATACTCATTGCCGCTTATGACTATGGAATAAAGCAATACAGCCAATCAATCTGAGACATTTGACGTTCGGTACGTAGCCATAGGAACAGCATGATGCTCTCTATCGCTATATGGTATCACCCGAATGGTCTGTTCTAAAAATAGACAAATAAACGGGCCCAATAAGATATTCGAAATAAAATCAATATTGATAGAAGCCTTCCCGGACAGGGGTCTTGGGTTCATATTTATTATTTTATACCCACGCAATTATTTCAATATTGTTATTTAAAGAGATAATCCATATTTAACCCTTTGAGTGCCAGGGGCCGATCTCATCGGCCCTAATTTACGGTCTGTAAAATCGGCCCTAAAAAATAAAATAATAAAAAGAAATTGTTTTTTTTTTAGATTTTTTTTTTTTTGGTTGAATTTTTTTCGGGTATGCTTAAGCATGCTATAGCAAATATAAAAACAAACTGGATAAAACCTTAGGGGCATGTTATAACTCAAAACTATCACCAAGTATTCATAGTAATAATTTTGATGCCCATGAAAAACGTGAGATTCCCTGGCACTAAACTACAAAATAAGTCTGTTAAAGAATATAAGAAAAGAATTATTAAATTGTAAAAAAAAATGTAAAAAATAATAACAAATTATGAAAAATTGTTAGGCCTATGCATTCTCTTATATATGCGAGGCGACCTATGGTCGACTCGCATATATAAGAGAATGCATTGGCACAGGGTATATCGTTTGATACAAAAATTGGACATGGCACTCAAAGGGTTAAATTAGATAATGATATGCATCATACACACAGTATAATATATAGAAACCGATTTTACTTATGTTATACACAAAATGTATATACATGTACACATGTTAGACAGTGTCTGTATCATTACACTGTCAACATGTATATGAATGTTATCAAAATAAAATCGAAGCTAATCTAACAATCACACGGGGGTAAAATTGAAGGAAACAATGTTGACATCTAATTATCGATTGATCATGCGAGTGTCTTCAGAATTTGGACGTTTTTGATTGGCAGCTTATCGCGCAACATGCAGCTGTGATCCGTGAACGTGAGATTTATATATCTCGACTGTGGTAACACGGAGACTTGTTAGTTTCAATTCCGTGTTTCATTTATTTCATTGCGCGAGTCTTATTGCTTTATAGAGGTAATTGTAAACTTATGATAAGTAGAAATATTCTTCCCGAGTTTTGTTCACGCACTATGCAGCTGTTAACGTGAAATTTATAATTCTGTGGTGACACGGAGACGTGTTAGTTTCAATTCCGTGTTTCATTTATTTCATTGCGCGACTCTTATTGCTTTATACAGGTAATTGTAAACTTATGATAAGTAGAAATATTCTTCCCGAGTTTTGTCAAATTGCTGTACCATTGAAAGAACAATTGCTGCATAACTTAGCAAATCTGAGCATTACTTAATAAGGTGCATATAATAAATAAAATACCTACAGTTTTTTGTTGGAATACCCCAAACATATCATTTGTGTCTGGAAATAAATACCGAGTTTTCACTCGCAGCCGATCGTGAACATTCGATATTTCTTTCCCGGCACTCATGAGATATTTTGGTATTCAAACAAAAACTGTAGGTATTCTCTAAGTATTACACCCCATTCGTTATAATATGATAATTGTGTGTACTATGTAATCACTTGGAGACAATATTTGTGTTCGAAAGAAAACAAACTTTATTGTAAATTTCTCGAAACCAGTTTAAAGATGAGCTAAACTTAAAGGTGAATTATCTCTTTGTAAACATGTTTTATATAGTTACCGGGGTATAAAATATTAGATCTGAATCGAAAACTCCTGTCAAGAAATGCTTCTATCGATTAATATTAATTTTATTTCGAATATTTTCTAGTCTAAAAAGGTGTTGTTTAGCTAACGAAAAATAGAGGTTACTGTTAACAGAGACCAGAAATTTTACTGTACAATTTTGTCACGAATAAACGTTAATTATACTCATTATCGCTTATAACTATGGAACAAAACAATACAAACAATCTGGGACATTTGACTTTCGGTGCGTAGCCATAGGAACAGCCAAGTGCTCTATATCGCAATATGGTATCATCCGAATGGTCTGTTCTAAAAATAGACACATAAATGGTCCCAATTAAATATGCGAAATAAAATCAATATTAATTGATAGAAGCTTTTCCGGACAGGGGTCTTCAGTCAAATAATCTGGTGTTTTGTCAGATTATTTGACTGGGCAAACGATTTCTCACATATATCGCACCTGATACGGACGATCACCAGTGTGGATTATCTTATGTACATTAGGTTGTGTATATTATCTTATGTTCAAAGCGTACGAATGCTTTCCCACATATATCATACTTGTGTGAGTCATCACCTGTGTGGATACTGCTGTGTTGCGTCAGATGACTTTACTGAGCAAACGATTTATCACATATATCGCACTGAAAAAAGGTCGATCGCCTGTGTGGATTCTCTTATGTACAGTAGGTTGTGTGGATTATCTTATGTTCAGTCAGATGGTCAGATCGTGCAAATACTTTCCCAGATATATTACAATTGTGTGAGCAATCGCTGTGAATTACCTTATGTTGCGACACGGTGTGAACCATCACATGTGTGGATTTTGTTGTGCTGCGTCACAGATTACTTGACCGAGCGAACGATTTATCACACATATCGCATTGAAAAGGTCGCTCACCAGTGTGGATTCTCTTATGTTGAGTCAGATGTCCATATTTGGCGAATTCCTTTTCGCATATATCACACTTGTGTGAGCGATCGACTGTATTGGATTTTCCTATGTTGCGTCAGATTACTTGAACGATTTCTCACATATGTCGCATTGCTAGTCGATCACCTGTGTGGATTCTCCTATGTCTAATCAGATGTCCAGAATGTGCGAATCCCTTCCCGCAACTATCACACTTGTGTGAGCCACGCCCTGTATGGATATTCCCATGTTGAGTCAGACCAAATGACTGAATAAACGATTTCTCACATATATCGCACTGATACGGGCGGTGCCTACATGTGTATGTGGGTCCGCTTGTGACTCGTCAGATTACTTAACTGATTGAACGATGTTTTACATATATCACACTGATATGGACGGTCACCAGTGTGGATTCTCTTGTGATTCTTCAGATTATTCAACCGATTGAACGATTTCTCGCATATATCACACTGATACTGACGGTCACCAGTGTGGATTCTCTTATGTACAGTCAGACTGCTTGAATCAGTGAACGATTTTTGACATATATCGCACTGATACGGACGATCACCAGTGTGGATTCTCATATGTACAGCCAGATGCCCAGAACGTGTTAATATTTTCCCGCATATATCACATTTGTGTGAGCCATCACCTGTGTGAATTCTCACATGTTGCGTCAGATTACCTGACCGAGCAAACGATTTGTCACATATATCGCACTGAAAAGGTCGATCACCAGTGTGGATTCTGCTGTGTTGCGTCAGATAACTTGACTGAGCGAAAGATTTCTCACATACATCGCACTGATGTGGACGGTCGTCTGTGTGGATTCTCTTATGCTTCGTCAGACTGATTGAGGCAGTGAACGATTTCTCACATATATCGCACTGATACGGACGATCACCAGTGTGGATTCTCTGATGTACACTCAGATATCCAGAGCGTGCGAATTTTTTCCCACATATGTCACACTTGTGTGCGCCATGATCACCTGTGTGGATTATCATATGTTGCGACAAAGTACTTGACTGAGTGAACGATTTATCACATATATCGCATTGATGCGGACGATCACCAGTGTGGATTCTCTTATGTACAGTCAGATTTCCAGATTGTGCGAATGCTTTCCCACATATATCACACTTATGTGAGCATTCGCCTTCGTGCATTTTCTGCATATCTTTTCCAGATATATCACACTCGTGTGGGCTATCAAATATGTGAATTATGTTGTGCCACGTCAGATTAGTTGAGTCATAGTCAATGTATCTAGTTGAGTCAGTGAACTATTTCAGAAAAATGTTCGATCACAAGTGTGTATTCTATTATTATCAGTCATTACTTTCCCCGCACAATTATGTCATGTAGGCCCTATGAAATCAATATCAGAATACTTTTCAGCATGTATCAGTTGTTTATCACCTGTTTGGTTATCTTTTGTTCCGAAGAAAACGACACAGGCCAGGGTGAAACATTCGAAGAAATTTATATTAAATCGACATCGCTTCATGCAATCATGGTCGATAAAGCTTACTTTGTTCCGCGAATGCTAATAATGTCAAAACTCTTCATTCGCAGCCGACAAGAGCATTGCCAACAACAAACACAGATTGTCTTTGTTCCTTAGAAGTACGGTATTACGTGTTTCACAATATGGTTCTATAAAATAGACATATCTATTGGACGATAGAAACCCAACTGCCAAAGTAAATTAAAGGTGGATTATCTCTTTGTAAACATGTTTTATATAGTTACCGGGGTATAAAATATTAGATTTGAATCGAAGACTCCTGTCCGGAAATGCTTCTATCGATTAATATTAATTTTATTTCGAATATTTTCTGGTCTAAAAAGGTGTGTTTGTTCAGCTAACGAACAATAGTTGTTAGGCCTACTGTTAACAGAGATCAGAAATTGTATTGTACAATTTTGTCACAAATAAACGTTAATTATAGTCATTATCGCTTATATCTGTGGAACAAAACCATGCAAACAATCAATCTGGGACATTTGACTTTCGGTGCGTAGCCATAGGAACAGCCCAGTGCTCTATATCGAAATATGGTATCATCCGAATGGTAAGGTTCTAAAAATAGACACATAAACGGTCCCGATTTAATATTCGAAATAAAATCAATATTAATTGATAGAAGCTTTTCCGGACAGGGGTCTTCAGTTCATATCTGTTATTTTATACCCACGCAACTATTTAAAATTTGTTATTTAAAGAGATAATTGTTCCGCTTTACTTGAATTATAAATTATAAAATACCTAGCACCCAAATGGAGCCGCAGTGTATTCCAAAAACAACTGCTGTGTTCCCTAATAATGATATAATGGTAGCATCAACGCGCGTAACGTCATGGATTATCCGCTTATATCTTGAGTAGGATGCGTCCACTCGTACAAGAGTGAGGAGGGACAGATATGGCAGGCCTGTGTGACGTGTGTGGGTGGTGTGCGAAGATTCAATGTGTTGAAACACAGCGATGTAATCATTCCTCGAAACTGGCTTCGCATGTTGGTACATTGTGAATATCCATCACCCTGAGTGTGTTTGCATGCGTGCATATTGCCAGTCTATATTGGATACCAAAAACCCAGTCTAATTGCCCACACACGACTGCCTCTGGTGGTCACTCAGTGAGACAGTGTGAGCTGTATTCACTCACAACTGGACCATTTTGAGTAGAATATATGTGCTGATGGTGCTCACTTCGGTTGAACGATGTAAGGGGAGCCACTCATCATAGCTGACGACACCGAAATATTTATAATGCTTCTGCATTTCGTGTAAATGGGTGAGATTTCTGGACGTGTACTGATGGCTTCCCCTGCTAAAGGGCGGACTACGATCGACATAAACAAAACTTACCAGACGCATAGCAAAATTATCCCTGATCTGCTAGCGATGCACGGATTGACAGGGTGCGACACTAAAACTCTGCGCAGTGGAAAGCACCCTTTGAGTATGTTCGGGAATAGTCATATAAATATAAATGATGTAGTGAACGAAGTCTTGCTTTAATTATGACGTGCTATGGTCTCCCAAAGTGTAAGAGAACAACAGAAGTAAGAAGAAAAATGTGGTCGTCAAAAGTTGGGCGGTCAATGGCGTGTGCTGCAAAATTGAACTCGTTACCCCCAACCACCGAAGCTTTCATTGAAAATATAAAGCGTGCTCATCTTCAAGTTGCTACTTAGCGATATGCATCAGACGAATCTCCGCCAGATATGGAGGCCACAAATTTTGGATGGTCTAAAGATGGCGACGAACTCGTTTATCCATGGTTGCCGACAACATACCAAAGGTCCCGGATAGCATACAGAAGCTGATACGGTGTTCGTGCACCAGCAATTCGCCTTGCTCGTCAAAGAGATGTGTGTGTTCTCGTGCTGGTTTGCCGTGAACGTCATTTTGTTCGTGTCAAGGCGCGCTTAATTGTTTAACGAGTTTACAAAACATTGTGATGTTAACGAGAATAACATTGATTAGAAACATATGCTTCAGATAGAGGATGCAGTATGGTGAACTCGTATCATTTAATAACACGCTTGTTGTTAAAATTCGCGGGACTGACGACGTATTTGTTTCTTTTGGCTTTTTATTCATTTCTTTAGATTGTATTTGTATTTTTGATAAAAACAAATTATTTAAATAATCTATATATTGCATAATTTTCATGTATTTGACGGACATTTTTACAGCCATCTTTATAATCAAGCATCGAAAATTTGAAACGTAGTTCGAGCCACATATAATATACGATTCCTATCATAAATTGACATATTAAACCTCAATTCGAGAAAGTTATTAACCGATTAAATAAAATACCGAAATCCGGTGGCTATCTTGGACGCCATCTTGGATTTCTCAAAATGCTCAAGGGTGAGACATCTACACCACCCTAGAAATCATAACAAAGACCCTCCCCATGAATAATCAGCAAAGAAACAAACTATAACAGAGAATTTTGGGTTACCCCCTACTTCCGCTGGACTCAATACATCTAAAAAGCAACAGTACAATTTTTTTATTTCTTTCAGCGTTAAAGTTGATGCATTCCTGTGTTAGATAAGAAGTTATGGTTGAACTTATATGTTGGAGGGGGTTAACTGATAAGATATGCGGTGCATGTAGCTCGATTCGATTCCAGCAGTTTGTATAATGTAGGCATTAGTGTTATGAATATAATGCTGCATATCAAGTTCATTGTTTAGAAAGTTCAGTCTAGTTGATAACATAGCGATCACATGTATACACTGTTAGACCAGGCTGTGGCGGAGGTAGGTGCCACCGGAGATCGCAGAAATTGCGAGTGGTATTTCCTGATAGGTATTCTCCAGGGGCATTATGAAATTGCATGTAATCAGCGATCTGCTGGGGCATAGATATGCTACAGCCTGTTTACCATTTTTTTTCTCTCAAAATTTGCCAAAGATATTTTAATTCACTACAAAATACATATAAATTCACACGTTAGGTTTAGAAACATATTCCAAGCGTTTTTATAGTGAACAAAGTCTTATCTATAAGTTCAATAAAGAACGGATAGTTTTATTTCAGGAAAAATATATATTTTGCTAAAAAGTTTTATTTATTTCATGAAAGATATCGAAAATTTCAAAATTTTGCCCGCACATAAGATGCGATAACTTCTAAACAAAATAGACTAAGACTCTGAATGTGCATTAACAAACTGACACAAAGAACGATTTTTTAACTTCTGTAACGCTTGTATCACTCTGTATCAAGGGTTACTACTGGGACGCAGATAATCACTAGAAATAAAATCAACTCTGTAAGATTCTGTAACGCTTGTATCGCTCTGTATCAAGGGTTACTACTGCGACGCAGATAACGATGAGAAATAAAAACGATTTTTTAACTGCTGTAACGCTTGTATCACTCTGCATCCCCCATTTGAGTAGAATATATGTGCTGATGGTGCTCACTTCGGTTGAACGATGCAAGGGGAGCCACTCATCATAGCTGACGACACCGAAATAGTTATAATGCTTCTGCATTTCGTGTACATGGGTGAGATTTCTGGACGTGTACTGATGGCTTCCCCTGCTAAAGGGCGGACTACGATCGACATAAACAAAACTTACCAGACGCATAGCAAAATTATCCCTGATCTGCTAGCGATGCACGGATTGACAGGGTGCGACACTAAAACTCTGCGCAGTGGAAAGCACCATTTGAGTATGTTCGGGAATAGTCATATAAATATAAATGATGTAGTGAACGAAGTCTTGCTTTCATTTTGACGTGCTATGGTCTCCCAAAGTGTAAGAGCACAACAGAAGCAAGAATAAAAATGTGGTCGTCAAAAGTTGGGCGGTCAATGGCGTGTGCTGCAAAATTGAACTCGTTACCCCCAACCACCGAAGCTTTCATTGAAAATATAAAGCGTGCTCATCTTCAAGTTGCTACTTAGCGATATGCATCAGACGAATCTCCGCCAGATATGGAGGCCACAAATTTTGGATGGTCTAAAGATGGCGACGAACTCGTTTATCCATGGTTGCCGACAACATACCAAAGGTCCCGGATAGCATACAGAAGCTGATACGGTGTTCGTGCACCAGCAATTCGCCTTGCTCGTCAAAGAGATGTGTGTGTTCTCGTGCTGGTTTGCCGTGAACGTCATTTTGTTCGTGTCAAGGCGCGCTTAATTGTTTAACGAGTTTACAAAACATTGTGATGTTAACGAGAATAACATTGATTAGAAACATATGCTTCAGATAGAGGATGCAGTATGGTGAACTCGTATCATTTAATAACACGCTTGTTGTTAAAATTCGCGGGACTGACGACGTATTCGTTTCTTTTGGCTTTTTATTCATTTCTTTAGATTGTATTTGTATTTTTGATAAAAACAAATTATTTTAATAATCTATATATTGCATAATTTTCATGTATTTGGCGGACATTTTTACAGCCATCTTTATAATCAAGCATCGAAAATTTGAAACGTAGTTCGAGCCACATATAATATACGATTCCTATCATAAATTGACATATTAAACCTCAATTCGAGAAAGTTATTAACCGATTAAATAAAATACCGAAATCCGGTGGCTATCTTGGACGCCATCTTGGATTTCTCAAAATGCTCAAGGGTGAGACATCTACACCACCCTAGAAATCATAACAAAGACCCTCCCCATGAATAATCAGCAAAGAAACAAACTATAACAGAGAATTTTGGGTTACCCCCTACTTCCGCTGGACTCAATACATCTAAAAAGCAACAGTACAATTTTTTTATTTCTTTCAGCGTTAAAGTTGATGCATTCCTGTGTTAGATAAGAAGTTATGGTTGAACTTATATGTTGGAGGGGGTTAACTGATAAGATATGCGGTGCATGTAGCTCGATTCGATTCCAGCAGTTTGTATAATGTAGGCATTAGTGTTATGAATATAATGCTGCATATCAAGTTCATTGTTTAGAAAGTTCAGTCTAGTTGATAACATAGCGATCACATGTATACACTGTTAGACCAGGCTGTGGCGGAGGTAGGTGCCACCGGAGATCGCAGAAATTGCGAGTGGTATTTCCTGATAGGAATTCTCCAGGGGCATTATGAAATTGCATGTAATCAGCGATCTGCTGGGGCATAGATATGCTACAGCCTGTTTACCATTTTTTTCTCTCAAAATTTGCCAAAGATATTTTAATTCACTACAAAATACATATAAATTCACACGTTAGGTTTAGAAACATATTCCAAGCGTTTTTATAGTGAACAAAGTCTTATCTATAAGTTCAATAAAGAACGGATAGTTTTATTTCAGGAAAAATATATATTTTGCTAAAAAGTTTTATTTATTTCATGAAAGATATCGAAAATTTCAAAATTTTGCCCGCACATAAGATGCGATAACTTCTAAACAAAATAGACTAAGACTCTGAATGTGCATTAACAAACTGACACAAAGAACGATTTTTTAACTGCTGTAACGCTTGTATCACTCTGTATCAAGGGTTACTACTGGGACGCAGATAATCACTAGAAATAAAATCAACTCTGTAAGATTCTGTAACGCTTGTATCGCTCTGTATCAAGGGTTACTACTGCGACGCAGATAACGATGAGAAATAAAAACGATTTTTTAACTGCTGTAACGCTTGTATCACTCTGCATCCCCCATTTGAGTAGAATATATGTGCTGATGGTGCTCACTTCGGTTGAACGATGCAAGGGGAGCCACTCATCATAGCTGACGACACCGAAATAGTTATAATGCTTCTGCATTTCGTGTACATGGGTGAGATTTCTGGACGTGTACTGATGGCTTCCCCTGCTAAAGGGCGGACTACGATCGACATAAACAAAACTTACCAGACGCATAGCAAAATTATCCCTGATCTGCTAGCGATGCACGGATTGACAGGGTGCGACACTAAAACTCTGCGCAGTGGAAAGCACCCTTTGAGTATGTTCGGGAATAGTCATATAAATATAAATGATGTAGTGAACGAAGTCTTGCTTTCATGTTGACGTGCTATGGTCTCCCAAAGTGTAAGAGCACAACAGAAGCAAGAATAAAAATGTGGTCGTCAAAAGTTGGGCGGTCAATGGCGTGTGCTGCAAAATTGAACTCGTTACCCCCAACCACCGAAGCTTTCATTGAAAATATAAAGCGTGCTCATCTTCAAGTTGCTACTTAGCGATATGCATCAGACGAATCTCCGCCAGATATGGAGGCCACAAATTTTGGATGGTCTAAAGATGGCGACGAACTCGTTTATCCATGGTTGCCGACAACATACCAAAGGTCCCGGATAGCATACAGAAGCTGATACGGTGTTCGTGCACCAGCAATTCGCCTTGCTCGTCAAAGAGATGTGTGTGTTCTCGTGCTGGTTTGCCGTGAACGTCATTTTGTTCGTGTCAAGGCGCGCTTAATTGTTTAACGAGTTTACAAAACATTGTGATGTTAACGAGAATAACATTGATTAGAAACATATGCTTCAGATAGAGGATGCAGTATGGTGAACTCGTATCATTTAATAACACGCTTGTTGTTAAAATTCGCGGGACTGACGACGTATTCGTTTCTTTTGGCTTTTTATTCATTTCTTTAGATTGTATTTGTATTTTTGATAAAAACAAATTATTTTAATAATCTATATATTGCATAATTTTCATGTATTTGGCGGACATTTTTACAGCCATCTTTATAATCAAGCATCGAAAATTTGAAACGTAGTTCGAGCCACATATAATATACGATTCCTATCATAAATTGACATATTAAACCTCAATTCGAGAAAGTTATTAACCGATTAAATAAAATACCGAAATCCGGTGGCTATCTTGGACGCCATCTTGGATTTCTCAAAATGCTCAAGGGTGAGACATCTACACCACCCTAGAAATCATAACAAAGACCCTCCCCATGAATAATCAGCAAAGAAACAAACTATAACAGAGAATTTTGGGTTACCCCCTACTTCCGCTGGACTCAATACATCTAAAAAGCAACAGTACAATTTTTTTATTTCTTTCAGCGTTAAAGTTGATGCATTCCTGTGTTAGATAAGAAGTTATGGTTGAACTTATATGTTGGAGGGGGTTAACTGATAAGATATGCGGTGCATGTAGCTCGATTCGATTCCAGCAGTTTGTATAATGTAGGCATTAGTGTTATGAATATAATGCTGCATATCAAGTTCATTGTTTAGAAAGTTCAGTCTAGTTGATAACATAGCGATCACATGTATACACTGTTAGACCAGGCTGTGGCGGAGGTAGGTGCCACCGGAGATCGCAGAAATTGCGAGTGGTATTTCCTGATAGGTATTCTCCAGGGGCATTATGAAATTGCATGTAATCAGCGATCTGCTGGGGCATAGATATGCTACAGCCTGTTTACCATTTTTTTTCTCTCAAAATTTGCCAAAGATATTTTAATTCACTACAAAATACATATAAATTCACACGTTAGGTTTAGAAACATATTCCAAGCGTTTTTATAGTGAACAAAGTCTTATCTATAAGTTCAATAAAGAACGGATAGTTTTATTTCAGGAAAAATATATATTTTGCTAAAAAGTTTTATTTATTTCATGAAAGATATAGAAAATTTCAAAATTTTGCCCGCACATAAGATGCGATAACTTCTAAACAAAATAGACTAAGACTCTGAATGTGCATTAACAAACTGACACAAAGAACGATTTTTTAACTGCTGTAACGCTTGTATCACTCTGTATCAAGGGTTACTACTGGGACGCAGATAATCACTAGAAATAAAATCAACTCTGTAAGATTCTGTGACGCTTGTATCGCTCTGTATCAAGGGTTACTACTGCGACGCAGATAACGATGAGAAATAAAAACGATTTTTTAACTGCTGTAACGCTTGTATCACTCTGCATCCCCCATTTGAGTAGAATATATGTGCTGATGGTGCTCACTTCGGTTGAACGATGCAAGGGGAGCCACTCATCATAGCTGACGACACCGAAATAGTTATAATGCTTCTGCATTTCGTGTACATGGGTGAGATTTCTGGACGTGTACTGATGGCTTCCCCTGCTAAAGGGCGGACTACGATCGACATAAACAAAACTTACCAGACGCATAGCAAAATTATCCCCGATCTGCTAGCGATGCACGGATTGACAGGGTGCGACACTAAAACTCTGCGCAGTGGAAAGCACCCTTTGAGTATGTTCGGGAATAGTCATATAAATATAAATGATGTAGTGAACGAAGTCTTGCTTTAATTATGACGTGCTATGGTCTCCCAAAGTGTAAGAGCACAACAGAAGCAAGAATAAAAATGTGGTCGTCAAAAGTTGGGCGGTCAATGGCGTGTGCTGCAAAATTGAACTCGTTACCCCCAACCACCGAAGCTTTCATTGAAAATATAAAGCGTGCTCATCTTCAAGTTGCTACTTAGCGATATGCATCAGACGAATCTCCGCCAGATATGGAGGCCACAAATTTTGGATGGTCTAAAGATGGCGACGAACTCGTTTATCCATGGTTGCCGACAACATACCAAAGGTCCCGGATAGCATACAGAAGCTGATACGGTGTTCGTGCACCAGCAATTCGCCTTGCTCGTCAAAGAGATGTGTGTGTTCTCGTGCTGGTTTGCCGTGAACGTCATTTTGTTCGTGTCAAGGCGCGCTTAATTGTTTAACGAGTTTACAAAACATTGTGATGTTAACGAGAATAACATTGATTAGAAACATATGCTTCAGATAGAGGATGCAGTATGGTGAACTCGTATCATTTAATAACACGCTTGTTGTTAAAATTCGCGGGACTGACGACGTATTCGTTTCTTTTGGCTTTTTATTCATTTCTTTAGATTGTATTTGTATTTTTGATAAAAACAAATTATTTTAATAATCTATATATTGCATAATTTTCATGTATTTGGCGGACATTTTTACAGCCATCTTTATAATCAAGCATCGAAAATTTGAAACGTAGTTCGAGCCACATATAATATACGATTCCTATCATAAATTGACATATTAAACCTCAATTCGAGAAAGTTATTAACCGATTAAATAAAATACCGAAATCCGGTGGCTATCTTGGACGCCATCTTGGATTTCTCAAAATGCTCAAGGGTGAGACATCTACACCACCCTAGAAATCATAACAAAGACCCTCCCCATGAATAATCAGCAAAGAAACAAACTATAACAGAGAATTTTGGGTTACCCCCTACTTCCGCTGGACTCAATACATCTAAAAAGCAACAGTACAATTTTTTTATTTCTTTCAGCGTTAAAGTTGATGCATTCCTGTGTTAGATAAGAAGTTATGGTTGAACTTATATGTTGGAGGGGGTTAACTGATAAGATATGCGGTGCATGTAGCTCGATTCGATTCCAGCAGTTTGTATAATGTAGGCATTAGTGTTATGAATATAATGCTGCATATCAAGTTCATTGTTTAGAAAGTTCAGTCTAGTTGATAACATAGCGATCACATGTATACACTGTTAGACCAGGCTGTGGCGGAGGTAGGTGCCACCGGAGATCGCAGAAATTGCGAGTGGTATTTCCTGATAGGTATTCTCCAGGGGCATTATGAAATTGCATGTAATCAGCGATCTGCTGGGGCATAGATATGCTACAGCCTGTTTACCATTTTTTTTCTCTCAAAATTTGCCAAAGATATTTTAATTCACTACAAAATACATATAAATTCACACGTTAGGTTTAGAAACATATTCCAAGCGTTTTTATAGTGAACAAAGTCTTATCTATAAGTTCAATAAAGAACGGATAGTTTTATTTCAGGAAAAATATATATTTTGCTAAAAAGTTTTATTTATTTCATGAAAGATATAGAAAATTTCAAAATTTTGCCCGCACATAAGATGCGATAACTTCTAAACAAAATAGACTAAGACTCTGAATGTGCATTAACAAACTGACACAAAGAACGATTTTTTAACTGCTGTAACGCTTGTATCACTCTGTATCAAGGGTTACTACTGGGACGCAGATAATCACTAGAAATAAAATCAACTCTGTAAGATTCTGTGACGCTTGTATCGCTCTGTATCAAGGGTTACTACTGCGACGCAGATAACGATGAGAAATAAAAACGATTTTTTAACTGCTGTAACGCTTGTATCACTCTGCATCCCCCATTTGAGTAGAATATATGTGCTGATGGTGCTCACTTCGGTTGAACGATGCAAGGGGAGCCACTCATCATAGCTGACGACACCGAAATAGTTATAATGCTTCTGCATTTCGTGTACATGGGTGAGATTTCTGGACGTGTACTGATGGCTTCCCCTGCTAAAGGGCGGACTACGATCGACATAAACAAAACTTACCAGACGCATAGCAAAATTATCCCCGATCTGCTAGCGATGCACGGATTGACAGGGTGCGACACTAAAACTCTGCGCAGTGGAAAGCACCCTTTGAGTATGTTCGGGAATAGTCATATAAATATAAATGATGTAGTGAACGAAGTCTTGCTTTAATTATGACGTGCTATGGTCTCCCAAAGTGTAAGAGCACAACAGAAGCAAGAATAAAAATGTGGTCGTCAAAAGTTGGGCGGTCAATGGCGTGTGCTGCAAAATTGAACTCGTTACCCCCAACCACCGAAGCTTTCATTGAAAATATAAAGCGTGCTCATCTTCAAGTTGCTACTTAGCGATATGCATCAGACGAATCTCCGCCAGATATGGAGGCCACAAATTTTGGATGGTCTAAAGATGGCGACGAACTCGTTTATCCATGGTTGCCGACAACATACCAAAGGTCCCGGATAGCATACAGAAGCTGATACGGTGTTCGTGCACCAGCAATTCGCCTTGCTCGTCAAAGAGATGTGTGTGTTCTCGTGCTGGTTTGCCGTGAACGTCATTTTGTTCGTGTCAAGGCGCGCTTAATTGTTTAACGAGTTTACAAAACATTGTGATGTTAACGAGAATAACATTGATTAGAAACATATGCTTCAGATAGAGGATGCAGTATGGTGAACTCGTATCATTTAATAACACGCTTGTTGTTAAAATTCGCGGGACTGACGACGTATTCGTTTCTTTTGGCTTTTTATTCATTTCTTTAGATTGTATTTGTATTTTTGATAAAAACAAATTATTTTAATAATCTATATATTGCATAATTTTCATGTATTTGGCGGACATTTTTACAGCCATCTTTATAATCAAGCATCGAAAATTTGAAACGTAGTTCGAGCCACATATAATATACGATTCCTATCATAAATTGACATATTAAACCTCAATTCGAGAAAGTTATTAACCGATTAAATAAAATACCGAAATCCGGTGGCTATCTTGGACGCCATCTTGGATTTCTCAAAATGCTCAAGGGTGAGACATCTACACCACCCTAGAAATCATAACAAAGACCCTCCCCATGAATAATCAGCAAAGAAACAAACTATAACAGAGAATTTTGGGTTACCCCCTACTTCCGCTGGACTCAATACATCTAAAAAGCAACAGTACAATTTTTTTATTTCTTTCAGCGTTAAAGTTGATGCATTCCTGTGTTAGATAAGAAGTTATGGTTGAACTTATATGTTGGAGGGGGTTAACTGATAAGATATGCGGTGCATGTAGCTCGATTCGATTCCAGCAGTTTGTATAATGTAGGCATTAGTGTTATGAATATAATGCTGCATATCAAGTTCATTGTTTAGAAAGTTCAGTCTAGTTGATAACATAGCGATCACATGTATACACTGTTAGACCAGGCTGTGGCGGAGGTAGGTGCCACCGGAGATCGCAGAAATTGCGAGTGGTATTTCCTGATAGGTATTCTCCAGGGGCATTATGAAATTGCATGTAATCAGCGATCTGCTGGGGCATAGATATGCTACAGCCTGTTTACCATTTTTTTTCTCTCAAAATTTGCCAAAGATATTTTAATTCACTACAAAATACATATAAATTCACACGTTAGGTTTAGAAACATATTCCAAGCGTTTTTATAGTGAACAAAGTCTTATCTATAAGTTCAATAAAGAACGGATAGTTTTATTTCAGGAAAAATATATATTTTGCTAAAAAGTTTTATTTATTTCATGAAAGATATAGAAAATTTCAAAATTTTGCCCGCACATAAGATGCGATAACTTCTAAACAAAATAGACTAAGACTCTGAATGTGCATTAACAAACTGACACAAAGAACGATTTTTTAACTGCTGTAACGCTTGTATCACTCTGTATCAAGGGTTACTACTGGGACGCAGATAATCACTAGAAATAAAATCAACTCTGTAAGATTCTGTGACGCTTGTATCGCTCTGTATCAAGGGTTACTACTGCGACGCAGATAACGATGAGAAATAAAAACGATTTTTTAACTGCTGTAACGCTTGTATCACTCTGCATCCCCCATTTGAGTAGAATATATGTGCTGATGGTGCTCACTTCGGTTGAACGATGCAAGGGGAGCCACTCATCATAGCTGACGACACCGAAATAGTTATAATGCTTCTGCATTTCGTGTACATGGGTGAGATTTCTGGACGTGTACTGATGGCTTCCCCTGCTAAAGGGCGGACTACGATCGACATAAACAAAACTTACCAGACGCATAGCAAAATTATCCCTGATCTGCTAGCGATGCACGGATTGACAGGGTGCGACACTAAAACTCTGCGCAGTGGAAAGCACCCTTTGAGTATGTTCGGGAATAGTCATATAAATATAAATGATGTAGTGAACGAAGTCTTGCTTTCATTTTGACGTGCTATGGTCTCCCAAAGTGTAAGAGCACAACAGAAGCAAGAATAAAAATGTGGTCGTCAAAAGTTGGGCGGTCAATGGCGTGTGCTGCAAAATTGAACTCGTTACCCCCCAACCACCGAAGCTTTCATTGAAAATATAAAGCGTGCTCATCTTCAAGTTGCTACTTAGCGATATGCATCAGACGAATCTCCGCCAGATATGGAGGCCACAAATTTTGGATGGTCTAAAGATGGCGACGAACTCGTTTATCCATGGTTGCCGACAACATACCAAAGGTCCCGGATAGCATACAGAAGCTGATACGGTGTTCGTGCACCAGCAATTCGCCTTGCTCGTCAAAGAGATGTGTGTGTTCTCGTGCTGGTTTGCCGTGAACGTCATTTTGTTCGTGTCAAGGCGCGCTTAATTGTTTAACGAGTTTACAAAACATTGTGATGTTAACGAGAATAACATTGATTAGAAACATATGCTTCAGATAGAGGATGCAGTATGGTGAACTCGTATCATTTAATAACACGCTTGTTGTTAAAATTCGCGGGACTGACGACGTATTCGTTTCTTTTGGCTTTTTATTCATTTCTTTAGATTGTATTTGTATTTTTGATAAAAACAAATTATTTTAATAATCTATATATTGCATAATTTTCATGTATTTGGCGGACATTTTTACAGCCATCTTTATAATCAAGCATCGAAAATTTGAAACGTAGTTCGAGCCACATATAATATACGATTCCTATCATAAATTGACATATTAAACCTCAATTCGAGAAAGTTATTAACCGATTAAATAAAATACCGAAATCCGGTGGCTATCTTGGACGCCATCTTGGATTTCTCAAAATGCTCAAGGGTGAGACATCTACACCACCCTAGAAATCATAACAAAGACCCTCCCCATGAATAATCAGCAAAGAAACAAACTATAACAGAGAATTTTGGGTTACCCCCTACTTCCGCTGGACTCAATACATCTAAAAAGCAACAGTACAATTTTTTTATTTCTTTCAGCGTTAAAGTTGATGCATTCCTGTGTTAGATAAGAAGTTATGGTTGAACTTATATGTTGGAGGGGGTTAACTGATAAGATATGCGGTGCATGTAGCTCGATTCGATTCCAGCAGTTTGTATAATGTAGGCATTAGTGTTATGAATATAATGCTGCATATCAAGTTCATTGTTTAGAAAGTTCAGTCTAGTTGATAACATAGCGATCACATGTATACACTGTTAGACCAGGCTGTGGCGGAGGTAGGTGCCACCGGAGATCGCAGAAATTGCGAGTGGTATTTCCTGATAGGTATTCTCCAGGGGCATTATGAAATTGCATGTAATCAGCGATCTGCTGGGGCATAGATATGCTACAGCCTGTTTACCATTTTTTTTCTCTCAAAATTTGCCAAAGATATTTTAATTCACTACAAAATACATATAAATTCACACGTTAGGTTTAGAAACATATTCCAAGCGTTTTTATAGTGAACAAAGTCTTATCTATAAGTTCAATAAAGAACGGATAGTTTTATTTCAGGAAAAATATATATTTTGCTAAAAAGTTTTATTTATTTCATGAAAGATATAGAAAATTTCAAAATTTTGCCCGCACATAAGATGCGATAACTTCTAAACAAAATAGACTAAGACTCTGAATGTGCATTAACAAACTGACACAAAGAACGATTTTTTAACTGCTGTAACGCTTGTATCACTCTGTATCAAGGGTTACTACTGGGACGCAGATAATCACTAGAAATAAAATCAACTCTGTAAGATTCTGTGACGCTTGTATCGCTCTGTATCAAGGGTTACTACTGCGACGCAGATAACGATGAGAAATAAAAACGATTTTTTAACTGCTGTAACGCTTGTATCACTCTGCATCCCCCATTTGAGTAGAATATATGTGCTGATGGTGCTCACTTCGGTTGAACGATGCAAGGGGAGCCACTCATCATAGCTGACGACACCGAAATAGTTATAATGCTTCTGCATTTCGTGTACATGGGTGAGATTTCTGGACGTGTACTGATGGCTTCCCCTGCTAAAGGGCGGACTACGATCGACATAAACAAAACTTACCAGACGCATAGCAAAATTATCCCTGATCTGCTAGCGATGCACGGATTGACAGGGTGCGACACTAAAACTCTGCGCAGTGGAAAGCACCCTTTGAGTATGTTCGGGAATAGTCATATAAATATAAATGATGTAGTGAACGAAGTCTTGCTTTCATTTTGACGTGCTATGGTCTCCCAACGTGTAAGAGCACAACAAAAGCAAGAATAAAAATGTGGTCGTCAAAAGTTGGGCGGTCAATGGCGTGTGCTGCAAAATTGAACTCGTTACCCCCAACCACCGAAGCTTTCATTGAAAATATAAAGCGTGCTCATCTTCAAGTTGCTACTTAGCGATATGCATCAGACGAATCTCCGCCAGATATGGAGGCCACAAATTTTGGATGGTCTAAAGATGGCGACGAACTCGTTTATCCATGGTTGCCGACAACATACCAAAGGTCCCGGATAGCATACAGAAGCTGATACGGTGTTCGTGCACCAGCAATTCGCCTTGCTCGTCAAAGAGATGTGTGTGTTCTCGTGCTGGTTTGCCGTGAACGTCATTTTGTTCGTGTCAAGGCGCGCTTAATTGTTTAACGAGTTTACAAAACATTGTGATGTTAACGAGAATAACATTGATTAGAAACATATGCTTCAGATAGAGGATGCAGTATGGTGAACTCGTATCATTTAATAACACGCTTGTTGTTAAAATTCGCGGGACTGACGACGTATTCGTTTCTTTTGGCTTTTTATTCATTTCTTTAGATTGTATTTGTATTTTTGATAAAAACAAATTATTTTAATAATCTATATATTGCATAATTTTCATGTATTTGGCGGACATTTTTACAGCCATCTTTATAATCAAGCATCGAAAATTTGAAACGTAGTTCGAGCCACATATAATATACGATTCCTATCATAAATTGACATATTAAACCTCAATTCGAGAAAGTTATTAACCGATTAAATAAAATACCGAAATCCGGTGGCTATCTTGGACGCCATCTTGGATTTCTCAAAATGCTCAAGGGTGAGACATCTACACCACCCTAGAAATCATAACAAAGACCCTCCCCATGAATAATCAGCAAAGAAACAAACTATAACAGAGAATTTTGGGTTACCCCCTACTTCCGCTGGACTCAATACATCTAAAAAGCAACAGTACAATTTTTTTATTTCTTTCAGCGTTAAAGTTGATGCATTCCTGTGTTAGATAAGAAGTTATGGTTGAACTTATATGTTGGAGGGGGTTAACTGATAAGATATGCGGTGCATGTAGCTCGATTCGATTCCAGCAGTTTGTATAATGTAGGCATTAGTGTTATGAATATAATGCTGCATATCAAGTTCATTGTTTAGAAAGTTCAGTCTAGTTGATAACATAGCGATCACATGTATACACTGTTAGACCAGGCTGTGGCGGAGGTAGGTGCCACCGGAGATCGCAGAAATTGCGAGTGGTATTTCCTGATAGGTATTCTCCAGGGACATTATGAAATTGCATGTAATCAGCGATCTGCTGGGGCATAGATATGCTACAGCCTGTTTACCATTTTTTTTCTCTCAAAATTTGCCAAAGATATTTTAATTCACTACAAAATACATATAAATTCACACGTTAGGTTTAGAAACATATTCCAAGCGTTTTTATAGTGAACAAAGTCTTATCTATAAGTTCAATAAAGAACGGATAGTTTTATTTCAGGAAAAATATATATTTTGCTAAAAAGTTTTATTTATTTCATGAAAGATATCGAAAATTTCAAAATTTTGCCCGCACATAAGATGCGATAACTTCTAAACAAAATAGACTAAGACTCTGAATGTGCATTAACAAACTGACACAAAGAACGATTTTTTAACTGCTGTAACGCTTGTATCACTCTGTATCAAGGGTTACTACTGGGACGCAGATAATCACTAGAAATAAAATCAACTCTGTAAGATTCTGTAACGCTTGTATCGCTCTGTATCAAGGGTTACCACTGCGACGCAGATAACGATGAGAAATAAAAACGATTTTTTAACTGCTGTAACGCTTGTATCACTCTGCATCCCCCATTTGAGTAGAATATATGTGCTGATGGTGCTCACTTCGGTTGAACGATGCAAGGGGAGCCACTCATCATAGCTGACGACACCGAAATAGTTATAATGCTTCTGCATTTCGTGTACATGGGTGAGATTTCTGGACGTGTACTGATGGCTTCCCCTGCTAAAGGGCGGACTACGATCGACATAAACAAAACTTACCAGACGCATAGCAAAATTATCCCTGATCTGCTAGCGATGCACGGATTGACAGGGTGCGACACTAAAACTCTGCGCAGTGGAAAGCACCCTTTGAGTATGTTCGGGAATAGTCATATAAATATAAATGATGTAGTGAACGAAGTCTTGCTTTCATTTTGACGTGCTATGGTCTCCCAAAGTGTAAGAGCACAACAGAAGCAAGAATAAAAATGTGGTCGTCAAAAGTTGGGCGGTCAATGGCGTGTGCTGCAAAATTGAACTCGTTACCCCCAACCACCGAAGCTTTCATTGAAAATATAAAGCGTGCTCATCTTCAAGTTGCTACTTAGCGATATGCATCAGACGAATCTCCGCCAGATATGGAGGCCACAAATTTTGGATGGTCTAAAGATGGCGACGAACTCGTTTATCCATGGTTGCCGACAACATACCAAAGGTCCCG
This sequence comes from Siphonodentalium dalli, assembly GCA_032622095.1. Taxonomy (NCBI): domain Eukaryota; kingdom Metazoa; phylum Mollusca; class Scaphopoda; order Gadilida; family Siphonodentaliidae; genus Siphonodentalium; species Siphonodentalium dalli. The sequence goes on along the minus strand of CP136063.1, from coordinate 42,220,493 downwards.
GATAGCATACAGAAGCTGATACGGTGTTCGTGCACCAGCAATTCGCCTTGCTCGTCAAAGAGATGTGTGTGTTCTCGTGCTGGTTTGCCGTGAACGTCATTTTGTTCGTGTCAAGGCGCGCTTAATTGTTTAACGAGTTTACAAAACATTGTGATGTTAACGAGAATAACATTGATTAGAAACATATGCTTCAGATAGAGGATGCAGTATGGTGAACTCGTATCATTTAATAACACGCTTGTTGTTAAAATTCGCGGGACTGACGACGTATTCGTTTCTTTTGGCTTTTTATTCATTTCTTTAGATTGTATTTGTATTTTTGATAAAAACAAATTATTTTAATAATCTATATATTGCATAATTTTCATGTATTTGGCGGACATTTTTACAGCCATCTTTATAATCAAGCATCGAAAATTTGAAACGTAGTTCGAGCCACATATAATATACGATTCCTATCATAAATTGACATATTAAACCTCAATTCGAGAAAGTTATTAACCGATTAAATAAAATACCGAAATCCGGTGGCTATCTTGGACGCCATCTTGGATTTCTCAAATGCTCAAGGGTGAGACATCTACACCACCCTAGAAATCATAACAAAGACCCTCCCCATGAATAATCAGCAAAGAAACAAACTATAACAGAGAATTTTGGGTTACCCCCTACTTCCGCTGGACTCAATACATCTAAAAAGCAACAGTACAATTTTTTTTATTTCTTTCAGCGTTAAAGTTGATGCATTCCTGTGTTAGATAAGAAGTAATGGTTGAACTTATATGTTGGAGGGGGTTAACTGATAACTATGCGGTGCACGTAGCTCGATTCGATTCCAGCAGTTTGTATAATGTAGGCATTAGTGTTTAATATGAATATAATGCTGCATATCAAGTTCATTGTTTAGAAAGTTCAGTCTAGTTGATAACATAGCGATCACATGTATACACTGTTAGACCAGGCTGTGGCGGAGGTAGGTGCCACCGGAGATCGCAGAAATTGCGAGTGGTATTTCCTGATAGGTATTCTCCAGGGGCATTATGACATTGCATGTGATCAGCGATCTGCTGGGGCATAGATATGCAGCCTGTTTACCATTTTTTTTCTCTCAAAATTTGCCAAAGATATTTTAATTCACTACAAAATACATATAAATTCACACGTTAGGTTTAGAAACATATTCCAAGCGTTTTTATAGTGAACAAAGTCTTATCTATAAGTTCAATAAAGAACGGATAGTTTTATTTCAGGAAAAATATATATTTTGCTAAAAAGTTTTATTTATTTCATGAAAGATATCGAAAATTTCAAAATTTTGCCCGCACATAAGATGCGATAACTTCTAAACAAAATAGACTAAGACTCTGAATGTGCATTAACAAACTGACACAATGAATATGCTATACGATGTACTAACACCTAATGTGCAATTCGTATCCGTTTATTGAGATATTAAGAAATATTTCCCCTACCCCAAAATTTCTGAGTTTTTAGAGATTTTTCTAAAAATTAAAAAAAGTTATTTTGTTTTGGCGAAATATTGGACCACTGTATATCTTTACGAATTTCATTCGTAAATAGATGTATTCAATTGTAAACAATCCACATCTTACACACTTTAGGAATATATACGCCAAATTATTTTTTTTAAATCAAATTTTATGGGTTTTCAACCAGTCAAACCATATTCCTACCGTATTGCTGTATAATGCATCGTAATTTCACAATCTCAATAGCATGTATAGCCTAATGCATCAGTAATCGACATGACTAATTTGAAAAATATTGAATAAAATAGAATTAAACGTTTACTTCACCTTCCTTCCTAATCATACGCGGGAAAGTCATTACCACAAACCATTTTCTCTTGGTTCTCGGTCTGCATAATATTACTGGCCAAAAGAAACCTATCAGGTAGCAAATCATTTAGGCCATTGCATTGGTTACAATTTAGTATCGAGACCGCACATGCTGAAAATGCACAGATACTTGCAAGTGGGACATTGCCATTAAAACCATCAAATAAACACCAAACTGTTCTTTTGGGTTGACAACTTTGACATGAATTAGGAGACACAAACTAGACATGGGGCTCTTAATTCCACCCACATTGTAGCTCTCCAAGAGGAGTCCCATGTTCCCTTATATTTAAAGAAAAAGTTATGTTTGACAGAACGAAAAAAGAAAAGAAAGTGGAAACAAGCGGAGCAATTGAACATAATTGTGGCTCAAAATCGTTCACCTTCCATGGTTGGAGTTGATTCAATCAACGAGTCATTTTCCAATAAAACCTATGCCAATGCGTATGTTCTCTGCGTCATTGTTATGCAAATAAATACTAAAGATGAGACTGTGATAAGATATGCAGGGTGGCATACCTTAGACCGACAAATGCTTAATGAGAAGGTCCTAAGAAAAAAGTTTTAACATAACTACCACCCATCGGTTCTAAGGTCACCAATTTCAGAACAATCGAGCACAATATGGTATATCTTCAGAAACTCGCCACAGAAGTTAACATGTCAGTGTGACCCTGGATGCTGGTGCAGCAATTAATGCATACAAGTTGGTTTGAATTTCCCAGAACGCTTCAATAATGTTGTTATCCATTTGGGAGATTTCCGTTTCATTAAGGAGTTTTTTGTCTAATCTGGGGTATTGTGAAAGATTCTGGTTTTGAGGACATCTCTTCGTGGAGGTTGAAAAGCGTTTTGTCTGTCTGCATTATAACCGGTCTTGGACTGTTCATAGTGCATTGTCGGAAGCACTAGAAAAGCTACTGTTTGACAGATTCTTGTTGGAGCATGATACCCAGACACCAGAAGTATTAGTTCAATCAGTCAGGGATTTCATATATGACCCGACATCAGTTCAATATGTTGAGTTCATTTGCAAATACAAATTGTTCAAACAAGACATTCGGCACGGGAAGTTCGGTGAAACTGCACAGTTCTGACTCACTCTGTATATATTTAGACCTGATTGAGGTTCAACACTTAGCACACCACGCAGTACAAGAAAATATATTTGATTTGCGCCTATTTCGTTGGGAGTATTGTGTTCCATTATATTTTGCAATGCTAAGAGCAACGTCTTCTCAAGGTCTTTATTGAAAGGATTAATGTCCTCGGTTTTCAAAACATTAACTAAATCTGACACGTGTTTCTCCGATTTCAAAATTTGAGATGGCCGCAAGTGGTTTATTGTTGGAACTGTGATTATCTACGTTGGCTAATTTCAAAAGTGCCTTTGCGTTCTTAGCTTGTTCTGGGCGATTTAATGTCCACTTCAAATTATTATCTGAAGCAAACTGTTTGATTCCACGGCTGTTTTTACTTTCCTGTTCAAAGTGTGATCGCCACTCTGGTCTATCGCTTACACTGATGTTTCTTCAAACCAGAATACAAGCTTTCAATGTGTTTCAACATAATGCGACCCATATCTTGCATAATTTGTCTTCAGCATTGCAAAATATAATGGAACATAATATTCCCAACAAAATAGGCGCAATTCAAATATATTTTCTTGTACTGCATGGTGTGCCAAGTCTTGAATCTCAATCAGGTCTAAATACAGAGCGAGCCAGAACAGTTCAGTTTCACCGAACTTCCCGTGCCCAATGCCTTGTTTGAACAATTTGTTTTTGTAAATGAAATCAATATATTTAACTGATGTCGGGTCATATATGAAATCACTGACTGACTGAACTAAGACTTCTTGTATCTGGGTATCATGCTCCAACACGAATATGTCAAACAGTAGCTTTTCTAGTGCTTCCGACAATGCACTATGGACAGTCCAACAACGGTTATAATGCCTACAGTCAAAACACCATTCACCCTCAACGAAGAGCAAACAACTGCTTGAAACACAATGTCCTCAAAACCAGAATCCTTCACAATACCCCCGATTAAACAAAAATTCTCCTTAATGAAATGGAAATCTCCCAAATGGATAACAACACTCCGCTTGTTTCATGTTCAACTTTCTTTCTTTTCTTTTTTCGTTCTGTCAAACATAACTGTTTCTTTTAAATATAACGGAACAGGGGGACTCCTCTTGGAGAGCTACAATGTGTGTGGAATTAAGAGACCCATGTCTAGTTTGTGTCTCTAAATTCATGTTAAAGTTGTCAACCCAAAAGTATGTCAGAACAGTTTGATGTTTATCTGATGGTTTTAATGGCAATGCCCCACTCGATATCGTATACTAAATTAAATTAAAATCAATGCAATGGCCTAAATGATTTGCTACATGTATAGGTTTCTTTTGGCCAGTAATATTATGCAGACCGAGAACCAAGAGAAAATGGTTCATGGTAATGACTTTCCCGCGTATGATTAGGAAGGAAGGCGAATTAAACGTTAAATTTGATTTTATTCAATATTTTTCAAATTAATCATGTAGATTACTGATGCATTAGGCTATACATGCTATTGAGATTGTGAAATTACGATGCGTTGTACAGCAATGCGGTAGGTATTTGGTTTGACTGGTTAAAACCCATAAAATGTGAGTTTTTAAAAAATAATTAGGCATATATTCCTAAAGTGTGTAAGATGTGGATTGTTTACACTTGAAACCATTTATTTACGAATGAAATTTGTAAAAACATACCCAGGGGTCCAATATTTCGCCAAAAAAATCACGTTTTGTAATTTTCTGAAATATCTCGAAATACTCATAAATTTGGGGGTAGGGGTAATATTTTTTAATATCTTAACTAAACGGACACGAATTGCACATTAGGGTTTAGTACATCTTATAGCATATTCTTTGTGTCGGTTTTTTCCATCAAATTCAGAGTCTTAGTCTATTTTGTTTAGAAGTTATCGCATCTTATGGGCGGGCAAAATGTTGAAATTTTCGATATCTTTCATGAAATAAATAAGATTTTTCAGCAAAAGAATTATTTTGCATGAAATAAAACTATCCGTTCTTAATTATCACATAGGTAAGAATTTGTTCAATATAAAAACGCTTGGAATATGTTTCTAAACCTAACGTGTGAATTTTTATGTATTTTGTAGTGAATTAAAATATCTTCGGCAAATTTTGAGAGAATAAAATGGTAAACAGGCTGTAGTATCTCTATGCCCCAGCAGATCGCTGATCACCTCCAATGTCATAAAGCACCCGGATAATACCTATCAGGAAATACCAGTCACAATTTCTGCGCTCTCCGGTGGCACCTACCTCCGACACAGCCTGGTCTATGTCTTATGTTGAGTCACATTAGTTCATAACATAGCGATCACCTGTATACACTGTCTTATGTTGGTTCACATTAGTTGACTGCGCCAATTATATAACTCTGAAAGGGTTGATTACAAGTTTGGATTCTCGTGTGTACAATCATATCCGCAGAGTGTATGAATACCTTCCCTCATATCACACATGTGTGATCGGTTGGGCTGTTTCTCACATATATCACACCCAGGTTTCTAGTGTGGATTCTCTTATGTGCTATCAGATCTCCCACTCGAGGAAAGATTTTCTCCACATATATCACACCCATGTGGACAGTCTTATGTGTGAATTACCATGTGTTTCGCCAGGGTACTCGAATGAGCGAACGATTTCTGACATTTATCACACTGATATGGCCTGTCACCTGTGTGAATTAGTATATGCTTCATCAGAGTACTTGACTGAGCGAAGGATTTCTCACATTTTTCACACTGAAAAGGTCGTTCGCCAGTGTGGATTCTCATATGCACACTCAGATTTCCAGAGTGTGCAAAGACTTTCCCACAGATATAACACGTGTGTGAGTCGTTGCCTGTATGCATTTTCCTATGTCGCGTCAGATTACTTGACCGAGCGAACAATTTCTCACAAACATCGCACTGATACGGACGATCACCTGTGTGGATTTTCTTATGGCTAGCTAGACTTCCAGAGCGTGAGAATACTTTACTACATATCTCACACGTGTGTGAGCCATCGCCTGCATGTATTTTTTTATGTTGCGTCAGATTACTCGGGTCAGCAAATGATTTTCCACATATGTCACACGCGTGTGGACGTTCTCCTGTGTGAATTACCTTGTGTCTCGTCATGGTACTTGAATCAAAGAACGATTTCTCACATATATCGCACTGATATGGCCGGTCACCAGTGTGAATTCTCTTATGGGTAGTCAGATCCCCAACTCGTGGAAATAATTTCCCACATATATCACACCCATGTGGGCGGTCTCCTGTGTGAATTATCCTGTGTTTCGTCAGGGTACTCGAATCGGTGAACGATTTCTCACAAACATCGCATTTATATGGACGATCGCCGGTGTGGATTCTCTTATGTCTAGTCAGATTTCCAGAGAGTGTGAATACTTTTCCACATATATCACATTCGTATGAGCAATCGCCTGTATGAATTTTCCTATGTTGCGACAGATTATCTGACTGAACGAACGATTTCTCGCATATATCGCACTGATACGGACGATCGCCTGTGTGGATTGTCTTATGTCTAGTCAAATTTCCAGATTGTGTGAATACTTTCCCGCATATATCACACTCGTGTGAGCTATCGCCTGCGTGGATTTTCTTATAATAGAGTGGGTTCCCTATATGTGCAGTCATATTCCTATTGCATACATAGCTGGTGAACCCAACTAATCAAACAGAACTAGTGCTCTCGATAGTGTTCTGATAATTTACGTCAGGTTTACGGACTATTGCATGCAATTCTTTCAAATAAGTATCACGCATTGACGCATTGGAAGACATTTCTCTGACCAACGAAGGAATGTCTACTTTTTTTCCGCGGCTGTGATAATAATTTCAATATAAACAAAAACCCGTAGTTACAGCCGACACAATCAATGAATCATTGTCGACAACAAATATTTACTTTGTCACTGTTTGTTCCTCAGAAGTACGGTAACATTTCAAAATCGGGTTTTTGGAAGATAGAAGCACAACAGCCAGGTGTCACCGGTAATATAATGTTATAAACAACGTATGTGATCACAACAAGATAACAGCAGACAAGACAGGAAAGTAATTTCAAACGAAAATGAAGAATATATTAAAGTACCTGAGTTTTGGTCTGTTATATACGGGGCCGTTATTGAACGTTTAACACAGTCTATGCATGGCTACAGTCAAACTCGAGGCAGAGTTATCTCCCATCGCTCCGCTGAGATACCACTCCCATACGGACATTAATTGGTAAGGATTTCTTTCGTGTTTTAGTTCTTATGTTTTAGGATTTAGCTGAATATATTTCATCTTTACCTTATGTGGTGATATTTGTCTGAAAAATACGCATTAGGGTACATGGAATAAGCCAATGGAACAAAAATTGTCACTTTGACTTAAAGATGGATTATCTCTTTAAATAACAAATTTTAAATAGTTGCGTGGGTATAAAATAATAGATATGAACTGAAGACCCCTGTCCAGGAAAGCTTCTATCAATTAATATTGATTTTATTTCGAATATTAAATCGGGACCGTTTATGTTACTATTTTTAGAACAGACCATTCGGATGATACCATATTGCGATATAGAGCACTGGGCAGTTCCTATGGCTACGCACCGAAAGTCAAATGTCCCAGATTGATTGTTTGTATTGTCTTGCTCCACATATATATAAGCGATAATGAGTCTAATTAATGTTTATCTGTGACAAAATTGTACAATAAAATTTCTGGTCTCTGTTAACAGTAACCACTATTGTTCGTTAGCTGAACAAACACACCTTTTTAGACCAGAAATTATTCGAAATAAAATTGATAATAACCGATAGAAGCATTTCCGGACAGGAGTCTTCGATTCAAATCTAATATTTTATACCCCGGTAACTATATTTATCACATGTTTACAAAGAGATAATCCACCTTTAAGATCACTAATATGGTCACTAGCACTCACTACAGTAATGCCCTAAGTAATCGACCCTTTAACCACAGCAGAATTATGGGTAACTTTTCAGGATTTAGTCGGAAATATTTTCTGGTATAATAAGGTGTTGTTGTTTAGCAAACGAACAATAGTGGTTACTGTTAACAGAGACCATAAAATTTATGGTGTAATGTTGTCACAAATATACATTAATTTTACTCATTATCGCGTATAACTATGGAATAAAACAATACAACCATTCAATCTGGGACATTTGGCGTTCGGTACGTAGCCATAGGAACAGCCTAATGCTCTATATCGCTATATGGTATCGCCCGAATTGTCTGTTCTAAAAATAGACAAATAAACGGTCCCAATAAAATATTCGAAATTAAATCAATATTAATTGATAGAAGCCTTTCAGGAAAGGGGTCTTCAGTTCATATTTATTATTTTATACCCATGCTTGGGCGTGGTTTACTCCCTTTGACGCACCGAAGTCGTGCGGAATTGGATTACATGTTGTCACAAACAGGCATGGGCGTGGTCTTCTAAGACGCGTGTTGGTAATTATGATCACATCGTGCGTGAATCGGATTAGGACCAGACAAATGGGCAGTGCCTAATTAAAGATGGATTATCTCTTTGTAAACATGTACTATATAGTTACCAGGGTATAAAATATTAGATTTGAATCGAAGACTCCTGTCCGGAAATGCTTCTATCGATTAATATTAATTTTATTTCGAATATTTTCTGGTCTAAAAAGGTGTGTTTGTTCAACTGACGAACAATAGTGGTTACTGTTAACAGAGACCAGAAATTTTATTGAACAATTTTGTCCCAAATAAACATTATTTAGACTCATTATCGCTTGTATATGTGGAACAAAACAATACAAACAATTAATCTGGGACATTTGACGTTCGGTGTGTAGCCATAGTAACTGCCCAGTGCTCTATATCGCAATATGGTATCATCCGAATGGTCTGTTCTAAAAATAGTAACATAAACGGTCCCGATTTAATATTCGAAATAAAATCAATATTAATTGATAGAAGCTTTTCTGGACAGGGGTCTTCAGTTCATATCTATTATTTTATACCCACGCAACTATTTAAAATTTGTTATTTAAAGAGATAATCCATCTTTAAACATTTGCGCATGTGCCTAATAACACATTCACGCATGCCATAAATACATTATTCAATGCGCAAATGTCGGTACTGTAATATGATTATGCTACATTCGCGCATGCCATATATTGAGTAATAATCAACGAACTACAACATTTTTTTTTCAAACAGGACAAAATGTTTTGTTTTTTTTTAGCATATTTTTTTAATTTTTTTTTTAGCATATACGAACATCAATGACAACAATTACATACATCAAATGCACAATCTTATAATAGCGCCGACAATTCACTTTTATACAAGGTAATATCAAATAAAATGATTTCTGTATTGAATTTAATTGTTCTAGTTTTACGTATATTTATGACTAAATTATATCATATTAAAACATTATTCAATGCGCAAATGTCGGTACTATAATAAGATTATGCTACATACTATACGAGAATAAACATGTAGAGAATTAAGGCCCATATATAATATATTGTACTGACATACATGTGCAATCATATTATATTATCATAATCCGCTGTTTGTTTGTTTTTTTGCAGTCTCTGCTTTGCCGCGATTTCAAATAGCCAGAACAACCGAAGCATGAATGATTAAATTGTCTGGCGCCAGGTATGTTAACTGGGTCTGTATACGTCGCAATCCACTGTTTTGCTTTTGTTTACATTGACAAATTCATGACATGCGGGTGTGTGGATATCCGCAGCCTCAATAGAACTGTCAGCGCCTGCGGGTTTGTCAATAAAAGGATCACGTTACCGCAGAGCCACATAATGCTCCTTTGTCGGCTCAACTACGGAAAACCCGCCGTGCGCCTTTGTGAAAGTCCCGGTAAATTACATACCTCGTTGGGAACACTAAACATTCACTGATTCTTGAAAGCTATGAATTTATTACTTGGCTGTTGGGTTAAATTATCGCCCAATACATATACCCATTCTATGAAACCAGATTTTGAAATGTTACTTCAAATGAACAAATAAAAAGATGTTTCTAGAGCTGTTGTCGACAATGATCTTGTCAGCCATAATGGAGGGTTGTGACATCAGCATCAGTCGCGGAACACAGTAAACCTCCCTTAATTGACCAGAACGCGCCGCGGTGTCCATTTCATATGAATTTCTTCGAATGTTTCACCCTCTGTGCTAATTTGTTGGACTACCTCTGTGCGAAGAGAATAATGTGGATAGTACTAACAGAGCGCGAATATTCACCCGACACCCGCTCCGTCATCCGAACAAAAGAGAAACCAAACAGGAGATAAGCCACGGACTCCACACAAATCCATTATATGCGGTGAACTATTCGGATGTTGGTGACATCTGAGTCCTGACTTCATTTTGGGCGATCACTCTGTCAATATATCTTGACTGCATAAGATAATCCACACACGTGATCGTCCTTTTAAGTGTGATGTATATGAGAAATCATTCGCTGACTCGAGTAATCTGACTCAACATAAGAAAATGCTTGCAGGTAATAATTATCCACATGAGTGTGATAGGCCTATATGCGGAAAAGTATTTGCACGCTCTAGAGAACTGACTAGGCACACGAGAATCCACTCTGGTCACCGTCCATATCCGTGCGATATATGTGAGAAATCGTTTTCTCGGTCAAGAACACTGACGCAACATAGGATAATCCATACGGGTGATCGTCCGTATAAGTGTGATATATGTGAGAAATCGTTTGCTCGGTCAAGTACACTGACGCAACATAGGATATTAATCCATGCAGTGGATCGCACAAGTGTGATATATGCGGGAAAGCATTCAATCAATTGGGACACCTGACTGTACATAAGAGAATCCACTCTGGTGACCGTCCATATCAGTGCGATATATGTGAGAAATCGTTCTCTCAGTCCTGTTCTCTGAAGCAACATATGATATTAGTCCATACAGGTGATGGATCACACAAGTGTGATATATGCGGGAAAGCATTCAACCAATTGGGACATCTGACTAGACATAAGAGAGTCCACTCTGGTGATCGTCCATACCAGTGTGATATATGTCAGAAATCGTTCGCTGACAAGAGTACTCTGACTCAACATAAACAAATTCATACAGGTAATATAAATAAATCACACAAGTGTGATATATGTGGAAAAGTTTTCGCAAGTTCTAGATATCTAACTGAACATAAGAGAATACACACAGGTGATCGGCCGTATCAGTGTGATATATGTCAGAAATCGTTCACGCAGTCAAATCATCTAACGCAACATAGGACAATACATACAGGTGATCGCGCACACAAGTGTGATATATGCGTGAAAGTATTTGCACACCCTGGAAGTCTAACTAAACACATGCGAATCCACACAGGTGATCGTCCGTATCAGTGCGATGTGTGTGAGAAATCGTTCGCTCAGTCAAGTACTCTGACACAACATATTAAGTCAATCCACACAGGTGATGGCGCACACTTGTAAGTGCGATATATGCGTGAAGGTATTCGCGTGCTCTGGAACTCTTACTGTACAAAAGAGAATCCACACATGTGACCGTCCGTATGTCTATCCGTGTGACATACCGGTATGTCAGAAAACGTTCATTGGCTCAAGTATTCTGAGGAGACAGAAGATCGCCCTAATGAGTGTGATATATGCGGGAGAGCATTCACGCAATACGGAAGTCTAACTGAACATAAGAGAATCGACACTGACGTCTAACTGAACATAAGAGAATCGATACAGGAGATATCGGTGCGATATATGTCTGATTACCCATAAAAGAATGGATACAGGAGATCATCCATATTAGTGAGATATATGTGAAAAATCGTTCGTCGAGTCCCGTACTCTGATGCAATAATGAAAATCCATACAGGTGATGGCTCACAGAAGTGTTACATAGGCGGAAAAAAACGTTAGCAAATTCTGGATATCTGACTGTACATAAGAGAATCCACACATGTGCTCTATATCGCAATAAGGTCTCATCCGAATGGTCGGTTCTAAAAATAGTAACATAAATGGGCCCGATTTTATATTGGAAATAAAATCAATATTAAAGATGGATTATCTCTTTAGATAACAAATTTTAAATAGTTGCGTGGGTATAAAATAATAGATATGAACTGAAGACCTATGTCCGGAAAAGCTTCTATCAATTAATATTGATTTTATTTCGAATATTAAATCGGGCCCATTTATGTTACTATTTTTAGAACCGACCATTCGGATGAGACCGTATTGCGATATAGAGCACTGGGCTGTTCCTACGGCTACGCAACGAATGTCAAATGACACAGATTGGTTGTTTGTATTGTTTTGTTCCACAGATATAAGCGATAATGAGTATAATTAACGTTTATTTGTGACAAAATTGCACAATATAATTTCTGGTCTATGTTAACAGTAACCACTATTGTTCGTTAGCTGAACAAACACCCCTTTTTAGACCAGAAAATATTCGAAATAAAATCAATATTAATCGATAGAAGCATTTCCGGACAGGAGTCTTCGATTCAAATCTAATATTTTATACCCCGGTAACTATATACTACATGTTTACAAAGAGATAATCCACCTTTAATTGTTTGAAGACCAAACAATATATTGTTCAAACCAAACAGCCCAATTGTTATTTTGAACCAAAAAAAATGAATCGGACACATTTGGAGTGATAAAATTGTTTGTTTCGAACATATAGAGATTCGTGACAGGATCTAGAATTTGTTGTGGTTCGATAGTCTATTGTTTATCGAAATATAGTATCGTTGCAATGGTATTATCATTAATAGAGCATGACCTGGTTTCCTATTAAGGTGAAATCCGTAAATGGACATGCACGCGCGCCTGATTAATGAGTAGTAACCGTAATTAATGCCCCGAACGTATACCACTATTGCACAATGGCATCAGTTTGTTGGATCTAAATTATTTATTCACTTCAGCTCCAAAGTAGCCATTTGGGAAATTATATCATTCCTTTTCGAAGTGCCTATCATCTACTGAGGGTGGATCGTATCCCAGGTCCGAAATTGTGTCTCATTGTCATTGTTCCCATGTAACTCATTAAAAGACAAGCATACATAAACTTCTATAAACAAATACGTGAAATATGCAATAAATCCCCGTTTTCCACATCACCAAAATGTATTCAGTATTATATGTAAATTTATCCAATAAGATATTTTTTCCCTAAATATAGCAAAAATTTTATTAATTCATTTTGCCTTGAAAATTGGTCACTGGGCCAGATTCAACCTTCACCAGATGATAGCCAATTTGAACAGATATAGTAACATGTGTTAAATGGCTAATATCTCTAGACTGGTGCCGTGGATATTGGTCTGGAAATTAGAGAAAAGTTAGAGGCAATGTCTCACGCTGACGCATGTCTAGCTGTGCCCCACCTTCCCCACATCTGGTGCTGCAACATATTCTCGTGAAAATTGGTCTATGTTAGACCTATATATTCACATAGGTTCATATTGGACTTATTCGATTCTGAAAAAGTGAGCTTTATATTATTATATATTATTTTATTTTATTTGTTTAAATCAAAATTTACAAAATCTAACGCATACACTCCGTCAGGGCACCCGAGTCACCACACAAAATTTGGTTGAAATCGGTGCAGGGCACATGTCTTGAGAGAAAACTCCGAGCAGACAGACAGATCACACTCTTTAATTTATAGGTACCCAGGAAACTAGATATATTATGTTGCAGAAGAGATAACACATCTTTAATGTAAATTAAAGCTGACCACTAAACTTGCGATGTCACACACAACTGTATTCCTCTTCACATGCGTGACAATTATAACAGTGTTAGCGGTATTTTTAGCAAAGGCTCTTTTGGTCCTGGCAGGAGACGTCGAGACCAACCCAGGCCCTTCAACCGAACAACAGTCACTCGGTACCTGTAGTGAATACACAAAGTATCAGAAATAAGGTAGACATACTTGCGGCCGAAACATCAAGTGGGGAGTACGACATATGGCTATTAACCGAATCATGGCTCGATCATTCTATCCGGGATTCAGAAATCCATCTTCCTGGCTACCATGATCCTGTCCGCAAGGACAGGAAAGATGGCAGAACAGGAGGGGGTGTCTGTATTTACGTTCGTAACACTATACCATTCAAATTCGCGATTAATTTGACAGTGACGAAGTAGAAAATATCTGGATAGAGCAGGGGGGTCTGCAAATTTTTTCCGAACACTAGGCGGGGGTGGGTGGGTGGGTTCAGCAGCCCGACTAACACAATTTTTCCTGACTCCGTAATTTTATTCCTGTAGTCATTTTTCTTCAAAATATTGTGACAAAAGGTTTTAATATTAATTTTATTTCCAATATTTTCTGGTCCAAAAATGTGTAGTTGTTTAGCCAACGAACAATAGTGATTACTGTTAAGAGAGATCAGACATTTTATTGTGTAATTTTGTCACAAATAAACGTTAATTATACTGATTGTCACTTATAACTATGTATTATAATGGCTGAGAATAAAGCATTACTTACTTAATAAAACAATACAACCAATCAATCCGGGACATTTGACGTTCGGTACGTAGCCATATGAATGGCCAAATGTTCTATATCGCTATATGGTATCACCCGAATGGTCTGATCTAAAAATAGACACATAAACGGTCCCAATAAAATCAATATTAATTGATAGAAGCCTTTCTGGACAGGGGTCTTCAGTTCATATTTATTATTTTAGACCCACGCAACTATTTCAAATATGTTATTTAAAGAGATAACTCACGTGTTAAATACAACACTATCCAAGATTGTGTACATTGACAGCACTTTGAGTATACAAACAACCCCCATACAAGTTTATCTCTGTTGCAAATGAATTGTAACACTTTCATGATTAAGTGTTGGGTAACCACTTGAAGGTGTTGGGCTAAACTCTTAAAAGTGTTGGCGTATTTCCGAATCTTGATTCACGTTCTTTTCGCCAATTGAGATTGGAGTGGGCAAGTCGCATTAATGCTTTGCGTTTTGTCGCTATTCGTCTTGACTGGTCGCTCGTGAGATTATGCGGTCGTTCTGCAAAGAACTTAGCCGCGCGGGCAATTCAGTGTGAGTGACTTCGGATTTAGCAGCGGATATGGAGTTAGTCCCATCTGCCTTAGTCGCCGCCTTGGACAGATAGCGCGTTGTGGATACGCTTAACTGAACTTAGGCTAAGGGGGGCTTCGTGTACCTGTCTGTGGAATATAGAATATAGCAGCTTGTGATCACCAGAGGCAGACGGTTCTGAGCAGGTATGTCACCACCGGGGTAGAGAATGGGATGAAGTAGAACACGAAGGCCCATTCACTCAACCGCAGTTCAAAGGGCTGAGTGGAGAAAGAAGACAGCTGTTGACCGGCCGGCTGTCCCTCTCCAAACGGTTGCGACGACTGATGGTCACGAGCCAGAAGCCGTCGGCTGACAGGAGCTATTTGAGACACACACAGGTGAGCCCATGAAATATTGTATTTGAAATTTTTATTTCGCTTGATCACACGCATGTGATATTGCTGATTTATTTCCAGTTTCTTAAATAGGCCATTATCATATGACGTAAGCTACTTTCTGAATTCGATGTCTAAACTCCTTGTCTAATTTCACTAATTTTATTTCGCTTGATCACACGCATGTGATATTGCTGATTTATTTCCAGTTTCTTAAATAGGCCATTATCATATGACGTAAGCTACGTTCTGAATTCGATGTCTAAACTCCTTGTCTAATTTCACCCGAGAAGGTAATATGATGACTCACATTCAAGTTTCAATACTCAACATTGATGTCCAGTAAATATTTTATTTGGAAATTTTATTTCGCTCGATCACACGCATGTGGTATTGCTAATCAGGTTTTAAAAGGGCAACTGGCATTCGGGAACCTCTATGTACGCCTTCCCATTTCTAAATTCTTTAGATTATCACCGACCTTACTAACACTTGCATATTTATATACCATGTATATATTTGTATATATTCTCTCCTAACTAGAGGAGGTTAACAATAAATATAATCAGAGTCAGCGCATCGCGGGAGGCTCACATCAACCATGCCGTCGTCGAGACAAGCAGACTTATGGACGACGATATCACCCCGGACATCCCTGTCATCGAATTCGTGGTGGAGATGGACACGCTACGGCCTAAGGCACTGGAATACCAACAGAGCCCGTTCACATATCCTTCATGAGTCATGACACTTGATCAAAGTGGAATCACCACCAATATTTTATTCAACTGATCAATTTGCATCTTGTTTTATCATTTGCAACTGTGGACTGTGGACTGTCAGTTTTATGTCAGTCACCACTCAGTGGTCCTGTAAGTTAAACGGCAAATTATAAAACAAGATGCAAATTGATCAACTGATCAGGATTGGGGGTGATTACAATCTGAGTAAGAACCAATATTCATGTAGGACATGAATGTGGAAGACAATTATATCTAAATTGACAACAAACACCATCATTCTTATATATTAACTGAATGCAGTGACTACCGATGGCGAAATCGTTTTCGTTAGTTTATCACTGATAGAAGCGTCCCGATTCGGGTAGTAAATATTTACAATTTAGCGTAATTCAGACAATGTTTTTTATGGAGAGATATGGTCGATTTGCTTGATATTTTCGGTGATGTTAGTATAATTCTACATTCCTCCTGTTGGCGTAGCACCTGCATACTAACTTATCAGTTCCACGCACCCAAACAAGTCCATAATTTGTCTTTAAAAAGTGGCGGACAATAAATAGTTTTACTCCTCATAGATAATTCCACAACGAGACACCAATCAAATTTCGGGCTATAGAAACGTCATATATTAGTTTTTCTCTTATAATCATCGTGGTGCCAATGTGGTATTCCGATTTTAGAACTCTGCGAATTCAATACAATTGGAAATCCAGGTGCAAGGTGCAGTACTTTACGAATTAGGGAAATGTAACACTTGGTTGGTGTATCCATGTTAACACTTGGTTAGTGTATCCATTGTAACACAAGTTTTTGAGTGTATTGATTTGAGCCAAGTGAACTTCGCGAATATAATTGATAGAACGAGTCAATGTATATTAATTATCGATTGACCAAAAACACACCATTTCCTCCCTTTAGTTTAAAGTTGCCTTGCTCATCAATTTTAAGGGACAACCGCGAATTCGGGGACTTTCGCAAAGGAACCAATGTAGATGGGGACCAGCAGCAAATAGTTGAACCACCTGATATTAGGCACATGTATAGGAGGAATTTAGAACAAGATATATAACTAGATATGGTTAGGATATGAGAGTGCAAGTTTATATCATATCATTTTAGTACATTAATAACAATATGTTAAAATGCACAATAAACTCAATAAGCAAGAACACTGGGTCGCGGCCGTATTGGATTGATCCAGCCCCGTTCCGCGATTTCAGAGATTTTTCCAACCCAGGTTCGGCGGTTTAAGTGTTACAGGTCAAAGTTCTGAAGTACATGTATTATTTCCACAAAAGGAGCTTTTGACTAAGTCATGATTTCCATGTTTTGAATGCTACTCAAGAACTTTGACCCGTAGACTAAAACCACGGAACCGGGCCTGGTGGATCCAATATGGCCGCGAGTTAATGACGGCGTATATTTGATAACCCTTACACCACACACATGTGTCGCTGTGTCGTTACATTCATACTGCGTACACCTATGGTTACCAATCTATCGGCCTTATTGTGATCGGGGCCCCCTGCTTACGCGTTTACATAGTACCATATCACTGATACATCGCTGTACATGACTGATTCACAGGGGTGTCATCCGATATTCACCAAACTTCATATGTAGCTTCATGGTGATATAATCGATGGGAGCTATCTTGGATTTCAAATTGAATCAATGGGGGCACACCATACAGACAATATTATGGCCGGGTCATTTTCAGATTTGTGTTGTGATCGCCTGTAGATAGGAGCTATCGAATTTGAACGATTTTCGATTTTAAAAAAAGGTGGGCGGCGGCAGCCATCTTGGGATTTACTATTTGTATGACTAAATTCTTTGACACATCCTACAGACCACATCTGTCATCCGATCATCATCAAACTTCATATGGATATTCGGGGTGGCTCAAAAGCCGAAATAGCCCAAGTAGTCTGGTCGTTGAAGCATTGGACCTAGAACAAATTGTTTACAAGCTGTTTTTGGTGTCATATTGTCGGGCAGAATGTAGGGAACAACATATCTAAAATCCGCTAAAATCCGCTTTGGCGAAAATTCTCTATTGAAGATCGCGTCCATAATGTCTGTTGTTATCGGACAATACTGAATTCTGCGGCAGGTGCTCCAATTAATGCCAAATTCGTAATAAATTGAAATATACACAAACATTGCTTAGTCGTAAACCATATAGTCGGGGAGCCAATAAGGTCCACCTGCACCCCCCCCCCCGATGATTACAAATAACCTTATTTTTATTGTTCCCTATGGTATCCAGATAAAGAATCCGGAATTCACCGAAAAATAAAGGTGGCCCTACTGGGTGCTAGAGCCATTTGAATCAAAGATGGCCGCCATTTCCTCTAACTCCGACCAGATGTATTTAATCGTTGTAATAGATCGGTTGTTAGCAAAAGACACAGACGAAATGTATGCCATTTTGTTGGTAAGATGTCCTTCTTCCAAATGACGGCAAATAATTTCGAAAATAAATCAAAATGGCCGCCGAAAAATGACGTCATATGCACGAAAATAGGAAATTTAATTAATATTTTACCATATCTTCCATTTTTCTTCATATTAATCATTAGTAAATGGCAATGTTTTTGAGACAGTCATCAAGCGTGATATTATAGCGTCATTTTAAGACATTTGCCATTGACGAGGGTTCAGTAATAGATACAGAAAGAGGATTTGAAAAAGAGGGGGTGAAATTTTCGATTTTTTTTGCAAGACGATTTTGCTGTATTTAATCGTTGTAATAGATCGGTTGTTAGCAAAAGACACAGACAAAATGTATGCCATTTTGTTGGTATGATGTCCTTCTTCAAAATGACGGCAAATAATTTTGAAAAACATTCAAAATGGCCGCCGAAAAATGACGTCATATGCACGAAAATAGGAAATTTAATTAATATCTCACCATATCTTCCATTTTTCTTCACATTAATCCTAGTAAATGGCAATGTATTTGAGACAGGCACCAAGCGTGATATTATAGCGTCATTTTAAGACATTTGCCATTGACGAGGGTTCAGTAATAGATACAGAAAGAGGATTTGAAAAAGAGGGGTGAAATTTTCGATTTTTTTGCAAGACGGTCTTGATAGTCATTTTGACGACAAACCACACAGGATGTTAATATAGAATGTCAACAACTATGTGCTTTATTTTATTGGACGGATGTTTTACTTCAATGGGAATGAAATTGGTGTAGAACATTTCCAAAATGGCCGCCGAAAATATGAAAAATGGTAAATATTGTCCCAGGGTGTCCTGCAATGGCTTACAAGTTGTGGTTGATATAAACAATTGGCTAATCTGTATTATATACATTGAATACTTACATGTCTGATGCACCATGGATCATTGTTTCTATTGTCACCACTGACATCACCAGAAATATTGGATATTTCTCTCACAAACTTGACATAAATATCGGCAAAAATTGGACAAATAAAATGCAACTATCATTGGTATCAAAGGTATTTATTGTTTTGGTCTATCTTAAATGTGTCACACTACGGTGTTTATAGACCAAATTGCTCATGATGGCTTCCAAAATGGCAACCAAATTTGTAAAAAGTAACTTTTTTACATATATCCCGAACATTATTCTCTGCGTTATCCGACAAGGTATTAAATTGTGACTCACTTGGTTATTATACGTGTTAGTTAATTAGCTGACAACCACGTTCTATTATGTTTGTTCCAGTTCCGTATGGGGCATGACAAATTCATTTTAAAGTTGCAGTATGAAATTTGGCGGAGAACATCTTTTGTGATTCTTGTCATATTATTGAAAGGAAATGGGCAGAACTTTGAAACGGAACTGAGATGAACCATAATATGTGGCTATTCTGGTCCATTATGATAAAACATATCAACTGGATATAGGGTGAATGCCAGGGAGTTACTATATGATCATAGGTAAGGTGAATAGGTATACAGGGAGTTATTGTATGGTCAATGGTGAGACGAGTACATGTATGTATACAATGAGTGACTGTATGATCATAAATGTAATGAATAGCTATGCAGGGAGTGACTAAATTGTCATGTGTCAGGTGTATGAGTATACCCGGTGTTCCTGCTTGGTGACTCGTTGCGGTATGGTCATGTGTAGGTTATACGGGCATACACATGTGTTGCTATATGGTCATGGGCGAGGGGTATGTGTATATAGCGAGCGGCTATATGGCCATGGATGATGTGCATATGCATACATGGATTGAATATACTGACATGGCTGGGGAGTATTAGTATATCTTGAGTGGCTATTCTGCTATGGTGTGACAAATAGGGATACAGGGAGTGACATGGCCAATGGTGAGGTGAATATATATACAATGATTGACCATGATCATGTATGAATGTTTTGAATAGGTACACACGGGGTGACTATATGGCCATAGGTCAGATGAAGGAGTATACCAGGTGCCACGGATGAGGGTATGTGTATGAAGCGAGTGGCTATATGACCATTGGTGAGGTGGATATGTATACCCGAGGTGACTATATGGTCATTGTTGCGGTGTTGATGTATATATTGAATGTCTATTTGACCATGTGTGTGTGGAGAATAAGTATACATGGGATGACCGTATGGCCAATGGTGAGATGAATGGGTATACAAGGAGTGACTCTATGGTTATGGGTCATCTTTTGGATTATACCCGGTGTACTTGCATTGTGACGCATGGCTGTATGGCCATCCATGGTCATGGGTCAGGTGTACGTTTATACAGTTGGTCACTATATTGTTATGTATGTGGTGTTTATGCATATATGGAATGACTGTGTGGTAATGGGTGGCTATCGCTTTTCACGTTTAAAGTTCCCCATGTACACAAACACTATCAAGGTGGAGAACTCTTTGACATGACCTCTCTATTGATTAACATATCCTTGAGTTATTGTGGAAAGCGATAGCCACCCAAATTATACATGTACAACGCATCCCATGACCTCATATGTACATACACACCACACAAATGACAATATAGTCACCCACTCTATACACGTACACCTGACCATACAGCCTTATTTGGCTATACCGGTACATGCCACAAATGACGATACAGCCATGAATCACCATGCATGAACACCAGGTATACTCCTACACCTGACCATATAGTCACTCTATGTATACATATTATTTCACATTCACGATCATACAGTCACTCATTTTATACCTATTCATCTCACCATGGACCATACAGCCACTACATGTATATCTATTCGCCATACCCATGACCATAGAGTCAATTCAGATATACATATACACCTCACCCACCAATGGTGAGCCCTTCCAAATATACCAATACCCGCACACACGACCACTCATAAGTCTCATACTTGCATATACACCTCACACATGACAATTAATCAACTCACTGTATACTCATACACGCCATCCATGATCATTCATCTACACCATATACACCACCGATGATAATACATCCACAACATATATAAATATACGACCCACCCGTTACCAAAATGGCACTCCCTATATAGCCACACGCTCGTCAATAACCATAAAGCTTATTCCAGGTATGCATATAACTTCAATCTTGACCACAGGCATACCATGTGCACCTATACACATTACCCATATCCATAAAATCACACCCTATTTATCTACGCAATCCATCCATGATCATACAGACAGCACAAATATACATATACACCACATGTCACAATACAGCCACACACGGTACACATATACATCACGACCACCACGACCTTACAGTCACTCCATATATACATAAACAACACACGGATGACCATGTAGCTACTCTCGTTATATCTATAAACCACAGCAATGCCCATACGATCACATCGGCCACACACAATATACCGTACAGTCACTACATGTATACCGATTCACCTCACACATGCCCATACAG
This sequence comes from Siphonodentalium dalli, assembly GCA_032622095.1. Taxonomy (NCBI): domain Eukaryota; kingdom Metazoa; phylum Mollusca; class Scaphopoda; order Gadilida; family Siphonodentaliidae; genus Siphonodentalium; species Siphonodentalium dalli. The sequence continues at coordinate 42,198,412 of CP136063.1, read as the reverse complement.
CCACTCCTTATATTCCTATGCATCTCACCATGGACACCCCACTCATAACCATATAGTCACTCATTGTATACCTATTCACATCATTCATGACCATACAGTAACTCCCTGTATACCTATTCACATCACCTATGATCATACAGTAACTCCCTGGCTGCCATATTGGCATCCATCTTTTATCCAGTTGATCACTTTTTATCATGATGGGCCAGAATAGCCACATATTACGGTTCATCTCAGTTTCGTCTCAAAGTTTTGCCCATTTCCTTTCAATAATATGGCCAGAATCACAAAAGAGGTTCCATACTGCAACTTTAAAATGAATTTGTCATGCCCCATACGGAACTGGGACAAACAGAATAGAACGTAGATGTCGGTTAATTAACTAACACGTATAATAACCAAGTGAGTCACAGTTTGCTACCTTGTCGAATAACGCAGATAATAATGTTCGGGATATATGTAAAAAATTAACTTTTTACAAATTTGGTTGCCATTTTGGAAGCCATCTTGAGCAATTTGGTCTATAAACACCGTAGTGTGACACATTTAAGATAGACCAAAACAATAAATACCTTTGATACCAATGATAGTTGCATTTTACTTAAAAAAATTGTCCAACCCTGAAAAGTTAATTTTTGCCGATATTTATGTCAAGTTTGTGAGAGAAATATCCAATATTTCTGGTGATGTCAGTGGTGACAATAGAAACATTGATCCATGGTGCATCAGACATATAAGTATTCAATGTATATAATACAGATTAGCCAATTGTATATATCAACCACAACTTGTAAGCCATTGCAGGACACCCTGGGACAATATTTACCATTTTTCATATTTTCGGCGGCCATTTTGGAAATGTTCTACACCAATTTCATTCCCATTGAATTAAAACATCCGTCCAATAAAATAAAGCACATAGTTGTTGACATTCTATATTAACATCCTGTGTGGTTTGTCGTTAAAATGATTATCAAGACCGTCTTGCAAAAAAATCGAAAATTTCACCCCTCTTTTTCAAATCCTCTTTCTGTATCTATTACTGAACCCTCGTCAATGGCAAATGTCTTAAAATGACGCTATAATATCACGCTTGATGCCTGTCTCAAATACATTGCCATTTACTAGGATTAATGTGAAGAAAAATGGAAGATATGGTGAGATATTAATTAAATTTCCTATTTTCGTGCATATGACGTCATTTTTCGGCGGCCATTTTGAATTTTTTTCGAAATTATTTGCCGACATTTTGAAGAAGGACATCATACCAACAAAACGGCATACATTTTGTCTGTGTCTGTTGCTAACAACCGATCTATTACAACGATTAAATACATCAAAATCGTCTTGCAAAAAAAATCGAAAATTTCACCCCTATTTTTCAAATCCTCTTTCTGTATCTATTACTGAACCCTCGTCAATGGAAAATGTCTTAAAATGACGCTATAATATCACGCTTGACGACTGTCTCAAAAACATTGCCATTTACTAATGATTAATGTGAAGAAAAATGGAAGATATGGTGAAATATTAATAAAATTTCCTATTTTCGTGCATATGACGTCATTTTTCGGCGGCCATTTTGAATTTTTTTCGAAATTATATGCCGTCATTTTGAAGAAGGACATCATACCAACAAAATGGCATACATTTTGTCTGTGTCTTTTGCTAACAACCGATCTATTACAACGATTAAATACATCTGGTCGGAGTTAGAGGAAATGGCGGCCATCTTGGATTCAAATGGCTCTAGCACCCAGTAGGGCCACCTTTATTTTTCGGTGAATTCCGGATTCTTTATCTGGATACCATAGGGAACAATAAAAATAAGGTTATTTGTAATCATCGGGGGGGGGGGGGGGTGCAGGTGGACCTTATTGGCTCCCCGAGAATATTTTTCCCAAAATGGCCACCAAAATGGACAAAATCGAATGAAATTTACATTTAGTGCAAAATTGAATAGCTAGTCCTATACGAGTGAACAAACGCTCGAATATTGCGAGGAAGAATGACTACAAGATTAGTATAAGAGAAACTTTTGATTAGAGATGTACGAATTCTCTCTGATGTATCTCACGAGAAAGCAAGCGAAATCAGGGTCTTGTGGAACGGTTAAATCTGGACTTTTGGGTGTCCAGAAACGGAAAAATGACGCAGTTTCATCTGTACCGCTAATCTTGAATCGTGTGATATATGTGTAATTAAACAACTAAACGGGATTTAGTAGGGATGTATTGACTATGCGGCCTTTCTCGAGAAGAAGAAATATATGTATTCAGAGCAGGCTCACGAATGAGACCGATCACCATTTATTTTGATATCTACGGTATAAAACTTAAAAAATTAATTGCTATAAAACGGTATGAATTATGTTCATATTGTACTGGGGAGAATGCGTAGATCATATTGTACGTTTCTCAAAATAGTAGTTATAGTTGCCTCAGATCAAGTGATAAAACACGAATATTTCACTTTTATCACAAGAATGCGTGATGGTGTACCATGAACTAAATATATTAAATCACAAATGAGTACCATAGACTGTCTTCAATAAATTCAAAACTTGACCAAAATTGCCTACATAATCTGTGACAGAGACTGTGTTTATACCTGGAAATTATATTTGGTTGAATTCACCAAGGCCACATCTACGCGAAACTTACTACGTTGTCTTCAACCGCATGACCGCGTTTACCCATTTTCCATAATGTTACACATGTCTGTTGCACACAGAACCACAACTAACAATATTGGGTGAATGTTCAACGTTGGAATAACATCTTAAACGACGATCACCTGATATTTAGCACGATTACGTGGGTGGTAATGGTAATATATTTTCAAACAAAAATATACTGAAAACTAATAGTGTGCATTGCGCTGTAGCTTATTCTAGTTGTAAAGTGGCCACTGAAGTAATTGTAACAAAATTGTCTACTAAGAAACCGGGTTGGTAGCAGAATGATAATTAGTCTTACATACAATGTACTATGTACAGTCTCTTTGACCTGGTGAGATTCGGTGCTAATCCATTGAAGATATGAGTGTTTCTTTACAGTATAATAACCATTGCGACATACGTGTATCGTTTATTATCACCGGGAGTGTTGACAATTCCGGACATATAACTAGTATTTATACCTCTAGAGTATGCACTTAAATTTCGGCGTTGCTTTCAATATTTAATCACCATGCCGAATGAAACTACCATGCACTGTGAGGCGAACCATTAGTTCGTGTGTTGCATGCACGAGCTATTTTTGTTTTTCCCAACAGTTGGATGTTGGATAAGCAGAACGCCCAAACGTTAAAGACGTAAATCATTGGGGGTTGACTTGCTGTGCAGTAACCGATGATCCTTCAGATAGATCTGTTTTAATGATGTGTGTACCTTTAAAGATATTTAACAACCGACTTGTATATTGCCAATACGTATTTCACTCTTATGTAGTTACCCAATATGTTGCTTTCTACGTGGTATGGTTTGGAGTTGCGGCAATTTTGACAGCCATTTCATGGCCACGATTGTATAATTTTCTGTCCGTGTCACTCTACTCGCTCCCGCATTCTAATTTAACACAAACTGATATAATGACATAATTCTGATGCCACTATATATTGTATAATGACTTATATCGAGAACTGATGTAGTATAGACAACCATGTTGGACGCCATCGTGGATAACAAAGTTTCCCCAACGTGGATTTTTGCGGATTTTGGATATGTTGTTCCTGTTGCTTTTCCGCGTCGAATGATACCGAAAACAGCTTGTAAACAATTTGTTCTAGGATCACCTCAAAATCGAGTCTCAACGACCAGACTAAAGTACTAAACAATCAATTTCAGTCCATAGTTTTCCCACTAAACCCCTTACATTATCACAACATTGCCTGACGACCATGCGGAATAATACACCTGATAACAAATAATCATAGCTATCCGACTATCAAGGACATTAAAGGAAACGAATCTGGTGTCATTTGAGGGGGAGTCACTCTATATATTAAAGATAGGGTTCTTCCCCTTCCATTGAAAAAGTTAGAATTTTGTTTCATGCTGGGTGACAGAGAGGCGAAGTCTTCTAGTTATCCGTGGGCGTCTTCTGAGACACATGTCAGAAAACAACTGGCTCAAATGATCATTCTTTTAATCTAGTTTTTCAACTGAATTTATCTCTTGTCTGTAGCATAAAACCTAAAACTGATTCTCATGTCTCAATGTCATCTCTTTTCTGAACGCACGCTATCCCCATTCTGCGTAGACGCTCACTGGATATATTACCCGATAAGGGGGTCTCCAGTAAACATAGATAAATAGATAGATAGTGATCTCTAGATGGGAGCCTACTATTTTTACCGAAATTTGTTGAAAAACATGGCGATTTTCGAATGTACTCTTTGACTATAATTATAAATCCTTCGGCACATCATACATGTCACATCTCTCATCAGATCGTCAACAAACTTCATATGGATCTTCGGGTGCCTCATATTTTGACTGGGATATTAGACCATGCCATGATAGTACCAAATTGTTACCCAAGACCTAAGAACCACAATAGGAAGAAGAAAAGCTATATATTCAGCAACGCAAACTGGACTTTTATTAGTGAATACATTGAAAAAGGTCATAAAGAGGTCACAACCAGAGCGAGTACAAAAATGAATCAGTGGAATCAACATGGAACTATCGCCGAGATGACATAAAGGAAAGCATAGACAAAAGGGTACCAACATCCTTCAAGTAGAAGAAGAGAATAACTCCCATGGGTAAACAGGAAACTAACACGCATACTTAGGAAGAAAGGGAAACTCTATCGGAAAGCGAAGAGATCAAAGAAATTGGATAAGTACAAAGATTTTTAAAAGATGTGCAGGAATGAAATGAGGAAGGCAGAACGATCACACATACAAGAGATCATCAAAGAAATCTAAAAAAAACGAACAGCAAACCATCCTGGAAATTCCTGAAGTCTAAACAGAGAAACATTACTGGGACACCACCTCTCAAAAAGGGTACGACACTCACGAACAACAGCACATAGAGCAGCTCTATTGAATACACAGTTTCAATCGGTATTCACCGATGATCTAAAGAATACACCTACATCAAAAACATCAAGTAGTATACCAGACATCGCAGACATCAACATCAAAGAGGAATGTGTATACAAACTCCTAAAAGATATAAAAACATCTAATGCCCCAGGCCCAGACGGTATACCAAACCAAGTTCTCAATATTTGCACTAACCATATAGCTCCTGTCCTAACAGCCATCTTCCAACTATCAATAGACACAGGAGAACTCCCAACTGACTGGCGCAGTGCTAACATATCTCCCATCTACAAAAACAAGGTGACGTGCACAACCCAGAGAACTAATGCCCTGTCCCACTCACATCGGTACCCTGCAAAACTATAGAACACATCACCTACATGCACATAAGAGATGAACATAAAACACTGACCGACAAAAACCACGGTTTCAGATCTGGCCACTCATGCGTCACACAGCTAGTCAACGTCACAGAGCATCTACTACAAAACCTGGACAAAACATACTAACATCCTTGACTTTTCAAAGGCCTTCGATAATCGATAGAGTGCCACACAAGGGCGTCATATACAAGCTGCATAATTATGGCATAAATGGCACAACCCACAAAAAGAGAGATGGGAGTGGTACTCGGAGGAGAAGCGTCATCAAACGCAGCAGTGGAGTCCGGAGTACCACGGGAACCGGTACTGGGACCACTGCTATTCCTTTGCCACGTGAACGATCTACCAAAAGCCGTAACATCAGAGGTAAAATTATTTGCAGACAATTGCCTTCTCTATAGAGAGATCAGAGACCAGTCAGACCACCATGCACTATAGAAAGACCTCTCCTCGTTAGAAAAAATGGACCGCCCAATGCTGAATAGGTCACTCTCACCAGTTGTCTGTGATAAAGTTACCCAGGTTCCTGAACTTGGGATAAAGTTACCCAGGTTGGAGAGATATTGTGATAAAGTTACCCAGGTTAATAACAATTCATGTTTAACAACAAATTATTAATTTTTGCGATCAAAATGATGAACTACAGTACTAATATGTCTTAAGTTATGCTTAATAAGGGCTATTACTTGCCAAAACAGACCAATATTTCCCTCTGTCACTTTTAAATCGAATTGATATTGTGAGATTTGCTTAACCTGGGTAACTTTATCACAATTCTCTCCAACCTGGGTAACGTTATCACAAACTTAGGAACCTGGGTAACTTTATCACAGAAAACCGATGAGAGTGACCTATTCAGCCCCATTGCGTTTTAATGCAAACAAATGCTACATCATGTCTACAAAGAGCAAATCAACCCACGTGTACCAACTAGACAACAACATACTTCAGTCAGTAGATGAAACATCATATCTAGGACAAACTTTCACCAACAACCTAACCTGGTCATCCCATTTAAATAAAATTGTCAGAAGAGCCAACTGCACCTTAGGATTCCTTAAACGAAACATCAGAAACCGGCATATATAGGAGTCCATGGTAAGATCTACACTCGAACACGAGGCAGACATATGGGATCCATACTTGCAGAAGGACATCGACAACATCGAAAGGATACAGAAAAAAGCTGCAAGATTCATCACCAGCAATTACAAAAACAGAGATAAAGGTGCAGTCACAGAAATGATGGAAATAGAAGGTTTAACACCAATGAGAATAAGAAGAAAAGTGAAAAGGATAACACTGTTTAGGAAGATAGTAGATGGGTCGGTTCCGGCTATCCATACACATGACTTATTAACACCAAGGAGCAAAGACAAACGAATAATCACCGATATAAAGTCCCAGAATTTGAGACAACAAACATTATTGAGTCACATGAGTGTACCAACTGACTTTTTTACGAAACAATAAGAACAAATACGACTCAATATACGAACTCATTCTTTGCGAAAACAATTAATCATCGAATGGAACCACCTGGAGGATATGGACAGCGTATGTGATGCAACATCAATAAGAACATTAACAGCTTAAGTCGTCCAACTACATAGAGACAGATACAGAATCTGACCAAGTAAAAGTTTGTATTTTTGTCAGAATACCCGACCGGGAATCGATCCCCGGACCTTTAGCACGATAGACCAGTACGTTATCCACCCGGCCACTGACTTCCCTATCTATCTATCTATCTATCTATAGGTTTCTCCTAACCTTCATTATGCTGAAGTTTTAAAGGAGGCGCATGAGGTGTAACTATACAATTTTTGTGCAATATTTTTGGTGAATTTTGGATTATATTTAAAAACATGATAAAACTCAGATTTGGTACAGGTTGGTTATGGGAGTTTAAAGTGGTCGCTATAGAGAGTATATTTGAATTTGTCCAGGTCTGTGAGGGTAGCAATAGAAGGGTCGAGAGAATTCCATGCAAGGATAGTGCGAGGGTAGAATGAGGTGCGGATGTAATTGAGTCCAGTATAAAAGAACACGAATTTATGACCTCTCGATGTTGTGAGGGGAGCGGTGTCTCGTATGTTGACAATGTTGTTTTTTATTTTATAGAACATGACAAGTGATTGGTACAAACGCCGCTGTTCTAGAGTAGGCCATTGCAGCTGTCTTAGTATATCGGAGGCACTGCCGAACTTCATATGGATCTTCGGTGTGACATCTAGTTTACTTTCCTTCTTCTTTATCATTCTATTCATGGCTCAGCAAAAAATTAACTCCTTCCCAAATTTAGCTACAGTGTTATTGACATTTTCATTTAGTTTCGTTTCGTTTCAATAAAAGTCTTGATCCGGGTTACATTTTTAATAAACTTGAACGCGCAATTCTCGTGGGTTTCGCAACCAGATCGCCACGTTTTTTATGCTGTTTATACTCTCTATTGTAGTATTATAAAACCATTGTCATCTCTTTTAATCTGTCTATGTGATGGAGAACACATGTTTTGTAATTATTGAGATTCCAGAATCACGTAAACATGACTCCAAATCATCAAATGATCTATGTGAAAATATAATTGACACGAAGAAAGGTAACACGAACAACCTCACTTCCGCTGATGGGGTTGTTGTCGTACTAGTAGGTTGGCAATTATCGCAATACGATAGGGGAACACTTTTACGTTCGTACTCATATTTCACCAATTTTTGTACCTGGCTTGCCTGTCCTGAGTTTCACGGGAAAATGGCCAATTTGATACTATTTGTCGTTTATATATATAATATATACATATTTATCACCCCATTTAATATGATTACGTCAGTACGTATGGACAACCCAAAAACACGTACATGTACGTCCATCTATAAAATGAAAAATGTATGTTTCATAGGAGTGCCTGTATTTCTGGCCAACTTGGGATATATACGATCACGCCAGTACGTATGGACCGTAGGACGGCGACATGTCACTCTGTGTCCAAAGGTTCGCCATTCCCAAGGTTCTCTATATTCCTCGATATTCAGAAGGTTTTTATAACTTTTATTTTGAAGTTTCATTCTATATTCTAAAGTTTTGAGAGGTTTCTTTATCATAAGACTCTTTTTATGAAGGAAATAACTTAAAAGTTAAAGGTACTCAATCCGATAAGACGCTGCTAAATTACTCCTTCCTTGGTTTCGGTGGGGAAAAAAATATTTGATTAGTGTCGAGGAACCCACCCATCAAAGCTCAGAGTAATTAGATATCAATCTTTGCAGTTTGCTATTTTTATTGTTTCTGGGCCTGATCGTGCCAGAAGGACGAGGTCAAATGGGCGGTCTTCCAGAAGGACGAGGTCAAATGGGCGGTCTTCCAGATAAAGATGGATAACTGTAAAATCGTGGTAATAATAACTACTTGGTATTAGAGTTGTCCATCTTTTCTGGTTAAATACGCCCAGAATAGCAAACCTTCAGAATAGCGAACCTTCGATGTCTGAATAAGAACCTTTGGAATAGCGAATATGGAACCTTCGAAATAATGAACGCGATCCTGTATGAAGAGCCCATGACACGTCCATCAATAAATGTATACATGTTTCATGGGACTGTTTATATATACATATATAAGACTGGAGTAAAGTTGAGACCAACATGTCTTTGTTAATTTTGGTGCCCAGATTTCAACGAAATTTGATGTGGTGACCCAGGGTGCCCTTGCAGAATGTATAATGGCGTTAGTTTTTCTAAATTTTGATTTAAACAAATTTAAATGAATAAAAAAAATATGAACATATGTGAATATTCAGGTACAAATAAACCTATTTGCACGAGAATATGTTGCAGCACCAGATATAGAGGAATGTGGGCCACAGTTAGACATGGGTCAGAGTGAGATATTGCCTCTAACATTTCTCTAATTTCCAGACCAATATCCATGGCGCCAGTCAAGCGATATTAGCCATATAGCACATTTTACTATATTTCTTCAAAATGCAATCATCAGGTGAAGGTTGAATCTGGCCAAGCGACCAATTTTCAAGGCAAAATTATTTTAATTGAATTTTTGCAATTTTAAAGGTACTCAATCCAAATTAACCCTCGCAGATTATTATTTCCTTGACTTCGGAGGTAAAAAATATTTGATTCAAGTCGAGGAACCCACAACATCAAAGCTCATAGTGATCAGATACCGATTTTTAAAATTTATCATTTAAATTTTTTAGTGGACCAGCAAACAGCAGACGAGAATACTTTTTCTGACCAAATTGCAGATGAAGATGGATAATTCTAAAATCAACTGTTTTTTTGTGTGTGTGTCAGATGTTTGACAAATCAGCAATATTCGTTGAGCAAAAAGTTGATAAATTGCAAGTTTTTGTCAATTTTATGCTATAATTGACTGCAGTTTTTTTTTAGCAATTAATCGATTCTGTCAACTGAAGCGGCATTTCAAAAAATCTTCTTGTTGTTGGAATCTGATGATATGGGGACTATTGATTCGGATTGAGGACCTTTAAGGGAAAAATATCTTTATTGGATAAATTTACATATAATACTGAATACATTTTTATGAAAACGGGTTACGTGGATGGGGCACAATGACTCAATGAGACATAATTTATGGCCTGTGGTAGGATCCAACTTCAGTAGATGATAGGCACTTCAAAAATGAATGAGGTAATTTGCCAAATGACTATTGTTTTGGGGCTGGAGTGGATAAATATTTTAGATCAAACAAACTGATGTCATTGTGCAATAGTGATATGTTTGGTGTATTTCCTATATGGTTACTACTTAGGGGTAACCCCTTCTGTGAAGTAGATGATAAGAAACAAGTATTAAGGGTGGTCCCAGCTCGAGATTGCATGCTTGTTCGTGACTTTTGTGAGCTTTTATCGTACTCTCAGATGTCTAATCATTGTGATGGTCAACAATAGTGATAGCGGAGACCTAGACTGAAATTAACAATATTGATGGAAATTTAATTCTATTTAATTCTATTTCAATTTAATTCTATATATGTCTCTTTGCCAAAAATCTTAATGATCGTTGAGAATTTAATCTAAAATTACTAATCATGCGACACATGCTGACACTAGGGTTGCCACGACTATGAGTTTTCATAATCGACTAATCGACCGCTATAGTCGACGGTTAGTTGTCATTCTGAGGCACCCACCCGTCATCGGCCACCTAAACTCAAATTTACGCAGCGGGTAAACGCCCTCCTCATCGCTATTGCCGCGGACGAGAATTGTTTTAAAAATCTGTCCAGTCAATCAATGTTACCCGTGAACATGTATCGCGGTCACGGCGCCAAAACATGAAAGCATGCGGAATTGTCGCATACTTATTGAAAACGGACTATAGTTATGTTTGCAGAAAATCCCATTGTGCAGGCCTACCGATTGCGTCACCTGACACATTATTTTAGTTCTGTTATTCAAAGTGCATGCAACGCACCGTGCATATGCTTGCCATACGTGCAGTGCGGTAATGGGTTGAGGGGGTATATACGTTACCAAGTTGGAGAATGTAATGTATGTAGCACTAATAAGTGATGACACCAACTTGTTATTAACTGTCTAGTAACACTGAACATTCCATGTCCCGCGAATTTTGTGACTTTGTCAATTATTATCAATAATGGTGAACGTTTTACAATATGAAATTTGAAAAAAAAAAAAATATATAGATGAGTCCCATGCACGTCGTCCATTTTTGGATATGTTGATCGCTAATTACATATCCATAGGAAGATAGGTTTACATTTAAACATAATATATAAACAGTGGCAAGTCTGTAACACGACATCAAAGCCACACCGAACCCTTTGAAGATGACCGCCAACCGTTGGCTGCGTTATCAAAGGAAGCCGCATCAGAAGTGGCGACAGTAGGCTACAGGCTGTCGGGTGGTAAATTGTGCTACATACACTGTTAACTTTTACTTCTAGGCATGGTATTTGCGCATAGTACTGCTTAAATACACAACCATACCCCACAGCACACACCCCCCCCCCCCCCCCCCCCCCCCCCCCCCCCCCCCCCCCCAGTTTGGGCGATTAGTCGACGAAAGTAAATAACCGTCGACTACCACACCTGCCGAAGGTTAGTCGATTAATCGAATAATCGTGGCAAGCCTAGCTGACACTATTGGTTAATAGGCATCTGATAGTATATGAACATTTTAATAATTGCCCGGGAGGAATGGCATAGATACATAGATGTTCATGGCATGGTCTGAGAAAATGCTACTAGATTAAACATTTATATGATTGCCTCATTACTACATTAGTCATGTACATGTATAACTAGAAGGTCGTGACAGTTCAACTAAGTTGGCCTGGAATTATTATGTTTAGCATACATATTATTCCAATCCCAATGTGTCAAGTCGACAATAGCAAATACGCAGGGCTATATTTAATAATTTTTCCACAAATAGCCAGTTAGCCACTAGTTAATATATATATGTTAGCCATGCTGATCAAGCTCCCGCTTTATGCTTAAGGTTTAAATCGAGAACACAGTGTTAAAATCATGAATTATTTAATATGTGAGAATGCTAAAACTAACCACCGTGCAATATAATTATTAAATTTAACTTGATGTGTCCATCACAGGAAACAGAATTCATACACACAGATGGAAAGTTGGCCCGGAAGCATATCCTCTCACCCGTCACTGCATGAACTATGCAGTGTGCCGAGACCACGTGGGATTGGGAGATGTTCTTCTTTTCCTTCACTCAACAAGAAGATAAATGACTCACTTTGTTAGTCACCAATTCACTGGGCTTCACATGTTTGTTACATCTGTGTGTCGAGTCTGTCGACTGTAGATGGCTAGAATTGTATTTTGACCTGAGTCACATTCACAGTGAGTGGCTGAAGTCGTTGATAACTAAATTTAGTAATCTGTAATCACTAAATTGACTAATACAATCCTAATATTATTAGATTAGTAAGCCACATGAACGCTTTCATCGATTACTGCGTCCACAAGTTCCAGATACGCGCTACGTTCAACGGTTCATGACTGAACTATACTGTGTATAGTAAATCAGTCAGCTCTAAAATGTCCATTTTCTGATTTCCTTGACCCAAGTTGAGGTTTGACATGACAGTGTTAGATATTAACAATTAAATTTACTATTTAGAGAAGTAGTTAGTAGATTGAACGATTTGCCGCTTCTAACCACTAAACCAGTCCAGGTGAAAACAGACTTAAAATTGAACAATAACAGAACAAGTCAAATCGCCGTGGTGAGCAGTCTGCACAGACCAGTCCACATTCCATTCCAGTGACCTTCATTTTCATATTTTTTTCAGTCACAGATTCGTCATTGAGTTTCTTTCCGACTGACTGATTTTCACTTTGAACACAGTTCACTTCAACTTCAAAACAACTTAACATTAATACCAAGTTCAGAAGTTGTTGTTGTTATTCTTCTTCTTCTTTTGACTGCTTTGACTCTAAAGTCATTCCAGTAATTGGCTCGTAGTGCTATCTTCGCTTGTGCTTTCTCGTTTGTTCTCAACGCTTACGTGCTGTGATACCGTTGTACATTTAAAATATGAGCGATAACAATAACAAGCAATTCCATTTCCAATTTGGAGAAGACTGACGGACACGAGAGCGCCACCATTTTGTAACGAAATTACGTCATCATTTCCAACGTTGCTATGGCCTGCCAGGGGACGTAATATTCTAACTGTAACGGTATGGAATCTGGCGATGTTTGCCGAATGCTATGCGCCCCGCGTCAGCTAAATCCACATTAAGCATTTAATTTTGAATAAGGTTGATTTTGTTTTTCAAATTTAATAGTGTTGCTATAGGGAGGCTGATCGAAGAAGAAAAATAAATTCGTTTTATTAATTTGACAATTCTATTCCAACATGGCGGCCACCATAGGCCCCATAGGTCTGAATCGCCCGGATGTAAAAAAAATTTTTTCATGTTGATAGGGTATAGAAATTACTGACGTCACATACGTAATACCGTAAAACAACCCTTTTGGGTTGTGATTATTCATTTTCATAAAAATAAAATAAAAGAAGCTGAAGTCGTAGTGAAGATGACATGTTTAAAATGTTTGAAGCATGAATTTGGCGATAAGTAGTTTTCAGAGTACGTTATACTTGCGATAGTTACGTTACGCACACAGTGTTCCCCTATCGTATTGCGATAATCGCCAACCGTTGTCGTAACGCTTTATCACCAGTCTCAGTCGTTGCGAGATTGAAATGTTGCCGTAAATAATTTCCGTCTGCTTCAATTCATAAATATTTTTCTTCCGAAGTTTTGATGAAGGCATTCGCACCGTCCTGTAACTAAAAGCACCGTCCTGTAATTTGTAAAAGCCAGCTTTGGTCACTAGGACGTAATGACTACAGTCTACAGATACAGAAACTACAATAAAATTGATCATTGGTCGCATTTTGTTCCTTAACAGGGCTTAAAATTCGGCGAGAATCCAACCGAAGATTCTCGTAAATATTCTCGCAAAATACCATGGATTATTGTGAAATAGTATGTTTGGATTCTCATAAAATTGAACGGAATATATGCCCTGGAAGTTCCTATTATCAAACTGAGCCCGAAAGAACTACATGGTTATTTGATCGATGAACGTAAGAAAATGAACTTACAAAAAATATCAACATGTGTGCATTTATAAATGTAGAAAACATTTTGACAATGATCGATGTCACATGACACTATGCGAGACTGTTGTGAATTTATGTATACAAAAATGGACACAGTGTGCATCTATGTATAATACATTACGACAGCGACCCCATTAGCCTCACTTCCGCTTTCTCGTTTCCAAATTCCAACGCTTAAGTGTCAGCGCACACGATCCCTAATGTCCCCGTTTAATCAGGCTGCCGTATAAATCAGGGGACAATCGGGATCATGTGCACTAGTGCTGAAACGGTTGACCTATTTTTGTAGCCGGTTAACCGCGACGTGTAACCGGATCATAACCGGTTATCCGCTATTTTCAACCTATGACTTTAAACTGATTATTTACACCATAATATGTACCAATATATCAGTATCATTTGATTTATTAACTGTATGGCAAACTCGCGTAATGTTTACACAGACATAGCTTCTATTAAACGAATGTAAATCACCAAACACGAACGTCACAAAGCCACGTGTTGACAACTTGGCAGATGACACAGTGAACTAAAACTCAGTTTTTATAAATAGACGTGTCATGCTTGACCTGTTTGTACTGCAGTTGCGACTGCTACCTGACTTGTTATCGTTCTCGTCTTGGGAAGAATATTGTGTGACCTATATACATGTTTGTACATGCAAATATCAGCAGTGTTTTTTTTATTGCCATTATAGCGTTTGCGGGACTGGCCGATTATTAGGTCATGTGACTCAGGTATTCTAACTGCTGGGTGTTCTTTGGCAATTTGAGATTGATAGGATCATGACTGACATCGATAAACACAATTATGAAGATTGTGAACTTTATGTAGTTAACAAATGAAAATAAAAAAATCAGCTGAAAACAGTGTTTTCTGTTATAAGACAATCAAATGCTGAGAATTTATAGTCATTAGTAGGATGCAAATAAGTCCGACTGCACGAGAACACCACTTAAGTGATTCGAGTTCATTTGAACTTCATCGACTGAGATTACTCAAACTCAGTAATGTTAGATGTATAGACCGAGCGTATGTAAATAGGGTTGGTTCTCAGAGTTTGCATTCTGCCAATTTCTCTTTGAAATGTGCCCAGGCATCTGATTTACTCATTTCTTGGGTATCCATGATACTGTCTGCAAGTAGTGAGTCGGAGAGTAGAAGTCAAATGATCACGCCGTACTGCAGTGAAAACGATTGTATTGATCTTTGCCGATGACCAGGTGGCGTCAGTGCACGTGTTTTACCGGACATCGGAATATCAAAGATGACGTCATGCATCTTTGATGTTTAGCCGCCAATGCCAGACTATGTAATCTACCATTCATGGAATACTTTTGATCTGAAGGACCTGAACACGATAGTTTTTATCAGTGGCATTGCATGTGTGTATTACATAGCGGTTAACCGGTTGATCGTAGTTCAACCGGTTGCCGACGGTAGCCGGTTGCCAACCGGTTATCCGGATATCCGTTTCAGCACTAATGTGCACCTAACTTGGAGCGGTTCTTGTCGCATCCGATTTAATCGGGCCGATCATCATCAAATTAAGTTTGATTTCATCAGGAAAATCAGGCTCGTGTATTTTTATTATATCGGATCGAGGTATTTTGTATATTATATAGACATTCGACATTAGAAACCCGTGTTTTACATCAAAACGTACAAATTAACAAAAACGAAACGAAAAAAATCACATCCGCTTCCGATGAACTTCATTTCCTGTTTACATTTATTTTAAAATAAAAAAAATAATTTAAGCATACCGGTACATTAATACTGCTCCTTTTTAGATTATTTATTTAAATGTTCCCATTAAATTATTTACCCATAAAAAGGCCTATAAAGCCCAAAATGCTAAAATTATGGTGGAAAACGTGGTACGGTATCAGTATCACATGTAATTTTCAACAGTTGGTTCCTGGAAACTCCTTGAAAATTGTCGGGGCAGTCCTTGAAAATCCTTGAATTGACTACTGGAACCTCCTTGAAACTCCTTGAATTCATTCACCAGAAATGGGCAGATACCCTGCTACATGTATATACATGTAGTAACTGACTAGATAGGCTGACCACACCAGTTGACTATATGTACAGTGACCATAGCATGGATTTGACCGTAGTGGAAATCCGAATCTAGTGCTGGCCCCACCGATTTTAACGGGCCTGATCTATCCTGGAGTCAGATTTAACCGTGCACAATCGGTATCGTGTGCGCTGATACTTACACGTTAAGTGCCAGAAATCCCATCTGTTTGCCAAATCGTGGCAAGATAGACACCCTTAGTACACCATAATTTGGCTTCAATGAAGCAAGAATTTGATGACGACGCAAGTTTAGATGACATAAACAGCAATTGATAGCACTACATGATAACTCATAGCCGGCACTGGAGGAAGGAACTTGTTTATTTCCACCACCAGAGCCAACTACGAGTTACACATGTATTTCGTAGACACAATTGGACACGTTTGAGAAACAGATATGAAGTCGAACATCACCCAAACAAGTTATTTATTATGGAGGTGTGGATGTCCTTGTGGTGGTTATACCGGTAGCTCATTATATACCGCTATTCTCAAAGTAATTGACCAGAAAAACAGGGTGATACCCCGGTCATGACCGCGGTGATACCGGTAATAAACGGTAGCGGTATCGAGATGGTCACGGCGGTGGAGTTACGGTATTGGGCGATAATGATACCGCAGTCTTTTAGCGGGCACCGCATTAATTTTTTTGAATACCGCGGTCTTTTAGCGGGCAGGGCACCGCATTAATTTTTTTGAATACCGCGGTGATTTTCATGGAACTCTTTGAGGGGAGGTATTTACTCCCACATACTTGTTCGCATTAACAAGCGGTATCAGTACCGCGGTATTGGAGGATACTGCGGTATAGTACCGCGGTATTAACGGGGTGACACCACGTTATTGGTGGTCAATTACTTTAAGTATAGCGGTACATGTAGTTATTAACTCAACTTACTTTGTAAGTTTGAGCTATTGCCATGGGTTGGCGTCCGTGTGTCTGTGTGTCTGTTAACAATTTCCGCGGGCTACAGGTCGTACCTTTGGTCTCATCTTTATGAAATTTGTCATGAATGTTGACATTGACATGTAGATGGGAACGAGTCATTTTGGGGTCATTCGGCCAAATAACATGGCCGCTGGTGGCCATCTTGGATTTCAAAATTAAATACATTGGCGCGGTCTACAGGTCGTACTGTTCGTCTGATCATCCTGAAATTTGTCATGGACGTTGATCAAGCCTGGATATAATGTTTTTTTGAGTATCTGACAAAATGACAGGCACCAAAGATTCGGCGTCTGACATTTGAAAAGTGTGTCTGTCATTTACCTGGTATCAATAAATAGCAGCAATTAGTTGTTTTTTAGCCAATTCCAATGCACAAATTAGATTCATCGATGTACCATGTTATGAATTATGGTGTTTTACATCACTTTTAGCTGAAGCTCATATCATGTCATAATGTGACAGGGGTGCAAAGTCGGACAAGGCTGTCATTTACAGTATGTCTCTGCTGAATTCTTTTCCAGTTTCAAAAATACTATTACATTATTAGTCCGCAGAAATAATCCTACGCCGTGCTTCCCCCAAGTAAACACGAGCACATGTTTCAAAACGCGGCGATTTAAAAACTACCCGGTATGAATTTTTTCGGAATTTCTTCCGCTAAATCTCCAACTAACACCCTTAACTTGTGGAATATATTACACTTGTGCTGATTTAACTTGTGACATCTCCGTGTATCTTACGTCAAACGAGAAAAACACGACGAAGTGTATTTCTTGGTTGGAGTTTCCCCCCAGTGGCAGCCATTTTTTCTGGGTTTTTCACGTTCTAAAAATAGAAAGTCGTAAATAGTGCGGATGTGAAGGCAGCGATAATTCGCAGTTTGCGATCAATCATCAATCGCGGACAATTTAGGTCAGAGGTTGCATTAAAATTACATTTATAGGTCCTGTATACGGAACGGATCATTAACATGTTTTCGGTAAAACGCGTTGTATTGGTGGGGGGATTTGATATTTAGTGCACAGTAGTGGTAATTGAATGTCTTTGATGCGGATAATACATCTACTTGTTGTTTTCCCCTTAATTATATATTTTTTGTGAAGATAATGGGCGCCGGACAAACTGACGGACGATAATAAGGCGGCGCCGGTCATCGGTGTATTTGTCTCGGTTAATGACCGTGTCCGACCTCTTATATCCAGGCTTGACGTTGATATTGACATGTAGATGGGAACAAGTTATTTTGGGGTCGTTCGGTCAAAAAACATGGCCGCTAGCAGCCATCTTGAATTTTACTCTTTGCATGACTAAATCCTTTGGCGCGGGCTACATGTCGTAGCTTTGGTCGGATCTTCATGAAATTTGTCATGGATGTTAAGAATGACATGTAGATGGGAACGAGTCTTTTTGGGGTCATTCGGCTAAAAAACATGGCCGCTAGCAGCCATCTTTGCTTTTAATCTTTGCATGACTAAATCCTTTGGCACGGCTACAGGTCGTACCTTTGGTCTGATCTTTATGAAATTTGTCATGAATGTTGACATTGACATATAGATGGAACGAGTCGTTTTGGGGTCATTCGGCCAAAAAACATGGCCGCCAGCAGCCATCTTGTATTTTACTCTTTGCATGACTAAATCCTTTGGCGCGGGCTACAGCTAGTCGTAGCTTTGGTCCGATCTTCATGAAATTTGTCATGGATGTTAACAATGACATGTAGATGGGAACGAGTCCTTTTCGGATCATTCGGCCAAAAAACATGGCCGCCAGCAGCCTGATATCAAAATTCAGGCAATACAGTTTGTCTGATCAGTGATCATCATAAAATTTGTCATGGATGTTAATATTGACATGTAGGTGGGAACGAGTCTTTTTGAGGTCATTCGGAAACAAAAAAAAATAGCCACAGCAGTCATTTTGGATTTCAAGATTTATTACATTAGCACAGACAACAAGACAGAATGTTGGTCTGATCATCATGAAACTTGTCGTGGAAGTTAACATTGACATTTAAATAAGAACGAGTCATTTTGGGGTCAATCGGCAAAAAAACAAGGCTGCCAGTGGCCATCTTGGATTTTACTCTTTGCATAACCACTGTAGACCTTTGAACGTTCCACATTCCTTTAAATCAATCCATTGACTGTAACACATGAAATTGTTCCCTTGCCAAGTTGAGCTATGGACAGTGTCATTGACACTTTCATTTTAATTTTGCAGATATCTCCGACTGTGTTGTCTGTGCTAGATATCTGTCAAATATTCTACTTCATATAAAAAATGGGCATCAGTCACCCATACTGGTGGAGTCTGATTCAACAAACAGCAATTGGACAACCCTACCACTGGAAGCTGATTTCAGAAAAAGTCATCGGACACCCATACAATCAGAGACTGATTCGGGAGATGGGCAATGGACACCTGTGCCATCCGAGGCTGCATCAGGAAACAGGCGTCAGACACCCGTACCACCGGAGGCTGATTCGAGAAATTTGCATGGCACACAATTACCATAGGAAACCCAAATACCACTGGAAATATGTGCGAAAAATGAACGTGGTGCTCCAACATCACTGGAATTCAATGATCACAGACACAACGTACCCATGTCTTCGAAAACCAATGTCGGGCTTGAGAATGAAACGCTGATATCATTGGAGATTAATTTAGATGGCACACATAATGATCTAACTGCTGAACAACATGACCTTTCTGATGACCGTGACCTGTCTATTAACCATGACCTGGCGGAGGACTGTGACCTGTCTATTAACCATGACCTGGCGGAGGACCGTGACTTGTCTATTAACCATGACCTGGCGGAGGACCATGACCTGGCAGAGTACCATGACCTGTCTCATAATCATGACCTGGCAGAGGACCATGACCTGTCTGATAACCATGACCTGGCAGAGCACCATGACCTGTCTCATAATCATGACCTGGTGGAGGACCATGACCTGTCTGATAACCATGACCTGGCAGAGCACCATGACCTGTCTCATAATCATGACCAGGTGGAGGACCATGACCTGTCTGATAACCATGACCTGGCGGAGGACCATGACCTGTCTGATAACCATGACCTGACGGAGGACCATGACCATGATGACCTGTCTGATAATCATGACCTGGCTGATAATCATGACCTGGCTGATAACCATGACCTGTCGGAGGACCATGACCTGTCTGATAATCATGACCTGGCGGAGGACCATGACCAAAATGTTTTGTCAGGGCAGAATGGGCTTTGCGGTGACAAATTGGACATCTGGGAACATCAGTGCGATATTTGTCTGAAAACGTTTAGGTCGCTGTCAAAGTTAAAGCAACACATTGTAACACATTCGGGTGAGCGTCCGTTCAAGTGTGAAGTATGTTTGAAAGAATTCTCACGGAAATCCTATTTGGAAATACATGTATGTAGGAGGCAAGGCTGTAGTCCGCAGTCATTTTATTGTAACATCTGTAATAAAACATTCAAGCGGAAATATTATTTAGATATTCACAAGAATGCGCATCATACTGGGAAAAATATCTTTAAGTGTAGCATCTGTGCGAAAATATTAACAACAAAATTCAAATTTGAAAGACATATTACCCTACATGATCGTAGATTCAAGTGTAATGTATGTGAGAAAGTATTTTTTTATAAAAAACACCTTATAAGACACTTTGGATTGCATAGTGATAAACACCGATTCATGTGTAAAGTCTGCCCAAAAGTATTTATGACAAACAATGATTTAAAAATTCACAACAAAGAACATTCTGATGAGAGATTATCAAGATGCGCGTGTTGTCTGTGTGGCAAATCATTTTCTAAAACTGGTAATTTGAAAAGACATATGGCGATACATGTACCTGCAGGAATTCGAAGTCACAAATGCACGGTTTGTAACAAAAGTTTCAGGCTTCAGCAAGATCTTAAAAGGCATATGAACGTACATGTACCGGTACACAAAAGCTCAAATTTGAAGAAATCATACAAGTGTAAATCATGCAAATGTTCCGTGTGTGGCAAAACATCTACAAACAGTTATAACTTGAAAAGACATATGTCAATACATGCAGGAATCAGACGTCATAAATGCACGGTTTGTGACAAAACGTTTGTTCTGAAACATTATCTTACAACACACATGAAGACGCATGAAAAAGTGAAGCGAAACTCAGGTCTAACGAACAAATGTTCTGTGTGTGGCAAAACATACACAAGCATTTATACCTTGAAAAGACATATGTCAATACATGCAGGAATCGGACATCACAATTGAAGGGTATGCGACAAAGCTTTTGTTCTGAAACATTATTTTATGACGCACATGAAAACACACAAGAAACATCACCGCAGTCACTCGGCAACGAACAAATAGAAACAAAGTGAAGAAATTCACACAAAATGGCATTATCGGGATTCATTATTTGTGGATTGTACAATGTGTTCCGGGAGTGGAAAATTCAAATGTTTATCTGCTGATAAAACTTCTCACAGTATACCGGTAGTAAATTCTCATTGTTCACATGAAGAAATGTTGAGTGAAATGATTGGTCCAGCTGCCGGGAGTCAGTGAAATGCTTACAAGTCAATCGCAGGAAATCTTCGTTGAACTAAATGTAATCTGTACATTTATATTTTCCTGAAGGATACAATCAGCCCGGCTACCATGTTACTGTATACTAGTAAGTAATTTGAACATAAAACAAAATTAATAAAATATTTTACAGTAATGCCCTAAATAATCGACTCCTTAATCACAGCAGAATTATGAGTAACTTTTCAGGATTTAGTCGGAAATATGGCTTGTTGCCATTTATTGGAAGGCTCTCACTGAGAGCTTTCCGATGAATGACTATTTCCGACTAAATCTTGGAAAAGTTTATACCCATAATTCTGCTGTGGTTAAGGAGTCAATTATTTAGAGCATTACTGTACATCTACTTTTAGTATCAGATGTTTGAAACTTGAAAGTTGATTATGCAGCCCTGATAACCTTGTACAGTAATGCCCTAATTAATCGACTGCTTAACCACAGCAGAATTATGGGTAACTTTTCAGGATTTAGTCGGAAATATGGTTTGTTGCCATTCATCTGAAAGCTCTCCCCGAGAGCTTTCTGATGAATGCCAACAAGCCAAATTTCCAACTAAATCCTGAAAAGTTACCCATAATTCTGCTGTGGTTAAGGGGTTGATTAATTAGGGCATTACTGTATGTTTTCTGTATCTAGGTGTTTAAATGAGTTAATTCGGAGATACTTCAATGTTCTTTCCAGTTTTTGTTGACACTGTCAATGTTCAGAAAGAAGTAACGTGGTTACAATACACTCTGAACATCTTATAAATGTAACAACCATGATTCATTGACGTTACAACTGTGTTTTTAACAGCTGAGGACCCTTTCAGTGCCAGGGGCCGATCTCATCGGTCCTAATTTACGGTCTGTAAAATCGTCCCTAAAAAATAAAAAAATAAAATTGAGTTTTTTTGTTTTTAGATTTTTTGGGTTGAATTTTTTTTGGGTATGCTATAGCGAATTTAAAAACAAACTGGATAAAACATTTGGGGCATGTTATAACTCAAAACTATCACCAAGTATTCATAGTAATAATTTTGATGCCCATGAAAAACGTAAGATTCCCTGGCACTAAACTAATTGTTGCGTCTTTGACCAGGCTAGCCACTGGTGAATAATTAGAGAGGTGTTTGTTTAACTGACTCGCCATTGTCGCTAATTTAGTCGATTTGTCTGGTTTCCTCCTCTATACAGTGCAGCATTTTAGTTATTTTTTGTTGTCAGACGAACAGAAATTTTCAGGTCGCACGAATATTTTCAGGTAGGTCGGGAAACCGGAAACAGACATGTTTTTTTTTTGGCCTTAGCGACCTTTCCGATGAATGGCAAGAAACCATATTTCCGACTAAATCCTGAAAAGTTACCCTTAATATGCTGTGTTTAAGTAGTCAATTATTTAGACCATAACTGTAGTATCTAATATATATAGTGACGATGGTTGTGCAAACTTTTATTATATTTTTTGGTCCATCCATCCATACATGTATTTATGTCTGTCCATTCCCTTTTCCTTTTCTGGATGATAACTTTAGTAAGTTTAAACTGATTGGCATGAAATTAAGTATGCTCTTGTTCACATTTACCTGCTGCAAGTACCTTATGTCACTTTAATGCTTTTCTACAGACTGATCACAACGTAACTCCAGCGTGAAAACAGTTTCAACTTCATCAAGTTCCAATATTCTAGTGAAAACAGCATCTACATGTACCGTACTATATCAAGTCTCGAGAATACAAAGATTGTATGCCAGAATACAGAGATGGGCAGCTATCGAAAGCCAGACTATAGAGATAGGTGGCTATAGACAGAAAACGTAGATGCTGACATGTCACAGTAAGTCAACATTTATATTTATTATGAAACTTTCAGCTATTTGAGAAAATCATATCTATGAAAATCGAGGATAAAAACTTGCTTCAAACTCAAATTTCACTGTGATCCACTGCCAGACTTTATATGGTATGTTGTGTGAACATTGAATGCGACTGTCACCCACTGTCAGACTTTACATGGCAGGTGGGTTGACTGGATGAAGATGCCTGGCATGCCTGCTGATCATGGATTCCACACTAGTCAGACTTTACTTGACAAGTGGGAAGTCGGCTGAAGATTGTAATCCGCTCTACGATATCTAATCTATTGCATGTTTAATTGTTTGATTCTCAATGAAACATATTGTTTTTTAACTATTAATTGATCTTGACGAAGTCAAGAACAGTTATTGTGAATAGTTCGCTGTCCTGATTATCGTGCTTCAGTGAACAAGAGAGAGTCCATGTCCGGTTTCATTTGACTGGTTTATAACCATCGAAATGGACAAAAGGATCATTTCAGTTCATGTAACTAGGTCGGCAATGCAAATAATTTTTTCTGTTTAAAAATTTGAGATTAATTTCTTTGCTGGTTGCACCTTATTTTGCGTGTGTCATCCTGAATATTCTAAGGTGATATCTAATATGGGGGGGGGGTGTCCTCCTGAATGTTCTAAGGTGATATCTAATATGAGGTAATATGGGGGGGTGTGTGTCATTGTGAATGTTCCAGGGTGATATGGGGGGTGATCCTGAATGTTCTAGGGCGATATGTAATATGGGGGGGGGAGGTGTGTGTCATCTTGAATGTTCTAGGGCGATATGTAATATAGGCGACATGTGTCATCATAAATGTTCTAAGGCGATATGTAATATGTGGGGGGGGGGCATGTGTGATCCTAAATTTTCTAGAGCGACATGTAATATGGACGTCGTGTGTCATCCTGAATGTTCTAGGGCGATATGTAATATGGGGGGGGGGCATGTGTGATCCTAAATTTTCTAGAGCGACATGTAATATGGACGACATGTGTCATCCTGAATGTTCTAGGGCGATATGTAATATGGGGGGGGGGGGGGGCATGTGTCATTGTGAATGTTCTAGGGCGATATGTAATTATGGGTGGGAGGGCATGTGTAAACCTGAATGTTCTCATCGTGAATGTTCTAGGGCAATATGTAATATTAGCGACATGTGTCATCCTGAATGTTTTAGAGCGATATGTAATATGGAGGGGGGGGCATGTGTGATCCTAAATTTTCTAGAGCGATATGTAATATAGGCGACATGTGTCATCATAAATGTTCTAAGTAGAGCTGAAACGGTTGACCCATTCTTCTAACCGGTTAACAATCGGGGTTAACCGGATTTCAACCGGTTAACCGCTAAATATCTAGCGGACTTCTCTCACACTAATTATGTCGACATTATGCCATGCTCCAGGGACAAACCTAGGTGAGAAGTAGTAGCTGAAATAAAGACCTTATTCACGGCATTTAACGATATTCAAAAACACGCATTCCTTGTTCTTTTGCTGGCTCTCGTGATGGGGAATGAGCCAGTGAAATTTGTGAATGGCAGGAGAGATCGCTTATTTGCCGTGATCAGCATATGTTTGGGCATTTGTAAAACGAGTAAAATAGTATGGGTATTGGTAAAACGAGTAACAAAACTATATATTAAAGATCTGTAATATATCATTATCATCATTGGTATATCCTCCAATGCATTATATATAAAGACAAGAAAGTAATAACTAGAGAACAAAAAGGAAGGTCAGTTAGGTCAGACTCGCAGTCCTATTCAGTATTCGAGCTATTCGTCGGTATCATGATAGCGGACACAAGTGTTGGGAGGTTATATAATTTACGTTTCGGTTTCGGTTTCGGTTTTAGTATGCAATCACTTAACATATAGCAATTACTGCCAAATTGAGTGTTAATTAGTCCCACAGGCACAACCAGTTACAGAGTAGCATGGAGCATCAATTTCCTTGATAAAAGGGAAGATTATTGAAGAAGTTTTGGGTTGCGTCAACTACGATGTCTGTTTGAGTCACTCAATTGAATTGATCATATTAAATCACAACACGGAGGAAGAACGGGAAGAGTGAAGACATTGTGCAGCTGATCTCAATCTTCAAACTTTGTCGACTTACATAGTTTTTATAAACCCCACTGTAAAACAGTTTTATATATAGTATGTCGTGGTGTGGTTCCAATTTGAATCCATGTTGCTTCGTGCAGTATTAACTATTAAGTTACGAAAGCACGCATTGCCACACAACGTCACTTTTACGTTGTCACTTCCTTGTGTGATTCAGAATTGATACACAGTGACTGCACACATGCTTTTGTCGGAAGAAAACTTCAAAGGGTCGGAATTGATTGAAGGTCGCCGACACTTCCAGGCAGTTCGAGAATTGCTACTAAGTATCTGATACTACCGCGTGTACCAATTAATGCTTGCATTGCACTCTACTATCGGTGACACGGGATTTAGTATTAGTTTTGCATCATTTAACCTAATATTTTGAGGATTATTCACGTTCACATTCAACTGACAACGGGATGCGGTTACGTCCGGTTCATTTTTTTCTAACCGGTTACGTCGCTAACCGGATGCTAACCGGTTAACCGTCTAACCGTTTCAGCTCTAGTTCTAAGGCGATATGTAATATGGGGGGGGGGGGGCATGTGTGATCCTAAATTTTCAAGAGCGACATGTAATATGGACGACATGTGTCATCCTGAATGTGCTTGTGCGATATGTAATATGGGGGGGAGGGGTGTGATCCTAAATTTTCTAGAGCGACATGTAATATGGACGACATGTGTCATCCTGAATGTTCTAGGGCGATATGTAATATAGGCGACATGTGTCATCATAAATGTTCTAAGGCGATATGTAATATGGGGGGGGGGGGGGCATGTGTGATCCTAAATTTTCTAGAGCGACATGTAATATGGACGACATGTGTCATCCTGAATGTTCTTGTGCGATATGTAATATGGGCGACGTGTGTCATCCTGAATGTTCTAGGGCGATATGTAATATAGGCGACATGTGTCATCATAAATGTTCTAAGGCGATATGTAATATGTGGGGGGGGGCATGTGTGATCCTAAATTTTCTAGAGCGACATGTAATATGGACGTCATGTGTCATCCTGAATGTTCTAGGGCGATATGTAATATGGGGGGGGGGGCATGTGTGATCCTAAATTTTCTAGAGCGACATGTAATATGGACGACATGTGTCATCCTGAATGTTCTAGGGCGATATGTAATATGGGGAGGGGGGCATGTGTCATTGTGAATGTTCTAGGGCGATATGTAATTATGGGTGGGAGGGCATGTGTAAACCTGAATGTTCTCATCGTGAATGTTCTAGGGCAATATGTAATATTAGCGACATGTGTCATCCTGAATGTTTTAGAGCGATATGTAATATGGGGGGGGGGGGGCATGTGTGATCCTAAATTTTCTAGAGCGATATGTAATATAGGCGACATGTGTCATCATAAATGTTCTAAGGCGATATGTAATATGGGGGGGGCATGTGTGATCCTAAATTTTCTAGAGCGACATGTAATATGGACGACATGTGTCATCCTGAATGTTCTTGTGCGATATGTAATATGGGGGGGAGGGGCATGTGTGATCCTAAATTTTCTAGAGCGACATGTAATATGGACGACATGTGTCATCCTGAATGTTCTAGGGCGATATGTAATATAGGCGACATGTGTCATCATAAATGTTCTAAGGCGATATGTAATATGGGGGGGGATGGGCATGTGTGATCCTAAATTTTCTAGAGCGACATGTAATATGGACGGTGTCATCCTGAATGTTCTTGTGCGATATGTAATATGGGCGATGTGTGTCATCCTGAATGTTCTAAGGCGATATGTAACATGGGGGGGGGGGCATGTGTGATCCTAAATTTTCTAGAGCGATATGTAATATGGACGACATGTGTCATCCTGAATGTTCTTGGGCAATATGTAATATGGGGAGGGGGGCATGTGTCATGTCATCCTGAATGTTCTAGGGCGATATGTAATATGGGGGGGGCATGTGTCACCCTGAATGTTCTAGGTCGATATGTAATATGGACGACATGTGTCATCCTGAATGTTCTAGGGCGTTATGTAATGTGGGGGGGGGGGGGTCTGTCATCCTGAATGTTCTAGTACAATATGTAATATGGGGGGCATGTGTCATCCTGAATCAGAGATGAAGTTGTGCAGGTGATTTTTCAATTGTTCACAGCTAAAATTGAAAGTGAAAATACTCCGAATAAATTACAATTTTTATGTAATCATTTATAATAACAAAACATGGATGTGACAAAACAGACTTGTGTCCTGGTACTGACATTATTTGGCACTGAAAGAGTTTGCTGATAAAATGCTGACTTCTGTGGTTCTTATTCTATTTGTATAAATCTGCGATAATTTCTATTTTTACTCTGCTCCATCATGAATCTACCCGTGTCTTCTCGCCAACTGTACTTTTGTACCACCAAGTAGAGGACTAGGGTTCAATTGGTCTTTGCCATAAAAATTTGAAACTTGCATTTAACTTTGCAAAATAACATTCAAGGCCTCACTTCAAACTGGGCAATATGGGTACCTCTTACCTCTGGCATAATCCCTCTGACAAGTTCCCGGTCTCCTTCACAACGATTTTTAGTCATCTCGTCTTCTTCTTTCATGACGTATTTCAATTTCGTGTTTGATCAGTAACAATAATCACAATATCGTGCTCATTATCAGTTTCCCAAAAACACAGACATTGAACATCGACACAGATACAAGTTTATGTTTAATTGAAGCAACAATTTAAGTTAAGGATCCATTATCTATTTAAATAACAAATTTGAAATAGTTGTGTGGGTATAAAATAATAGATATGAACTGAACACCCCTCTCGTGAAAGGCTTCTATCAATAAGTATTGATTTTATTTCGAATATTTTATTTGGCCCGTTTATATGTCTATTTTTAGAACAGACCAATCTGGTGATACCATGTATTTAACCCTTTACCCAACAGAACGGCCCTGTACCAATGCATTCTTTTATATATGCGAGTCGACCATAGGTCGCCTCGCATATATAAGAGAATGCATTGGCTTAACACATTAAAAATTATAAAATTGTTAAATAATGTAAGAAAAAATGGTAAAAAGTGTTAAAAAAATATTTTTTTTAGGCCAATGCATTCTCTTATATATGCGAGGCGACCTATGGTCGACTCGCATATATAAGAGAATGCATTGGCACAGGGTATAACTGTAACCATTACAATGTGGTCAATGAGCCGGTTCCAATGCTATCCATATTTGTATGGTGTTATTGAGACAGACCGAAGATATTTTAGGCTGTTGAAGCTTTATTTGGCCGGTTTTGGCCGGTTTGTTGGGTAAAGGGTTAACAAAGCGAATGTAGAGCATTAGACCATTCCTATGAATGTAGAGCATTAGACCATTCCTATGAATGTAGAGCATTAGACCATTCCTATGAATGTAGAGCATTAGACCATTCCTATGAATGTAGAGCATTAGACCATTCCTATGAATGTAGAGCATTAGACCATTCCTATGAATGTAGAGTATTAGACCATTCCTATGGTTATGCACCGAATGTAGAGCATTAGACCATTCCTATGGTTATGCACCGAATGTAGAGCATTAGACCATTCCTATGAATGTAGAGCATTAGACCATTCCGATGAATGTAGAGCATTAGACCATTCCTATGAATGTAGAGCATTAGACCATTCCTATGAATGTAGAGTATTAGACCATTCCTATGGTTATGCACCGAATGTAGAGTATTAGACCATTCCTATGGTTATGCACCGAATGTAGAGCATTAGACCATTCCTATGGTTATGCACCGAATGTAGAGCATTAGACCATTCCTATGAATGTAGAGCATTAGACCGTTGCTATGGTTACGCACCGAATGTCAACTGTCCCAGATTGATTGGCTCTATTGTTTTATTCCATAAAACATATAAAACAGATAACAGTAGAGAGTTTACTAAAATTACTTTAATAAACCTGAAACAGGCACTGCCTTGCCATGTGGATTGGCCACAACATGCATCAGCCCTGCATTGAAACAATTAATACAAATAGGGAAAACTGTCCTGTAATGTTTTTACAGAGATGTTTTCACGTCCCGATTGGGACCTGCCCCATAAATCGGGCCATAATATCCAAATTCTATTGGAGAGTGACAAACAATATCCCGCTGCACCAGGCTTGGGGCAATTACTTGTGAATGTAATTAATTACAATTACTTCAACATTTTTGTCCCCCGATGTTTCCGTCGGAGGACTATAGAAATGACCCTCGTCCGTGCGTGCGTCCATCCGTGCGTCCGAGATTGGGTACCTTCATGGTGTAATCAACTCCTCCTACAGTTTTAAACGTAGAGATTTGAAACTCTGGGATATTGTTCCTAACATGTTGGTGATTTGCAACATCTATATAGCTAATAAAAAATATCATTTTTTCCATATTTTTTGGGGGGGGGGGGGTTTCGACTTAGAAAATTTGGAACATTTTTGCCTTTTGGATGAGATTGGGTACCTTCATGGTGTAATCAACTCCTCCTACAGTTTTAAATGTAGAGATTTGCAACTCTGGGATATTGTTCCTAACATGTTGGTGATTTGCAACATCTATATACTGTATAACATTGTTGCAAATAGTATCCTTCTAACAAATCCAATCATGAAGTTTTCGGGGGACATGTGGTCTGCGACCTTTTATTTCAATTACAATTACAATTCCCATTACATCTATTTCACAATGTAATTAATTACAATTCCCATTACTTTGAAATGTAATTCAATTACAATTACCATTTAGTTCAGAATTGAAGTAGGAACACTTTTTATTATGTTTACCCATACCATCCGATTTATTTTAAAGGAGTTATGACCCTTTTTTCAAAAATAAAATTAAAAAAACAAAAATCCGATGCTAAAACCGAAGTATATTTTGTCCGATTGTGTTCATATTTGATATGTAGGTTTATGATGACATGCCCCTCATCTGTATAGTTTTTGGTATTGATTGGTTGATCGGTTTAGAAAATAATTAACCCTTTACACACATGCTATCCAATGCAATAAGTTGAACATATTTCTTCTGATCTGCCTCATATTTCTTACCTAGGTTTTTCTTAGCATGTTCTTCGTTTGTATGGTTTTTGGTATTGTTTAATTAACCCTTTTCACTCTTATGTTTACTTAGAATTCACACAAGCTGCTATGACTCAAAACATTTTTCATCTGATCAGCACCAAATTTGGTATATGAATTTATCACCCCTAAATACAGATCGAGTTCGAATATGGGTTTGATCCGATATATTTTAACAGAATTATGACCCTTTATAATTCAAGTAATTACTGCTGGGAATTTTAAGAGAACATTCTGGCAGACCATGTGTGTAATTGAAATGAGTTAATTATCACTAGGGACATGCTATAAAGCCTGATAGTGGTACTCTTGGCTGGCAGGATTTGTTATCATATTAATGTCAAATTGATTGATTGGTATCTGGTGGAGTTCTGTTTTCTGTGCAATATTAAGTTAACCCCTTTACTGAAACAGGTTCATTACTAAAGTTTATGTAAACACTATAGGACACCTATTCTAAAATATTAAATTGAAATAGTCCATTGTTTCTTTGTAGGGATGTTTTACAGACATTGTTGTCTACATACACTGTTGTCTTATCTTAGACAAAAATTAATCCACACATTCCCAGTTCCATGATATGATGTCGTTGCAAATGATTAACCCTCTCCACACATCATATGGTTTTGATGCTTTTCATTTGATCATTCTCCTATATTATGTCCAGGTTGATGGTGATCCACTTTTGATTTGCATGGATTTGGGATTAAAATTAAACCATTCCATAGACACATATTATGTGATAGACAGATATAATATTATCCATTTCACTTTGATCCAGGTTCAGTAAGGGTTTCAATAAATCACCAATTATATATTCATCATTAGAGGAAATGTCTTATTTTGAAATACCCTCAATTGCATTTGGGCTCCAGGGTAATATTAATGGTGCTGGTATTCTTGAGACTGACTTATTGTATGGGTTTCTAAATCCAATGACATGCTTTGTATAGACTATTTTGTGTTTATCAGTTCATTAGTTTGGGTAAGATTAACCCTATTCTATCCGATTTGATAACTCAAATATTTCCATTGATTATGTTTATACATGTAGTTCTTGGCATAGTTGACAAGAACACACCCCTAACCTGCATAGTGAGGGTCATTTGGTTTATTTGCTTAAAAATATTAACATCCTCCGCCAATCCTGTTGACACAATGTGATAACTAAATATTTTTCACATGATCACTATATTAAGTGTGAATTGTTGAAACTTTAGCACTCATGAAAAGGTTGATGTAAGGATTTATAAAATTTATAAAAATAGCTAATCGCTATCGCCAAGGTATGGGTTAAACATCTGCCGATCGTGATCGGCCTCTCGTTTGTATCAACTTTAATTGATAACAAAACATAAATTTAATACAAGCAAGATAAAATAGGTGTAGCTTTGGCAGCTTGTAGTCGGGGTTGATCTTCTATAAATTGGGGTGATATCAGAGATTTTGAATTTTGCTAACTATCTTCAATGCTTTGGCATTCTTGGTTGATGTTTTTTGCATACTGAAAGATTCTATGTTGTTGGTCACTTGCTGATGATGCTTGTGTGACTGTGGATTCATAGACATCTTGATGTTTTCGCTATAAAATGAAAATAATAAGAGTATTTTAGTAACATATACATGTATCCATCATTTAATTATTAAGGAAATAAGACAGTCTCAGTAAGTCAGACACACAGCCAGGCCATTGTAAAGGGCAATGATTTAATCAACACTCTGATTGTTAATTAGAGTCATAAACATAATCAGCCTTTGTGGCCACCAGCTTACTGGTGACACAATGCCTCCAGTCTTCCCTATCCACGGATAAACCCAATTAAAACAAACACAATATGTGCCATCAAGCGTTGAATTTGAACTGATCCTCGCACCCTTTCTTCTTAAAAACGTATTGGTCCGAACATGTCTGCTGTATTTTTGCCAACTGGAGCTCGTTGTTCTGTTTCTGAGTTTTGTCAATCTCCTGTCGTAAAGAAGACAACTGTGTTTTCATCAAATGCTCCATGCTTGATAGAATATCAGTTTTGTGGGCCTCCAAAGAGGAGCTGACCCTGCTGTCCAAGAAATTATTGAGTGCGTCGGGATCCATAATTTTGTTGTTGTTTACTACTCCGCGCTATGCTTGAAACTGATTTCGATCGATCGATAACACAACTCATTAACACCGCTGACATGTTTCTCATTGGCCACAATAATTAATTGTTTATCCTATCGACCGGTAGAAGACAAGATTTTCCCGCTAAACTCACGTAACGCGGGAAAACAATACTAGACACTGCTAATTAGGGGGTTAGTGAGGCAGATATTTGTCCCCACTTAGTCATTCAGTTGCAAATCAGAAGGGACAAGAAACAATGCATATACCAATACCACCATATGGCTGAAGTAATATGCCAATGGAATTAAACAATACCAATAAATAGAAATGGAAACTTACCTTCAAATCATAAATGTGTCACAAAATTGGAGGTAACTTTTTTGGAACCGGAGATTGTAGT
Source organism: Siphonodentalium dalli (assembly GCA_032622095.1). Taxonomy (NCBI): domain Eukaryota; kingdom Metazoa; phylum Mollusca; class Scaphopoda; order Gadilida; family Siphonodentaliidae; genus Siphonodentalium; species Siphonodentalium dalli. The sequence goes on along the minus strand of CP136063.1, from coordinate 42,165,152 downwards.
TGGGCAAAGTTTGCACTTTGCTTTCATAGGAAACGATGTGTCTTTCTGCAATTCAAAATGCTGCTTTTGTAGACATGTTGATAGCATTAGCAATGGTTGGTGTGAATTTCTACCACAGCATATATAACATATCAGATTGAGATAATGAAAAATTATCATAAGACTGATCTATTATAGTGATCTATTGTCAATTATTTGAAGTTGGTTTCTCATTGTATTTATCAAAACAAGCCTTCTACCTCAAAGGTTAACCAATGCTTAAGCAAACAAAGAGGAGGTGTTAACATCACCATTACGACACAGTGGATTAAAACTCAGTGTTGTGAGAACATAGTGATAGCCAGTCACCAGTCTTACACTTTGAAATTTGGAAAAGAATATTTGAAGAAACCATTGGATGAATCATGAAAGAGTACTGTGAGAAGAAACAAGTACCTGTGATTTTGAAGTAATTGAAATTAGACCCTAATTACAATTACAATTACACCCTCACCAATTACAATTGCAATTACATGTAATTGAGAATAAACTCAATTACCAATTACATGCAATTACTTGAAAAAATGTAATTAATTACAGTCAATTACAAATTACAATTACCCCATCCCTGCGCTGCACCACCATCCTTGCATTCTGGCTATGGTCAGGTGGGAGCAGTGGTGCACCACAGGTATAGTCAAAGCTTGTGATTATCATTGCAAGAGTCATCTGTAATCTTTCTGTCAACTGAAAATATATACAAGTGTTGGACATTACTAAATTATAGTGATCAGATGTCAAGGATGTGCTTGAATTCAGTATTCAAATGTTGACTTATTGACAACTTATTGTTTTCTATGCAGTATCAAGCAAGAAATTTCTATGGAAAAATCATCTGTTAGGATCATATTTTCTTTCCACTATTTAGTACATAATATAAATATGAAAGTTCATTAATGGGATGGGCATACTAGTTATTAGAACTAGTATACCCTTGTAATTCATGAAATACAGGTATCAGATTATTTTGTTGGAGACTGGATAAACCCTCGCTTGTAATAAATGCAAATATTTCTGTGATCAATAGTCTGTAAAGTGTTTGATAAGTCTTTGTAAAGTGCTTGAATTTGGTTTGAAATTCATAATGGGAACCCTGAATTCAACATATTGACCTAATTTTAACAAATTCAAATGCAAGTCTTCCAAGGCACCTGCATACAAAACTTATGCAAAATGAGTGTAGTCACTATAATAACGCTGATTATAATGGGCCTGACCCCTTGCATACCTATCTTTGGCCATTTTGAGTAGCAGTAACTGGCAAGGGTTCTGACCATGCGATTCCATGTGAGCAGCGGATTGTTGTTTTTTGCCATTATAGAAGAAAGTTATTATCTGGGAAATAAATATCTAATTTATCTATACTTGTTGACCTTGACCTAATTTATCTATACTAGTTGACCTTGACCTAGTTTATCTATACTTGTTGACCTTGACAATGAATATTAATTGCAAAAAGTAATTAATGTTGCTGCAAGGATTGTTTCCCGCAAACCAAAATTTTCACATACAACACCACAGCTACAAGAACTACCTTCCAATTCGTGCACGTATACAAATGTGCATAATTCTGTTATAAAAAGTCCGAATCTAGTTCAAACATTCTCCCTGTATTGCCTCAATATTTTGATAAACTTATATGTATGTTCCACCTATGAATCTGAGGTCAATGGCACAAGCTCTAATGGATATTCCATCAAAAAAATTGAAAACTTATGGCGATAGAGCATTTGATTCATATGTGCCAAATGTTTGGAACTCTCTCAGAGATACGACACAAGATTTGCAAACTCTGACCGAATTCAAATCTTTGTTAAGGAGTGAATTATTCTGTGCTCACTATGGGGAAGTTATCTCAGATGTTGTTTATTTTGTTGATGTATCTGTATATCGGCATGTGGTGTGTATAAATGTATGTATACCACATGTGCTAGAGGGCAGGTTACTAGTAGGAATGTAAGCGCTCTGGGCCATCTGGGATAAAGCGCTATATAAAAATGATTTATTATTATTATTATCATAATGTCCATTCCACGTCACAAAAAGAATGATTTTTGTGAGGAACGACACATTCTGCAAATTGTAAAATCCCTCTGCTATGATGCACTAATGATTTTCATGTTTAAAAAAACTAGATGCCTTGTTCTATTTTGGCAGCTAAAACAAATGCATAGCTGGCATATTTTCTGACACATATGACAAAACGTTATTTATTTTTGAGGCTGTGAAGGTTGGAGTCAATAAAGCCAACAGCTATTTTTTGTAATATTCCATTGAAAATATACAATTTTGCAAAGCAGAGACCCAGAAAATGCGTCATATCCATCAATTGTGGGTCCACCTAAAACCTGTTATCAAACACCAGAGAATAATTGAAGAGTATTTTGAAGAATTCTCACAATAACCCACCCGTATCAATACCCTCTTCACCAATCAAATTGGTAACTGCCAATCACTCTCGTCCCCATCCTCCAGACTTTCTATTGCCGTTGTTAGAAACTGGGATCTGATGATCTGCAACATCCAGGTCTTGTTATCGAACCCATGTCACCCAACCAGGTTTGACTTGCCCACGTCAATCGTATACCGTAATTATGTAATTACACAACATTTGTAGTGTTAATTTAGCAACAGGCCATATCTCCAACTAAATCCTGAAAAGTTACCCACAATTCTGTGGTTAAGGAGTCGATTAATTAGGGCATTACTTTAATGTAGCTGTCAGTTTACTATTGTAACAATTTGACATCAAAAGCTGAACAAAGGATGACAGATTCACAAAATGATAAGCAGTTTAACCCTTTACCCAACAGAACGGCCCTGTGCCAATGCATTCTCTTATATATGCGAGGCGACCTATGCATTGGCTTAACACATTAAAAATTATAAAATTGTTAAGGAATGAAAGAAAAAATGGTAAAAAGTGTTAAAAAACTTTTTTTTTTACGCAAATGCATTCTCTTATATATGCGAGGCGACCTATGGTCGACTCGCATATATAAGAGAATGCATTGGCACAGGGCATAACTGTAACTATCACAATGTGGTCAAGGAGCCGGTTCCAATGATATCCATATTTGTATGGTTCTATTGAGACAGACCGAAGATATTTTAGGCTGTTGAAGCTTTATTTGGCCGGTTTTGGCCGTTTTGTTGGGTAAAGGGTTAACAAGAATTACAATGGTTTTGGTTTTCGAGGAGAATCATCAGCTATCTGGAGCTATTTTCAAATATCGAATGCGCAAACATTCCCGAAACTGTCACGTCAACAGAAGCACGTGGAATCGGAATTGAAAACTATCATGTTTGCGATAATTAATTATCATTTATATGAACTATTATGTTAGAAATTGTTGTAGATCCAATTGGAGCAGATTGGAGTACCTAATCATATATACAATAATTTCACTTCATATGTAACAAGAATACATAGGTATTCAATCGATGTTTCTATTTACTATATTTTCCCAGTGAACTATTGGGGTACCATTTATAGTAGTTTACCTTCCAAGCAATATGCAAAATGATATATTCATCGGTATTCCAGATAGATGCATTCAATCTTTTTAGCTCACCTGAGACGAAGTCTCCGGTGGAGCTATAGTCATCACTCCTCGTCCGTCCGTCCATCCGTCCGTCCGTCCGTCCGTCAACAATTCTTTGAACATCTTCTCCTCTGGAACCGTAAGACCAAATAGGTTCATATTTGGTGTGGATGTTCCCTAGGTGACTCTCATTCTGATTTGTTCAAATGAGGTCACTGGGTCAAATAGTTGCGAAGCCAGGGCCATAACTCTGTAATTCTTACAACAACTTCTTCTCAAATTTCATTGGTCCGAATGGGTTCATATTTGGTACAAAGGGTCTTTGGGGGACTGTTATTCAGATTTGTTCAAATGAGGTCACTGGGTCGAATGTGGGCAGAGCCAGTGACATAACTAAAAAAAAAAAAGCATGTTATAAAATTTGAAAAAGTGACACCATTATAACATCTGCAGATTTATGAAACTTTAATCTTTAATCTTCTGAAATTACAGAAATATTCCATTACCCATCCCCCTCCCACATGGCCCAGATGCACCCCCACCCTGCAGTGGCCTACACCCAACCAACATCCCTTCCAATGGATATCATTTCCAGCTTCCAACATTAATACCTGTTCTATTAAAGTTGCAGATATCTCTTTGTGGATAGACAGAGAGAAACACAGGTCATTAATCAAGGAATACAATGTCACTGACAGCTTGTATAAACATACTGCTAGCAATTTAAACAAACTGCCTGAATTTAGTGTGTCTGACATTTGCAGGTCAGAGAATCATTAATAAGAGGTACAATCTATCATGTATTGTTCAACATGGCAATTAGGAGGTCTGTCATTTGCAGAATGAGGTCCCCAGAGGGTGAATTTAGTGATGCTATCCCACACAGTTGTTAGTTACATTTCCCTTCTAGGAAGTTTCTATATCCCCTAATTTGCAGAATATAAAATTCATAATTGAGGTGTCCAATGGGTGAACATCAACTTCAACTGGGGAACTTCAATCTTATCCTAGGTCTGCCATAGCAGTTGAGGGCCTTAGCAGAATGAGGTCCCCAGAGGGTGAATTTAGTGATGCTAGCCCACTGTGCAAGATAGCGTCACTAAAGTCACCCTCTGGGGGACCTCATTCCGCAAATGACAGACACACTATCACACTATTTCAAGGCTTGATTGTATAATACATTGTGTTGCTTGAGGCCAGGCACATACAATGTAGGAATAGGTGCACTATTTGCAGGCTTGCTCCTTTGGTGATTGTGGTTCAGATTTGTTCTATCAGGGTCACCAGGTCAAGTAGGTGCAAGGCCAGCTACATTACTCTTTCTCTACATAGTAATTCATGATGTGTCTTCTATGCAATAATCAAATGGCCTATTTTGCTTATATTTGGTATGAAATTACCTTTGTGAAAATGGGATCACAAAGTCAAATAAGGGCAGAGCCAGAGACTATTTCACTACATAGTAATTCTTAAAATATGTTTGCAAGAACTGGTTGGCTTATTTAGCATGGAATGTTCTTCCTTGCCTGCAATTCATATTTTTTTTTAATGGGGTCACTTGGTCAAATAGGGGCCAAACGAAGAACAGTTTCCCTCTTAATATGCTTCCTTCACAAGGACCATCAGGTCTATTTTACTGATATTTATCATATGTATGAAGGGTTCTTTGGTGTCTGTGATTTAAATTTATTCAGATGGGGTCACCAGGTTAAATAGGGTGGGACCAGGGACATAACTATATGTCTCTATAGTAATTCTTAAAATGTCTTCTCAAGAGAGGTTGGACTATTTAGCTTACATATAGTATGGAGCAATCAGGAGGATCCTTAAGTGACTGAGATTCAGATTTGTTAAAATGAGGTCAATTTGTCAAGAAATGGTGGGGCTATGGGGAGTTAACACTTTTGTGTCTAATAAAATCATTGAAATGCCAAATTCATTAAAACATCTACCTTGGAACCACCTGCATGATTAATCTGACTTACATGTATTGTGTTTTGGATCCATGGATAATTGGGCTTCAAACATGTCTAAATGGTTTTGGAAAAAGGCGCTTGTGAGATTGGAAATTTCCAACAATTGAGAAAATTTGAGGTGTCAGTTGTGAAATTCCAACCTAAGACTTGGGAGTCTGTATACCGGTCAAAGGGAACTTGTTGAGCTGGAGGAGGAGGGGGTGATCAGTAGTATACAGTTGGTAATTTCAAGGTGGATTTTCACCAATCTACATATGTGAAATCTCTCTAGCCACATATCCTGTTTAGAGCTATTTCTTTTAAAGTAATTGTGAAAAGTTCTGACTGTTGTAGTCTCCAGAGTCCCAGTCTTATCAGTCTTTGTAGTCTGGTGAGCGACCCCACAGTCATTGACTGTCTTGTTATTTAGACCTCTCAATGTTCAATTTGGTGTTAAATTAACAAGTGGTGAAACTTCCTATATATACCATCTGTTTTTACATCAACACTGATGTGTGCATTTATAATTTATAATGTGTTAAAGTTTCACACCCAAACTGGTGTGGGAGAATTACCATTGGATTATATAAAAGATTTATCTGACTGGATCAGATATAGTACCAGAGGCAGTAAGACTACAGTAATGCCCTAAATAATCGACTCCTTAACCACGTCATAATTATGGGTAATTTTTCAGGATTTAGTGGGAAATATGGCTTGTTGCATTCAGTGAAAGCTTTATGATGAATGGCAACAAGCCATATTTCCCACTAAATCCTGAAGAATTACCCATAATTCTGCTGTGGTGAAGGAGTTGATTATTTAGGGCATTACTTTACCTCAAATGATCATCTATTTAACCCTTTACCCAACAAACCGGCCAAAACCGGCCAAATAAAGCTTCAACAGCCTAAAATATCTTCGGTCTGTCTCAATAGAACCATACAAATATGGATATCATTGGAACCGGCTCCTTGACCACATTGTGATAGTTACAGTTATGCCCTGTGCCAATGCATTCTCTTATATATAAGAGAATGCATTGGCCTAAACAAAATCTTTTTTTAACACTTTTTACCATTTTTTCTTACATTCTTTAACAATTTTATAATTTTTAATGTGTTAAGCCAATGCATTCTCTTATATATGCGAGGCGACCTATGGTCGACTCGCATATATAAGGGAATGCATTGGCACAGGGCCATTCTGTTGGGTAAAGGGTTAACAAGAATTACAATGGTTTTCGTTTTCGAGGAGAATCATCAGCTATCTGGAGCTATTTTCAAATATCTAATGCGCAAACATTCCCGAAACTGTCACGTCAACAGAAGCACGTGGAATCGGAATTGAAAACTATCACGTTGGCGATAATTAATTATCATTTATATGAACTATTATGTTAGAAATTGTTGTAGATCCAATTGGAGCAGATTGTAGTACCTAATCATGTATACAATAATTTCACTTCATATTTAACAAGAATACATAGGTATTCAATCGATGTTTCTATTTACTATATTTTCCCAGTGAACTATTGGGGTACCATTTATAGTAGTTTACCTTCCAAGCAATATGCAAAATGATATATTCATCGGTATTCCAGATAGATGCATTCAATCTTTTTATTTAGACCTCTCAATGTTCAATTTGGTGTTAAATTAACAAGTGGTGAAACTTCCTATATATACCATCTGTTTTTACATCAACACTGATGTGTGCATTTATAATTTATAATGTGTTAAAGTTTCACACCCAAACTGGTGTGGGAGAATTACCATTGGATTATATAAAAGATTTATCTGACTGGATCAGATATAGTACCAGAGGCAGTAAGACTACAGTAATGCCCTACATTAATTATACATCTGCGGAAACCATGCTGGATCATATATACATGTACATCTGCGGAAACCATATAAACAAGATATGTGGGCTATCCGGTAATGATTTCGCAGATATACGGCCTGGTAGATGTACATGAGGTATCGGCATAGTAGTACAGAGTACCATACAGCATCACACAGTTATATGAGGTCCCTCGATTCCCATACTCCGCCTGCTTTTCCCTGTGGAACCACCCAATTTTAATCTTTTTTGGTTATATAAAAGATTTATCTGACTGGATCAGATATAGTACCAGAGGCAGTCAGACTACAGTAATGCCCTAAATAATTGACTCTATAACCACATCATAATTATGGGTAATTTTTCAGGATTTAGTGGGAAATATGGCTTGTTGCATTCAGTGAAAGCTTTATGATGAATGGCAAAAAGGAGTTGATTATTTAGGGCATTACTTTACCTCAAATGATCATCTATTTAAACTTTTGAGTGCCAGGTCCGATTTTTGTATTAACCCATATACCCTGTGCCAATGCATTCTCTTATATATGCGGCTGGGGAAATGGAAATAATAACACAAGATTGAATAACAAATGTCGAGAGCATTGGTCGAATAACCTTGCTGAAGAAAATGGCATATTATTACACCATTTTTTATCTATTAACATTTTATGCCGATTGGTTGCGGCGCATTGAGTTGGGGAAGAATGTGTGGAGTGATGACCCCAGTGTCATTGAATTGCCAATTTTGTCGCAGCATGTTCGTAACAAAGTCGCTTCACATCAGATTGAAATTCGTGGGCAAACTGGAATGGTTGAACATTTTTGAACTACTTGTTATCGTCAACGGAAAGAGAAAGTTTCCCATCCTGAATCGTCTTTGGCCCGACATGCTCAAAAATGACTAGATCATCTTAAATATTGGCAATTAGTGAATAGTCATGTTGTCATAAAATGAATTAGTGATATCACTAAATAGGTAATAAATAGAAGAACGACACCCCATAGAATCGCTATTCCCAGGAGAAGTGAAACGTGTGGTGAAGAAGTTTGTTGAAATATCTGTTATGGTGAAGTGTGACAATAAGCGATGGCGGTGGCCCGAGAATGAGGACATTGTGTGGTATTGCCCTGAAAATGTGATGAAGAAGATAGGTTTGTCAATACCAGTTAGTGCATCATCTCGGCAGATTTTTACCTTCAACGACATCTAAATATAACATACACAATTGTATCTGAAAAAATGCTGAGATTTGATTTAGGTACCCTTAACCCTTTGAGTGCCAGGTCGATTTTTGTATCAACCCAATGAACCCATATACCCTGTGCCAATGAATTCTCTTATATATGCGAGTCAACTAGGTCGACTCGCATATATAAGAGAATGCATTGGCCTAACAATTTTTTTTTTTTTACAATTTTAATAATTTATTCTTATATTCTTTACAGACTTATTTTGTGGGTTTAGGGCCGATGAGATCGGCCCCTGGCACTCAAAGGGTTAACAGCAAAATGGAGAATCCCATGATTATATTTCAATGATAAAGTGACTTAAAGGTTACAGATTTGCATAGATATCATGTTCTTTCCATTTAAAGTTCATGAAGTATTTTCTGCATACTTTTCTTTCAAGGTGTGGGCAGCATGCACACTTAATTACCCAATTAGAGAATATATGGATAAGTGGTGAATCTGATCGTTATCTCTTAAGTCTGTGGTGTGCAAATAAAATTTCAGCACAGTCACACTTGAAATATCAAGAATGCCTCCAACGTTGATGTTATCTAGCAAGCTATTATGTTGAAAATCCAGCATGTCAAATTCAAAATTATTGACATCGCCACATTGTGATGTATTGTTTGGAAAAAAAACTTTTGCTTTGACAGCTTAAATTTTTTTTTTGGAACTTTTTTTCAACCTCGACGTTCCTGATTTCTCCGCCTGCTTTTCCCTGTGGAACCACCCAATTTTAATCTTTTTTGGTTGTTTAGATGAGTTTTTATTCCCTTTGTTCTTTTTGCTTAGCTGTCCTGGGTTTTCACATTCTTCATTTTTGTCTCTTTCTGACCCAAAGCCTACCATTTTCATTTTCTATCATAGCGATACAAACAATTTCTTCTTTTAGTCTCACTCATCTTCGTCTCCCATGGTGCACCGAGATGAGAAGACATTTGAAGGAAGTTAAAAGTCAATTGTGTTAAAGGAATACTTTGGTAAAAATTATTATTAAGGGCATTCTGGGAACAATGGCAATATTTAAACATTGACATATTTAGTGAGCAGCCTGTGACACATGTGAAAGGTCATATATAGGGTGGCAAGTCTGAAAGGGCTGCGATGTTTAATTAGATTTCTTTGGACATGAGGATAGAGAATGGCTCAATGTGAAAAGTTGACTTATGTCTTCCACAGTTAAGTTTGTGGTCTGCAAATAAAATTTCAGCACAGTCACACTCGAAATATCAAGAATGTCTCCAACAATGATGTTATCTGACAAGCTATTCGTTGAAAATCCAGCATGTCAAAACTATTGACATCGCTACGTTTTGATGTACTTTTGCTTTGACAGCTCTATTACATTTTTTTTTATAGTTTTTGTCAACCTTTTTAATCTTTTTTGTTGGTTTCGATGAGTTTGTATTCCTTTTAATCTTTTTGCTTGGTTGTTGTGACTATCAATTACACATTCTATTCCCAATATTGGTGTCCTGGGTTTTAAAGGTGGATTATCTCTTTGTAAACATGTATTATATAGTTACCGGGGTATAAAATATTAGATTTGAATCAAAGACTCCTGTCCGGAAATGCTTCTATCGATTAATATTAATTTTATTTCGAATATTTTCTGGTCTAAATAAGTGTGTTTGTTCAGCTAACGAACAATGGTGGTTACTGTTAACAGAGACCAGAAATTATATTGTGCAATTTTGTCACAAATAGATGTTAATTATACTCGTTATCGCTTATATCGTTGGAACAAAACAATACAAACAACCAATCTGTGACATTTGACATTCGTTGCGTAGCCGTGGGAACAGCCCAGTGCTCTATATCGCAATAAGGTCTCATCCGAATGGTCGGTTCTAAAAATAGTAACATAAATGGGCCCGATTTTATATTCGAAATAAAATCAATATTAATTGATAGAAGCTTTTCCGGACATAGGTCTTCAGTTCATATCTATTATTTTATACCCACGCAACTATTTAAAATTTGTTATTTAAAGAGATAATCCATCTTTAACCCTTTGAGTGCCAGGTCCGATTTTTATATCAACCCATATACCCTGTGCCAATGCATTCTCTTATATATGCGAGTCGACCATAGGTCGCCTCGCATATATAAGAGAATGCATTGGCCTAACAATTTTTTAAATTTTTTTTTTTTACAATATTTTACAATTTTAATATATTTTATTATATTCTTTAACAGACTTATTGTGACACTCAAATGATTAATGTTAGTGTCCTGGGTTTTCACATTCTTCATTTTCGTCTCTTTCTGACTCAAATCCAACCATTTTCATTTTCTATCATAGCGATACAAACAATTTCTTCTTTTTGTCTTAATATTATCTTCGTCTCCCATGGTGCACACAGATACTAGTACTGCAAGGAGATAAGAAGACATTTGAAGGAAGTTAATAGTCATTTGAGTTAATGGACTGTGGAATTACTAGTAGAATCCACAGGAGGATCTGCTTCAAAATTTAGTAATGACCTGCTGACTTCATCTATCCATGTGCTTTCATCTAAGGAAGCTGCAGTTATATCTCTGCTTTGTTGTGTAGTGATGGAAGGTGTTATAAGATCAGGTAGAGAAAATTAATTGGTAAAAATTATTATTAAATATTGTAACTTTGTATTGTTAAGCATATTTATGGATGTGTGGGAGTCCTTGTGGTGGTTGTAGCTCGTTATATAGTTAAATTGTGGCTGATGCACGGCGAAGCAAATTACTTATGTATATGAGCATGCATGCTACAGGCTGCGAATCCGAAGTGGAATTGGGTGAACTTGTTTCCTGTGAGGATGAGTTTATTTCGTCGAAGGGGTAATGACTACGAGCAAGCATCTTCTGTTGTTTCGGGTATTGTAAGTTATCTCCCATTTAGCCTGATTTAGGCCTATGCTATAAGGTTCCAAAGTACAGCCCAAAATAATAGTGTTGGAAGAATTGTCAGCACAAAATTAAAACCATGCAGCAGTGGCCAAATAGATCCCTGCACATTCAGGAGTGTGCTACATGTAACGATTCTATATAATCCATCCGTCTGGAAGCAAGTCTCCCTTTACTATAAACCTCTATGCTACACAAAATCATTTATCCGTACCTACAAAAGTAGAACAGTTCGATGAACTGCATGACGACTAAAGTACGGTAATTGCTATGCTTTCCATTGTCCAACACGTTCGGAAGTGGGTAAAATGTATTTTTGGGGAATAATTGTTCCGCTTTACTTTTAATAAAATACCTAGCCCCCAAATGGAGCCGCACAGTGTATACAAAAACAACTGCTGTGTTCCCTAATAATGAGATAATGGTAGCATCAACGCTCATATAATGTCATGGATTATCCGCTTATCTTGTGTTGGATGCATCCACTCGCACATGAGTGAGAGGGAACAGATTTGGCAGGCCTGTGTGACGTGTGGGTTGTTGTGCGAAGTTTCAAGTGTTGAAACACAACGATGTAAGGACCAAAAAAAAAGATGCTATGTTTCCGTACATCGACCGACCCTAAAAATAACCCGCCGACCCTAATCTTTTTATTGATATTTTGAGAAAAAGTCAAATTTTTTTTTTTTTAAACTGTTTTTACTACTAATGCTCATAAATATTGATGATCATTAGTGTGCAAAACACATCTTTTCTAACATATGCCTGTGAAAAGTGACCATGAAATGACTGTTGTCTCAAAAGCCCCAGGTGTGAGATGGGTTTTGGATTGATGGGCATGAATTATGCTTTTTTAATTGTATGAGAATGGATCTCATGCCTGCTTTACCTGTATGCCTTGTTTGGGACTTATGGAACATACTCATGGATTCAAAATAAATATGCATGCACATTTATTATTTTCTTGGGAAATTTCCCCCTGCACAGTAGGCCTGTAATGATACGCTTGGTCACGATACGATACGTATCGTGATACGGGGCCAACGATACGATACGTATCGCGATACGCAATACGTATCGCGATACGCAAAATTTGATCCCAAAAGTAAATAGCTATTCAAGTTCAACACTCCAAATTTGCACAACTCTCAGGTGTTATCGTAGAATGATGAACTATACTAAATTTAGTGAACAGTATATCATTTCACAGTTGGCAGTCAGTTGCTGGAGTTTCTGACTGAAAATGAGCTTTTCTGACAATATACTCAGATATAACTATTGACAAGTAGTCTAAACGCCCAGCGACAGTTCACCATGCATCATTAAACTATATGTCTAATAATGGCACATGACGAAATGTCGCTGGGCTCTTATACACTACTGTGTTATGATTTAGACATAACTTGAATTTTCATTGCAAAAAATGCTGCAATTATGTTATAAAATCAGCAAAAGTTTCTTCAGTACATCTACAGTGATTGATATTGACTGATTTATATTGATTTCTGGCATTATCAAGCTATCATACAATGGTACAATTTAAATGAATGTTGTAACACGGATGTCTCTTTATATTTCATGTTCAGAGGATAGTATTCAATGTTCAGATGTTTTTTTGTCATCTCACACCCATTGGTCTAACAGACACAGCAAACTTTTGTATTTTGTTTATTGTCTGCCCTATCATCTGCCGTATCATCTGCCGTATCATCTGCCCTATCGTCGGCCCTATCGTCTGCCATATTGTCATTTGCAACAGTATAACTGTAAGAGTTTGTATGTACTCTCAGTATTACTATATGGGTGTGTACGCACTGTCATCTGCAACCTGGAGATTAAAGATGGATTATCTCTTTAAATAACAAATTTTAAATAGTTGCGTGGGTATAAAATAATAGATATGAACTGAAGACCTACATGTATGTCCGGAAAAGCTTCTATCAATTAATATTGATTTTATTTCGAATATTAAATCGGGCCCGTTTATGTTACTATTTTTAGAACCGACCATTCGGATGAGACCGTATTGCGATATAAGAGCACTGGGCTGTTCCTACGGCTACGCAACGAATGTCAAATGTCACAGATTGGTTGTTTGTATTGTTTTGTTCCACAGATATAAGCGATAATGAGTATAATTAACGTTTATTTGTTACGAAATTGCACAATATAATTTCTGGTCTCTGTTAACAGTAACCACTATTGTTCGTTAGCTGAACAAACACACCTTTTTAGACCAGAAAATATTTGAAATAAAATTAATATTAATCGATAGAAGCATTTCCGGAGGAGTCTTCGATTCAGATCTAATATTTTATACTCCGGTAACTAATTAATACATGTTTACAAAGAGATAATCCACCTTTAATAGTTGTATCTGCCTTTGATTGTTTTACTTTTGTTAGTCAGTCTTGTGTCGGTCAGGAACTGGTACTCTCTAAACATTGTTCCTCCAATGACAAAAGGATACCCATCAAACAGTCCCCTTTGTTCCCTGCATTCGTCAAGTGTCTTTCCACCTGATTTTGTATTTCATGTCATCAGTTATTTATGTGGTTACAAACACTTTATAAACATTTATTACCAGATAAGTGATCCTGTTCTCCAAGTTCACTATCACTATAACACATTTATTACCAGATACGTGATCCTGTTCTCCAAGTTCACTATCACTATAACACATTTATTACCAGATACGTGATCCTGTTCTCCATGTTCACTATCACTATAACACATTTATTACCAGATAAGTGATCCTGTTCTCCAAGTTCACTATCACTATAACACATTTATTACCAGATAAGTGATCCTGTTCTCCAAGTTCACTATCACTATAACACATTTTTTGAGATAAACAAAACATCTTGCGATCAACGAAGTAGTGCCCTCTGCAAACCTTTGTTGTCTCAAATTTTATAAAAATCTTTTTGGAAAACTTATGACCTACTTGTACCTAATACATCTGTATTTTTTTGGTAACAAATTGGGAACACATAATTTTGTTTCTTTTTGGCCTAATCTTGAGATTTTTTATATCTATTATTTAAATTTGAGTTATAACATAATGTTCCATAATCCTGTGGTCTGATATAGTTCTCCTTCTCTATTATATTACATGAAATATCCCTCGGAGAGCCCTCTATACACAAGTATTATTAAGCGACAAGCCTGTGTGATTGCCACAGAGTCAGATGCCATCAATATAGCAACTAATTGTCAATATTTTTCACCCACGTAAAAGTACACATTGATTAAAATCCCCCGTTTATTGAACATACCCCTCCTACACAATGTGGTAACATAGGTGCTTGAAATAAAAATAATCGGAACACAATAATTATTCAGGACCAATAATTTTGAGAGAGCCGGAGGGGGTAATAGTGGTCTTGCCAAATAGATGTTTTATAATGAGATTCAAATTGAAACCAGCCCCTCCCCCCCCCCCCCCCCCCCCCAGACTCAGATTTATACAGGGTCTGCTTGTAAAAACCAGCTGGGTTATCTCCCCTCTGAGATTCAGATGTATAGAGTGTCTGTTAGTAACAACCAGGCTGGGTTACCTCCCCTCTGAGATTCAGATGTATAGAGTGTCTGTCAGTAACAACCAGGCTGGGTTATCTCCCTCAATCTGCCTGTGGACGACACATACATCTGATTCCTACTGATCTATGTGGAATCATTATGTTTGGTTATCTTCTTTAGATTGCCTTAGGTGAACATCTGCATATTAACAGGGCTGCAAGTGGATTCCGGACACGTTTCCTTTCACAGTATAACACACAATACAGGAATTATAGCGACCAATTGTAGAAGAGGTCAATTTATGGTATTCTTTTTAGTGCTTAAAGATGGTCTATTAGGGGTGCCACGATTAATTGTATAATCGATGAACCGTTGATAAAGCCGATAATCGATTACCATTTCTATAGTCGATTAATCTCCATTATTTATTCCGGATATCGGTCCGTTATTTATTCCGGATGTCCGCAAGTGCCGGGTATTATTGAATACCGTGTTTGTTTTACAGTTTATTCTACAACCGGAGGTTTAACAACCTTTCATCGTGCATCAGAGAGAGTCTGACAACATGAGTATATCGGTACTTAGATGTTACTAATACAGTCTATTACTTATCGTGTGGTGACTGCTTAATGAAACTCACTTTTACGATCACAATTACTTAATTTTTCTGGGTGGGGGGGGGGGGGGGGGGGGGGGGTGGGGGGCACCTTTGCGATTGTTATCCACTCCGGTTCATCATGCATTCCTATTCTTATATTGTTTGTATGTTTGGCTATTCATAACCCTGAAATTAATGGTTAATTTCGTTCTAATGAACTCACAATTATTATAACCTTGACATCACCGAGAAATGTGCTGGTATTGAATACATTGTGCTCATAATCATTACCGGTTGTTTATGGTGCACATTATTAACGTAAAAATTACATCAGCTGGGTTGTTTAACCAACCAATATTACGGAATACGGTACTTCCACTGTTATTGATATTAGGTACGATTAATCGATTATAATCGATTATTGACAACTGATTATCGATTATCAAAATCAATAATCATTGCACCTCTATGGTCTATCTTGAATTTTGCGTTCCCGCATATCTCACAATAGGAAGGATCATCTACATCGTTGATAACCTTGCACGATAACTGCTTAAGTGGTGGATTGTTTCTCCATCGCACTTTTATTGAACGAAACCAAAAATATCAAGGTCATTAATTTATTTACTGTAAACTTTTGAACGACTGACAATATAAAGCGTAGAAGCAGGAATTTTCTGAAGTGTCCACATCGTAATGACTAAACAGTCACACCCATCGCCACAAGCATGTCGTAATGACTACACAGTCACACCCATCGCCACAAGCATGTCGTAATGACTAAACAGTCACACCCATCGCCACAAGCATGTCGTAATGACTAAACAGTCACACCCATCGCCACAAGCACATCGTAATGACTAAACAGTCACACCCATCAACACAAGCATGTCGTAATGACTAAACAGTCGCGCCCATCGCCACACGCATGTTGTAATAACTAAACAGTCACTCCGTGACCACATACACTTAACTGGATTAATCACACTATCTCACTGCAAAGTACATGTACAAATATAGTTTAAATGATATTATACTACAAACCCAGGACCGAAAGCTTATAGGATTATAATATGGACAGGTGAACCCCCAGCTATGCCGACCCCGAGATGTTGACTTGTAGCAATGGGCGGCATGGTTAAAATGTTAGATAAGAAGCCATAGCCATACCTGGGCATGCCAACCCACCAACAGTCGACCTGAGGGAGCAGATTGACGTCCTGTATGATTGTTGGGAACAGGGTTGGCGCTGGACCAAAATTTTCTCTTGCCAATTTTTTTGCCAAATTTTTTTTTTTTTGCCAAATGAAATTTATTTTTGCCAAATTAAATCGAAGGTCAAATTGGGGAAAAATAAGGAAAATTAGCGTTTTTATCTTTATTCATATAAAACGTAAACAGACACAGGTAAAATGACAACAAATCAATATTAAATGTTAATAGAAGACACAATACATTTAGACAAGCAATTGTCAAATACTAGTTTATCGCATAAACCTATAGTATGGTAATGCACATTAATATTAAACATGAACAATTCTACGAGACTTAACATCAACCCACTTCAAAAATGCAGCAGCAAAATCAAACTCAGACACAGATGGTCCTTCGATAGAAATTTTCATTAGAGCATTGAGATAACGAACAGACAATCGATTGCGCGATTTTGTTTTAACAATGTTTTGAATGGAGAAGTACGCTCGCAGTCGACGATTGATACGGGAACACAGACTAGCCGTTCGGCAAACTGACCAACAATCGTGAACAGTTCCTTGTGTTTCAGGGCGCACTGACATCCATCATCAACGTCGTTGATGCTTTTCTTTGCTTTGTTGAAGGATCGGAATGAGTTAATCTCGTCGATTACATCGTCGTCAGTAGTTGTGTCGTTGATAAGCTTGGCAAACTGCACTAGTGTTGGCTGATGTTTTTTCATGGTTTTCTCTGTCGTTGTGATGTCAAACAGTTTTGTCATAGCGATGAGCACGTAGGAATCGTTGTCAATTTTTTTACGATAAACATTATACTCATGATTCTCCTTCTTTTCACCAGATTTTATAATAGTTTCACCAGAATTTATAATAATTGCTGCAACACACATCAGGAATCCCCTTGTTTGACTAACAGCAGATTATCTCCCTGTCCTGATTGTGAGCAGACGTCTGTTTCATTATAGCACATTCACCATCATTATATTAGAGTTTTCTCTCTTCATCATTTCTTCTCTCAACTATGTGTCTTTATGTGCAGCTGCTTCAGGCTATGAGCCCGAGTGATGACACTACACACATAAGTTTCTTCCCCATATGGATCCTGCTGCTGAAGGGTACAGGTCATAGTGAAAGCCTCCTCACTCTCAACACACACAAGGGCCTTCTCGCTGTGCATCCTCATGTGCCGCTCCGGAATAAATGAATGCATTCTGACAGTGTTCACACACATATGGTTCCCCCCTGTATGGATCCTCATGTGTTGTTGCCAGCGACTGACCTGACTGAATATCTTCTCACTCTATGTACACACAAGTCTCTCCCCATATGGATCCTCATGTGTTTGTGCAGTTCACTAGATGAAGTAAATCCCTTTTGACACACTATGGTTTCTCCCCACATACTTAAGGCCTATCCCCCGAATGGATCCTCATGTGAAGAATGAGAATATGGAATTTAAAGAATCCTGGTATTTTAACATGTATGGAAAGTCATCAGCAGCATTACAACTAGCGAGCGAGAGTCGATGAGCAATACAATGCACACTCAGAACTTGCGGGAAATCACTTTTAATCCGCTGGCTGACACCACTCTTCCGACCAGTCATGACTGACGCACCATCGGTAGCGAGGCCACACAACCTGTCCCCATCGAGTTGATAACTGTCAAGCACAGACGTTACAATGTTGGTAATGTTTTCGGCATTGGCAGAATCCTGTAACTCGTGAATTCCCAGTAAAACACTGTTGGGTATAAAACGACCCTCCGATTTCAACAGATATCTCCCAAAAACAACAACATTCTGGGATGAAGAAATGTCCGTAGATTCGTCTAACATGATGCTGTAAACATGTGATTGTCAAATTTCGTTGATGCAGTTTGTGTCGATCACAGAAACAATGGCGTCATGGAATTCAGCGACACTTTGGTGATGGGTGTACGTGGTATGTTTGTCGACTTTTAGTGCTGCCTAGTCGCTGTTACCCTGGTCGATGCACAGTTCGTTGAGGTCACCTAATAGGCTGTTGGGTAGCTGATGCTTTGCTATGAAGTAAGCATTTTTCATAACAGCGACAACGGATTTCTCGGCTTTGACGACGGCAGTTTTGTGGACTTCTTTCATGTTTTTTGATTCGTTGATCATTTGTACGGCAATGTTGTGAGAATTTATGCCTGAAAATTAAATATATCCACATATACACACAATAATTAAAATAATTTTGATGAGCTAGAAGTATTTTTATTTATATCATTTATTAAAAAAATTATTAATTAATTTTGTTTTAAACATTAACTATTTATCCTTGGAAAAATATCTAAGCAACATCTGGGAACTAATAACTTAATATTGTTACGCCATTATCATATTACAATCTCATAAAAGCATACTTATTATTTTGACTATATCGGTATTGACGACAAATAGCCATAAAATATATGCCTGATTCACATTTGACTGATTAACCTATTGTCTTACACTTGGTGCTCATAAACCTTGACCGTCATAAATACAATGTCATCATAAATACGCATTGTGCAGTAGCCCAGTGAGTGACCAGACATACAATGGGTGGGATTAGAGGATTAAATGTAAAATAATTACCTTTTGCTGTTTCGTACAGAGTGACGTAATCTTTCTTCAGATTAAAACAGCCTGTTACGAACAAATTGCTTATACCTGCGTCAGTGCACACTTTACAAAACATAGCTTTCTTCACATTGTCATAAATCAACCACGGTCGGTTTAATGTCCACGCGTCTTTGAAGGTCCATTTTGTCAGTAATGTCGGTCTGTTAGTCAATTTCGAAGGCGTCGTCGGAGTCTGGTTACTAATGTCTGTCCGTCTATGTAAATCAATCACACGTTCGTCTGTCACATCATCAACAACAGTTACATCTGCAGGTCGCACGTCATCTTTTTGTATGTCAGTCAATACACAGTCAGACGTAGGTAACATAGGCAAAACTGTTTTGCGTCCAAAGAAGTCCGTCAGTTTTTTACCTTTCGTCACGGTATCGTCGCACTCGGAACGTTTTCGTTTGAGACTCATTTTAGAAATGATTTGGCATTTGGTATCGCAGTCACTATTTAAGCAATCTAAAATAAACACAGTTTCTGTAACAACACCACCTGACACGCGAGCATTAATGAACTCTGATCAGTGAGTTTGATTATGAATGAAATAAGGTGTTACCGTCTTGTGAAAACTAAAGACGATTGCATCTCACTTTGTGATCGCTTGGTTAATAGTTGTCGACCGGGTTTTCCTTTGTAGTGTCCGCGATGTGGTTTCTCTTTGTACAGTCGGCGATATATTCCCACTTTCGATGTTTCCGGACTAGATATTTCACATCACAGAATTGAAAACCCACTTGCCAAAATTTTTGCCAACTGAGAATTTTTTTTGCCAAATGAGATTTTTTTTTGCCATTGGCAAATTTGGCAAGCGGCAGCGCGAACCCTGGTTGGGAATTATTATATATTAGTTTGTATACGACGCTTTGTGCCGAGTGCCTTTATGTATGACCTAAGTTTAGAGGTACGTGAGAAGTAATTCGACCTTGTGTTCAATATATTGTTTTGATAGATCTTTTCTTGTTTATACTCCCAAACATTGATCCCTCGGACCGGATCATCGACTTCCCGCTTCTTGTCTAAAGCTTCCTCGAGAGAGTTGATTAATTTCATGCATTGACCCCTACGGGCCCTCCTTAATCGTAAAAGCTTCTCTGTTTCAGCCATCCGGTTTGATTGGACAATTTTGTTTGGGAGTATAAACAAGAAAAGATATATCGAAGCGATATATTGAACACAAGGCCGAATTACTTCTCACGTACCTCTCAACTTAGGTCATACTGATTATTTGTAATTTGTAACCCACCACAAAGCATTGTATACAACATAATATATAATAATTCCCAACATACTCCCGCCCCAAAATGATATGTAGTGTTTTGTGCCCTATAGGTAAAAGAGGTATTTTCCCTGAGTTTCTTAAAAAAGTCTTGCAAGTGCAAATGGAGGTGCAGCTCCCCGGTACTCTTGAATGCAATTGCCTGTATCTACGGTGAATAAATATATTGTCAATGTCAACTGCCACAATATTGAAATAAGACATTGTTTTCCCATCACTTTTTGTAAGTGATCAACTCTTTTGACTTGTTGACCACTTTACCAGTAATGTCCACCTTTTCTTCAGCCTTCAGTCCGTAAACTTGAGAGATTCTGCATTCTTGTAGCTAGGCAATGTAATCTCATCCCACAATGATGCAATCTGATTATTTGTAATCTTGACCTTTTCAACAATTTTAGTGTACTCTGTGATATCAATAGGAAAAGAGATATGGAGATCTTAGGTGTCACATTTGCATTGACCACTATATAGTATATAGTGTTGAGGAGTCGAATGTCCCCACTTCAATAGATAGTCTCATGGTGACATTCGAACCAGTCACCATCCAGAGTGAGTCACTTTTCACAAGAACATCTGTGAACTTGTACGTTCTGTCCACTCGAATAAATGTAAAATGATACTTTTGGTAGCAACATATCCTGTAAATATTGTCAATGTCAACTGCCACGATATTGAAATATGACATTGTCTTCCCATCACTTTTTTTGTAAGTGATCAACTCATTAGATTTGTTGACCACTTTACCAGTAATGTCCACCTTTTCTTCATCCTTCAGTCCCTAAACTTGAGAGATTCTGGTTCTCTGTTGTATCTAACTGTTGTATGTTGATTTCTCTGTAAGGCTCTAAATTGCTAAGGTCAACAATCCCATGATTAAAAGAACCATCCATAATAATGCATTCTTGTAGCTAGGCAATGTAATCTCATCCCACAATGATGCAATCTGATTATTTGTAATCTTGACCTTTTCAACAATTTTAGTGTACTCTGTGATATCAATAGGAAAAGAGATATGGAGATCTTAGGTGTCACATTTGCATTGATCACTATATGATCCCATTTTTTAGGCCAGTAGGGCAGTGGTGACATACTTGGTCACGAGACGAATCCAGATACCTCACCATCATGACAACGACACCACACTAGTGTTTCTAAATGAACACAATCTGCATTGAACTACATGGTGAATGGGCAGATCAGTCAATTATACATATAATGAACCGAAACTTTGGATGACACTAGCCCAAGATCGGAGATATTACTTGTTTCGTGTATCACCCCCCAAGACAGTTACTATAAATTGCTACAGTGGCTACAACTCACCTCCTGCCAAATAGCAAGCATTTTACGGCCATGCAGAATCCTGCGAAATGGTCTTAACAGCAATTCCACCCGAGAGTAGATGCCAGGGAGCAACTTACTTTGGAAATTTTGATTATCAAATAAATAGCCTCACATTGACATGATGAGAAAGTATTTTGTTCTCAATCTCAAAGTCACATAAAATTCATACTCAATTGCATGGCTATTATCCAAGTTTGGACACTGGTTTGGATGGCAAATTGTGACGTGATGTGATACCAGTTAAGTTGCTCCCAAGGGGGCTGACAGATCTTTGTACTTCCCACCTGCTTATGAAAGGGAGATGGGAGGACGAAAATCTGAGGTAGGATCCAGCAGGAGCGGGCGAGCATGGTCGGATCCGTGAACACTGGAACCCACCCTCGGAACAGTATGGCGTTTTTTGGCTACAGTAACATTGGTGAACGAGGAATTGGATTAGTCTGAACCTGCTTGACAATGGGGTTACTGAAACCCGAGGCCATATGAGGAAGAAAAATAGCCGGTTTTATGACCAGTTATAAGGATCAGGAAAGTGACCTAAAATATTCCAGGAAATTAGGTGACTGATGTGTCACATTATTACTTGTGAAATTGTGTCAGAGTGATCTGACAAAAAAGTGATTTTGTTGGCAAACAATCTCAATGTGTATTGGAAACGAATTCATAGTGAACTATGAGTCAAGCAAAACCACACAAGTGAGTTAATTCATAGATAAATGAAAAAAGGACCCAAACCTGATCCCTAATTTTGCTACATATGTCAACATGAAACAGATGTGTGAGTGACAATTTCAGAATTTCGACGTAAACAAAACGAATGTTGTCACGTGGCAATTTCAACATAAACAAAGTTATAAATGCAATGTTGTCTCACTGGTTGAATGTTCTAATACTTACATTCTAAAACCACAAGAACAGAGATAACATAGCAACTGTGCTGTATAGGCATTCCCAAGGAGAGTTCAACACGTGAACTGCTGCATATATACAGACGAATTCAATTTCAAATTCAATTCGGAATTCTAAACCACGTGCTCCGAAACAGGAAGTTGGGAAATTACCCACAATTTTCAACAGAATAAAATAGTTTTTTGCGTAACCATGTGAAATTGAAGGAAATTGTCACTCTGATATTAATTTAATAATTATTGTGTCGTTTCCCAAATTGAAACGATGTCACAACAAGTTAAAAAATTTGGAACGGAATTGTTAAATGAAGCCGACAA
The DNA here is from genome assembly GCA_032622095.1 of Siphonodentalium dalli. Classification (NCBI taxonomy): domain Eukaryota; kingdom Metazoa; phylum Mollusca; class Scaphopoda; order Gadilida; family Siphonodentaliidae; genus Siphonodentalium; species Siphonodentalium dalli. Next base: position 42,141,837 of record CP136063.1, on the reverse strand, counting down.
TAATATGTGGTTCAATTTGCTCATAGCGTGTACTTCCCTTACGTTAGCTTGTCACAAGATGAAAAAGAGATCTTGACTGTGTCCCCACTAGCTTATATACATAACAAGTGGACAAATGACCTTGACCTGCTACATCATAATAATGATTCAAAAGGTACTTAAGCTATTTTGTACCAAAATTATAAATTTTAAACGGATATCATAGAATCCTTTCTTGTGAATAAAGATGAGTATACCATGTAGTTCAGTGTGTAAGTATCGTATTAGGGAATATGTATTTAGTTCAGTGTGTAAGTATCGTATTAGGGAATATGTATTTAGTTCAGTGTGTAAGTATCGTATTAGGGAATATGTATTTTCTATTTGAAAATGTTATTTCCACTTAGCAAAAATCTAAAAAATTCAAAGCAAAATATATCATGATTGCACATTACACAATATCGCACTTCAGCAAACGATTGCTTATGACTGTGGAGATTGACAGACGAGTAATAAACATACTCACTTCACATTTAGTTTCGGCTAGTGTAGCCAATGCATCACAGACGAGTAATAAACATACCCACTTCACATTTAGTTTCGGCTAGTGTAGCCAATGCGTCAATTTCGTTGTATGTTTTCTTGTAAGTTAATGAGATGCCAACAACATCTACCACCGCAAAATTCATTCTGGCGTTGTCGTTGAACATAGCCGCTGTTGTTAGCAGATTTGAGCCATCCAGCAAAGCAAGATTCCTCACTTTCAAGTGACCATCCTTGCTTATTTTCAGCGGCGACACCTGAAATGAGTTAAATAATTACATACTGGTTTGTACTGGTACTTATAACACTGAAGGTAAATACTGAAATGATCCGACACAGGTTAAATTTAAATATTTTATACAGGTGCATGCTTCGCAGTTATATATATATTTGACTTATCATTGCCTTGGCGCTAAAATATTCTACAGTATATGTAAGATTTTGGAGGGAAAATGAGATAAGGGTATTGTTTCATTTAGCACAGCATTTTCACTTTGAAAAACACAGAGATTGAATATGGGATAGACCAGATATGAAAGAGAGGTTATGCAATTATGTTTCGTCTGCGAAATTAGTTTTTATGTCAGTCCTGTATTGTTTTATCGTGACTGGAGCGATTAATTGATTTATTTTGTAACATGTGATCAGATAGATTTAGTGCTACAATGTTCTCTCAAATCTATAATAGTAAGGAATGGGAAATAATGGAAGTCAAAGTACATGTACATAGCTGGAAAGAGTACTTTCATACTTTTATACATGTATGAGAAAATATTAATCCCAGTCAAATTTTGAGATGTTTAAAAGAATTAATATGGAGGGAAAGAGTTATGGCCCTGTCTTCGCAACTATTTGACCCAGTGACCTCATTTGAACAAATCTGAATGTGAGTCACCTAGGTAACATCCACACCAAATATGAACTCATTTGGCCCGATGGTATTTGAGAAGTTTAAAATAATTAATATGGAGGGAAAGAGTTATGGTCCTGGCTTCGCACCTATTCAACCCAGTGACCTCATTTGAACAAACTTGAATGTGATTCACCTAGGCAACATCCACACCAAATATGAACCCATTTGGCCTGATGGTATTTAAGAAGATGTGTAAAAATAATTACTATGAAGGGAACGAGTTATGGCCCTGGGTTTGACCTAGTGAACTCATTTGAACAAATCTGAACACCAGTCACCCAAGGATCCTTCATACCAAATATGAACCCATTTGGCCTGATGTATTTGAGAAGTTTAAAAGATTTACTATGGAGGGAAAGAGTTATGGCCCTGGTTTCGCAACTATTTGACCCAGTGACCCCATTTGGCCTGATGGTATTTGAGATGTTTAAAAGAATATGGAGGGAAAGAGTTATGGTCCTGGCTTCGCAACTATTTGACCCAGTGACCTCATTTGAACAAATCTGAATGTGAGTCACCTAGGCAACATCCACACCAAATATGAACCCATTTGACCCGATGGTATTTGAGAAGTTTAAAAGAATTACTATGGAGAGAAAGAGTTATGGCCCTGGCTTCGCAACTATTTGACCCAGTTACCTCATTTGAACAAATCTGAATGTGAGTCACCTAGGCAACATCCACACCAAATATGAACCCATTCGGTCTTATGGTTCCAGAGGAGAAAAAGTTTAAAGAATTGTTGGGACGAATGGACGGACGGACAGATGACCGAGGAGTGATGACTATAGCTCCATCGGAGACTATGTCTCAGGTGAGCTAAAAACTGGAAGTGTGTAAAATTAGGACAGCTAAATTGGTAACCGATGGAAGTATATATTGTTCATTCAACTGATTAACTTGAATTTGCCATGGCTTCCAGCAGTCGTTTATCCCTGCACCATTTTACCTCAGATTAATGCATAAAATCAAATTTATTGGGTTTATACAGTAATAAATTATAATTGGCCACACAGGTAGAATAAAGCATAGTTTAATTTTGCTACGATTTCGAAAGCAGTGCGATGGATTTATCGTAGCAATGTCGATGTTGATTCAACACGTGCATATAAATAGGCCCCTATATTTTTATTACCATGATATAATTGTGCTTTTACAGGAATTAATCAATAGGGGTATCATCATGAGCCTCACCCCATAAGTAGACAACTATCAACTCAAACAAAAATTACTTTGACAACTTTTATTAATAACATTTACATCAAAGAATATCTTGTTCTGATCTGAAATATAAATGTGTAACGAAACAGTATATCTTAGTCTCAAGGCAATTGCCCCTTGTTGATGAGGCATACAATATGTCAGATGCGCAGAAATTTCAGAAATTGTGTATTGATGCCATTGTACTGATATGCAGGTTTCTGCTAGGGGGTGGGAAATGGTGGCCGTCACCCCCCAAGAGGAAAATACAGTCAATATTTTCAATATGGCACTGCAAATCTTATATTTTGGTTCGAATTGAATATCGGATTGAATATTCAAAAAATTTCTAATTGAATCAAACAGGGCTCAAAATACATCTTATTTTGCGAGAATCATTAGCTGAATCAAGTTAATCATAAAGCACTGAAAATTGAAAAGTTTCACAAGAATCATTACTGAGAATCGGTTCAGTGATTCTCGTTGAATCTTAAACCTTTGAACCCTGACGCCCCACAGCGATAGACACCCTGACCCGGGGCTCCCAGTGCCATTTCCGCATGGTGTTGATTATGTTTAAATTGTGACACAAGTCTGAAACTTTACAGGTTTGTCCCACACAGATCAGCGATTATTATAATATCGCAAGACTTTGCCTCGCGGCAACTCCTTGGTAACGGTTGCTAGGCAACTAACCGGAATTGACTGGAAAATGTAAATATAGCGTCGTAATTCAAACCCAGTGGTTGCATTTTTTTGATGCAGCTAATACTCTAACATGAAATTTTAGATATACCCGACCAGAATAGTGAAACAAATATCCAATTTAAGGGTAACTAGGGTTTCTAGCAAATACCACACATGATCGAATGACATCATTGCACTAGCCATTCAGTGGTATGTTTTGTCTTAATGTAGACAGTGTCTAGTCACACGGTGTTGGTTATGTTCAAAAGGGACACCTACCTGAAACTGTGCATTATAAGATCTGGAGACTTTGCCACCCGATCTCTCATTAGAAACAGTTACTAGGCGACTACCCAAAATTTGCAGAATAAACAAATTCTAGCTTATAACGTTGTAATTATACATCAGAGAATTGCGTCTATTGTGTTATTCATAGCCCAAGTTTTCTTCGGCAAAAACCAGTTAGTAAAATTGGTTGGGATAGTGCTGGTTTGTAGCCAAAGCCTGCTGCGTATACAGTTCTATCACGGGTGTATTGACCAGCTCATCTAACATCGCTAATAACTGTAATAATATCTCAAATTTGTGGCAGTATGTCTGTCTATTACATGAAATATATTATATTTGTTCCGAACTCCACAAGAGTTGCCAACTGAAAGTAGTAATTCAATCGGAAAAATAAATTATATCGCAGTGTTTTCATAAATACGAACTCATTTCTTCTCGCTAAATCACACTGCGAATTGAATGTGAACAACAAGAGAGTACTCTCAGTACCAGGCATATTCTGAGGGTATTTAAACAGGAAATTTGGATTATAATAGTATCATATACCGGTATATGTAAATAGTATCATATATTGATTTGTTGAACAAAATTGATTAAATGTCAGGAGAATCCCCGCCACTGAGTTTGGGTGTACACCCAGTCATAGAAATGTATACGCAGTGGGTTTCGGTTAAAAACCAGCACTATCCCAACCGGTTTCACTAGCTGGTTTTTGGCAGAAGGAAACTTGGGCTATGTTATTCATTGCTCTCCCTGTACGTCACTCGCTTGAAATTTACAAAATCAAAGACTAATAGTAATAGTTTGAACATGAACACATGTGCCTATGAACTTTATTTGATGAATTTCACATTATTTGAACTTGTGTTCGGTTATGTTCAGTTGTGATGGGTAAATTGTAGGACTGGGCAGTCCTCATGACGAAGCGGGCCGCATTTTCGATTTCCCTGACATGATGTATCGCTCCTGTATTTTTTCATAGTGGAAACCGACGCTTTAGTGTGAATTTCTGGCCAGAATGTATTCTCACCGGAAACTCCGGCAATGGTTTTCCTGTCAACGTTCCTATCATGGACATTTAAAATATCTTTTGGTTATGAGAATGAGTACAGGGATGGCAAAACAGTGAAAGCTTATTGTAAAGCATGCGCCAAGCATTCTGACAGCATTCGGGGAAAAAATTACCGGTAAAGCCTTAAAGCAGTTTGACAAAATGGCTTTATAAGGTTCCCTGTCAAAACTTCAAAAAGTTCCCAGGTTTTGTACTGGTGGAATATGATCTATACGAGCGTTAGCCATAGTAGAGATTCATGGCATGATCTACATTAGGACCCTAATTGACTTTGCATTCATTGTAATAAGACCCCAGGGAATAATAATTTAAGTCAACACAAACAAAGTAGAAACAATAACATGAACATTGTAAATTAAAATTTTAATATATAATAAGGTAACAACACCGATGGGGTAATTGTCACAAGGCTCTGATCACATTCGAAGCCAGCTTTTTAAATCGATCACAAATGTAGCCAGCTTTTCGATCCCATTCATAGCCAGCTTTTCTAATTCCATACTTTATATGGCGCGAAATATGACGTCATCGCGTTCGTGATTAAAATTTCAACATCATGCTCCAAAACTTCCGTTTATCGACTTATATTGGAATATAATTCGAGCATCTAACGACATTGATCCAAAAACCTCAGGTTATTAGATGAACTAATATAAAATTTACGTTGTTTTTTCATTCATCAACTCAGAAAAATGTGACTAACCTAATCTTGTTCATTGAGGCTCGCATGAATATTAAAAGCTGGCTACAAATGTGATCGCCGTAGAAAAGCTGGCTACATTTGTCAGGGATGTGCTCACGCCGGGCCGCCCACCACTCAAAACGATCGCCCGGGAGTCATTACTAGTACGTTTTCAAACCGGTGCGCCCGGCACATTTTTACGATCACAACTGTACTCGCATTGTAAATTGTGCCGAGTTCTCTTGATGAAAACGAGATCTTGCATGTCTGATAGCCAGGACATGTTGCCGTCTGTGGCATTTTAATGCCTCCTATAAAGCACGTGGGGAGCCTTGATTAATGGGGTGTCAACAGGTCTGCGATGACCGGTGAATTTTATTACAAAGAGCCGACATAATCAAATACTTTCCGTGCGTGCTGAACTGAAGGAGTTAAAAGTCCCGGGATTAATTTAGAATGCTCAGTTTCAATGATCCTAAGCCAAAACGATGTCGTTATTGAAATTTTCCACTGAGAATGGTGTATCAAATAACATCACACCTGGCTGAAATATATCGAGTGGTACCACCACATACCGCAGACGTTGAGTGTGATTTCAGCCAGATGAAACTGATCAAATCATGTCTCAGAAATTGCATGGTGGAGAAAATGTTAGACGCGGTCATGTGTATAGTAATTGAAGGACCGCCCCTGGAAGATTTCCCTTTCCACGATGCGGTTAAACTGTGGGCACACGGAAAGAATAGGTGATTAAAGTCCATTCCATGAAAAGTGTGACGTAACAGAAGTGGTATAAACAAACATTGTAAATAGACGACACTGTGTATATTAAAAAGAAGGGAATCACGTGGGAAATATGACATGACGCGATTAGTACTCAGGCGATGATTGGCACGTGTTCGTATGACGCTGTTGTTAGTTCTCTCTCCAAGACAGCCTTTGATATAATGCCGTCGTTTCAGTTTACTATACCGGATTAACCTGTTAAATAATTGGATTTATATAAAGAATATGCAGAGGATTCTTTATTTCTTATACCGGGTGAGTTACACTGACTTTCAAATTATGTTCGCCCAAATTTAAAATATGAAATGTCCCTATTTAATGATAATTTGTCAGAGGCCTTGTGGTGTATTTTACACCTGAAATGCAAGGAAAACGTGTTTGCGGGCGCTAATAATCCAAATTTTCTTCCAATTCGGCGAACCATGGTCGCCCAATCGGACCGATGACCCTCCCGCCCGGGACTATTTTGGGGATTGGCACATCCCTGATTTGTGATCGATTTAAAAAAGCTGGCTACGAATATGACAGGAGCCTTGTGACAATCCCTTCCTTTTAATAGATATCGCAACCCTATAGTAAGTTTATCTAACATTTCGATGTATTCTTTTAGAACTGTTGGTCCATGATTATTAATAGCTTTGGCGAATATTGCAACTAATTCCGTCGAAGCCATAATGAGGTTTTAAAAGTAGCTGTCTTTATTAATACTATTAACTCAGTGCTTGCTTATGGATGTCTATACCTCCAACATGACATGTATACAAGAACGCTCTATATATAACTATAATAGTGGAATTCAGGATGTGCCTGACCTGTTAAAATGTTACCTCCATAATATCTCAACTATAAGTTACAGTCGCGCAATATTGATGCTGATACTAATAACAAACGGAAACCAATTGTACACTATGTGAATTGTGAACTACTACTAATTTGACTTTATGTAAGCAGTAATATGCACACATGCCATGCCTGGAAGTAAAAGTTAAGTGTATGCAGCAAAATTTACCACCGACACCCTGTTCTCACGTCACTTATGATGCAGCTTCGTTTGTCTTTGATGTCGCAGCCAACATTTAGCTTCAAAGAATTCAATGTGCGACATATTCTCATAGCCTTGGTGGGCCAGCGGCTTCCTTTGATGTCGTGTTACGGCCTTATCATTTTTGATAAATTATGTTTAACTGTGAATTTATATTCCTACAGTATGGATCGGTAATTAGCCAAAATGGACGATCAGCATCAGACTGCATCTATGTTTCATCACTATATGTCATCACTTATTAATGGTACATACATTACAATCACCAATGTGGTAACGTATATAAACTATTAAATTGTTTCATTATTTCAATAAGCACCTCGATGCATGTTCACAGGGAACATTGAATGACTGGACATGTATTATACAAATATTTCGTTCGCGGGAATAAATAATGACAAGGAGGGAGTTTACCGGCTCTTCAACTTTGAGTTTAGGTGGCCAATGACGGGCGGGTGGATGCAATTTTGAATTTTAATATCACTTGTTTACCTGGGTGTAATATAGGACGCATATATGAACGATTAATCGACTAACTGTCAATTATAACGGTCAATTATGAAAACTCATAGTCGTGACCACCCTAGCCAAAACTGAAAGTATAACTTCCCTCAACCGAACCGGTCGCAAAACTGGTCAAGCTTCACATGCGTAACACTCACGCTGGATTAATATTCTATATATACATGTATCTACTGTATATTGCCATTGATTTGGAATAAAACATTGTTTCGTAGATGAATCATTTGTATCGGTCTCCTTTGTAAAGAAACTTATACAGGGGAGCTTGACCCAGAATTGGTTCCGTGTCACTTTAGACAATGAATTTCGTGACAAGAAATAAAATAAATATTTATCATGGAATCGGGGTCTCAAAAGTCACGTAAATAATGTAATCTCGAGACAGTAACTTCACGTACCGATGAATGAATCATCAAGCAACAGTTATTAACAAAGAAATACATTCCCAGCGTTATTTTTTCGACTTTATAAGGTTCTCTGTCAAAACTTTAAAAAAGTTCCCGGGTATTGTACTGGTGCACTATTATCAGATTATGATTTCTACGTGCGTCAGCAGGAGTAGAGATTCGTGGCATGATCTACCATTTTGACAACTCTGTAACATGTGTCATGTCCTTAAAAATAAATATACACTGTTCCCTTTGATACTAACTGTTCAACAATTTTATCACAACCCTTCAATAATTGCTATAAGTCAAGTTTGTGTAAGAAATTCTTAAAATGGTTTCAGGCCACGATGCTTTGACCGGAAGTATGATCAGGGTATGTTCGATTCACAATCGGGAGATTCCATTGATTACGCTCAGCTACAATCGGTCGGGAAGATTCGACCCAGGGCAGATTCGGCCCATGGTTTGGACTGAATCTTCTCACCAAAATTTTTTTTTATCAGTAGTATATTTATATATTTTTCTTTTATGTTATTTTATTATTATAATAAAGCATTTGAAATGTTGATTAAAGTGTATACAAGGGATTCATTGTTCTAGTTTATATTATATATCTTGATCTTATGATTTGATTTAATATTCTTAATTAACTGTGAGAAAGTTGATAATAAAGTTGTAACTTGTACATATACCGGTATGTTTTGATATAGACAGGTACATGTATCTACCTTGGATAGTTTATACCATCCCCATTGTCATCAAAAGACCGATCCCAAGTAAAGGGCAATTAGCATAAAAGGCCGCCCAATGGTATCTGGAGAAGTCGGCCCCGCGCGAAGTCGACCAATTAACACCCACGCTACCAAACTCCAGGCATAGGTTATTTCCCATCGCTCCGCTGAGATACCACTGCCATAAGGACATTGATTGGTCAGGAATTCTTACGTGTTTTTAGTTCTTTTAAAACAAATTTGGTGGTCAAGACAAGACAATAGGTGACTAAATACAGTTCCGCTGCGATATGTAAAAATAGATTTATCGTCGGCAAGTACCATCCTTATGGCAGTGCTATATTGCAGTGATAACGTAGCCCGACCGAAAGAGCCCTGGACCGAAAAGTCCAAGGCCGAAAGAGCCCTGGACCGAATCGACCCGCTCCCTGTCAAACTCCATACAGCGCCCTCTACGCTATCGCGGCGATATATCACTGGCACAATGAGTGAACTTTGCAGACGATAAATCTTAAGTTTGCAATAATGGTAATTCTTCCGGTATTGATAAGAACAATATGAACTGAGCCAGACATAGACAATTTTAATCCTAAAACATAAGAACTAAAAACACGTAAGAATTCCTTATCAATTAATGTCATTGTGGCAGTGCATGTGGTATCTCAGCGGAGCGATGGGTGATATCTCTGTCTGGAGTTTGGGGCGCTGTATGGAGTTTGCCACGCTGCCTAATTACCCGAATTGAATGGGGACCGAATCGTCCCGGTTGAAACTTCCCCTGCCAATATCTCAAGCCGTTCTGGATTTCGTATAAAGAGCGTTCTTTTATTATTCGACCCAGAGTCAACTTTTTAACCAGGAAGTGCAACCCTTAATATTTTTCGGTGGTTTATAACAGATGTACATGCGCAAATAATGAAAAAAGTCCGAGCCCGATATCGCAAGCCGTTTAAGAGGAGATACGTAAACAATAATAAAACAGATGAAGAGCTTTGTTTCTTAAGCTCATGCAAGGTCATACAAAATTCCATAATAGTGCATCGACTGCGTATGTTTAATGGCTATGCAGGTACGCAAAAAGTCCCAACTCAATATCTCAAGCCGTTCTGTATTTCGTATAAAGAGCGTTCTTTTATTATTCGAACCAGAGTCAACTTTTTAACCGGAAGAGCTACCCCAATCATCTTTCGGTGGTTAATAACACATGTACAAGCGCAAATAATGAAAAAAGTCCGAACCCGATAGCTCAAGCCGTTTAGGAGGAGATACGTTAACAACAATAAAACAGATAAAGAGCGTTGTTTCCAAAGATCAAGGTCAGACGAAAATTCTTATTTGTGCATCGACTGCGTCTGCGCAATGGCTATGCAGGTACAAAATTTCAAATCAATTGGCCAAGCCGTTTCAACGACATAAGAAATCAAACATCGATTTTGCAAGTCATTCTAGGGGTCCGAAAACCCCATAAAAATCAGGTTTTTAAGCAGCCATAACTCGATAAGTTTAAGTCCGATTTAAAAATTTTGAGTGGAATAGTGGTCAGCGACAATTAAAGATTATGTCCACCAAATTTCATCAAAATAAGCGCCAAAAGAGTTTTGAGATACATACCCACACGCCCGTTCTCCCAAACCGGAAGTGATATCCGTTAACTATATATATCATTCGAGAGCGCAGAGTTTGCTGCAGATCATGCAAAAAGTCCCAACTCAATATTTCAAACCATTCTGGATTCCCTATAAAGAGCGTTATTTTATACTTCGACCATTTGCGAACTTTTAAACCGGAAGTGCGAACCCAATCATTTTTCGGAGGTTCATAACACACATATATGCACAAATAATGAAAAAAGTTCGAACCCGATAGCTCAAGCCGTTTAGGAGGAGATACGTTACAACAATAAAACAGATAAAGAGCGTTGTTTCCAAAGATCAAGGTCAGACGAAAATTCTTATTTGTGCATCGACTGCGTCTGCGCAATGGCTATGCAGGTACAAAATTTCAAATCAATTGGCCAAGCCGTTTCAACGACATAAGAAATCAAACATCGATTTTGCAGTTTTGCAAGTCATTCTAGGGGTCCGAAAACCCCATAAAAATCAGGTTTTTAAGCAGCCATAACTCGATAAGTTTAAGTCCGATTTTAAAAATTTGAGTGGAATAGTGGTCAGCGACAATTAAAGATTATGTCCACCAAATTTCATCAAAATAAGCGCCAAAAGAGTTTTGAGATACATACCCACACGCCCGTTCTCCCAAACCGGAAGTGATATCCGTTAACTATATATATCATTCGAGAGCGCAGAGTTTGCTGCAGATCATGCAAAAAGTCCCAACTCAATATTTCAAACCATTCTGGATTCCCTATAAAGAGCGTTATTTTATACTTCGACCAGTAGCGAACTTTTAAACCGGAAGTGCGAACCCAATCATTTTTCGGTGGTTCATAACACACATATATGCACAAATAATGAAAAAAGTCCGAACCCGATATCTTAAGCCGTTTATGAGGATAGGTTTACAACAATAAAACCGATAAAGAGCGTTGTTTCCAAAGGTCAAGGTCACACGAAATTCCCTATTTGTGCATCGACTGCGTATACTCAATGGCTATGCAGGTACCAAATTTCAAATCAATCGGTCGAGCTATTTTGACGATATAAGAGATCAAACCTCGATTTTGTAAGTCATTTTAGTGACTCGAAAAATCCCAAAAAATCAACAAAATGGCGATAACTCCGAAGGTCAAGGTCGGACGAAATTCTCAATAGGCCATTTACCGAGATCTTCCAAAGTTATATACTGATACCGAAAACAGCAGGTGAATCGGTCCAGCCGTTCCGGAGATTAAGGCATGTTATCGGAATAATAGGAATAAGAATAATAATAATAAAAATAAAAGCCAGAAGAATTACAATATACTTCCATGTTAACACATGGAAGTATAATAACAATGAAAAATAATTGCAAAAGGGCCATAACTCCGACAAGAAACATTGGGCGGAAATCCGGATACCATTATATCTAGTAAACCTTCGATGCCTACATTCGCTAGAGATTTCGCGTTCCTACTGCAATCAGTTTCTGAGTATTTCGAAATAAACGGAAAACGACCTCAGTAGAAAAACAATATACTTCCTTGGTTACACCATGGAAGTATAATAATTGTTTTCAATATAAAAATGTTACATGACGTAGTTTAGTTTGTTAAAACTACCATAATATCAGCCATGTGTGCATTTTTCGATGTCTGGTATGTCCCTAGAAACGCAACCGTTACCAGAAATATATAGTAATTTTAAAGTCGAACCCACACTAACAATAACTATTACAATTGTTTCACCATAAAATGATAATGACGTAGTTTATATTAGTTTGTCAAAACTATCATAATATCAGTCAGCTCGGCATTTTTCGATTTCGGGTATGTCCCTAGCAACCGTTACCACCCCTGTAAGTAAGAACTATGGTAATTTTCCAGCCAGATCTACTCGAACAACAACTAATATTACTTTTACCATAAAAATGCTGCATGACGTACTGTAGGTTAGATTGTTAAAACTGCCATAATATCAGTCATATTTGTATTTCTTCGATGTGGGATAGTTGCCTAGCAACCGTTGTCAAGGACGGACCTGCCGCGACGTCTATACATCTGAAAATGATTAATAGTGTATAAGGAACCTATGTGCCAAGTTTCATAGAGTTATCACCATTTGTACAATTGTTACGTCAAACGCCAGGACTATTATGTGGTATTTTGCCTTTCAAAGCCATGGGGTACGTTTTAGGGGGTAGTGTTATGTTTCCGGCTATAAAATCTTAAAGATGGTGATGGTTAGATATATCTCATCACTTTCCTGTTCTGAACTAACCACTCTTCTAGTATAATGGTTCATATTTTAGCTCATTGTCGTCTGAATATCTTTACTCGCCCTCTTTTGTTAGGAAAATTTTGAATCACCATGCGATTTATATGCTCTCTTCGCCAATAAATGTCATCACAATTATGGAATATCGACTGTTAGTAAGCTCTAGCACCAATTACGCATATCTATCGACACATGCTTCATGATGGACGGGTATGTGTGAAGATTGAGTCCATAAATTAGCCTAGATATGACTGCATTCGCATATGGTCTAATGGAATTTCGTCAGAAATTGCACCATTGCGAAAAATCATGATATCTCAAAAAGCTCAACTCGGATTCTAGGGGACTTTTGCCAAGTTGTTCATAATCATGTTCTTATTAATCCTTGAAAAATTCAGCTTTCCGGGATTTTTTGCACTAGTGAAACCTAATGTGCCTGGACTAATAACCTGATAATGAAAAAAAACAATGACCTTCTGTTTATAACAAATATGTTCATTCATGAATTTCATGTCCTTTTTCAAATGTCAGCAAGTGGATAATTTGATTGGTCAACTATAGGCCTGATGTGACATAAAATAAAAAACATCCGTTACCCTGCAGGGAGCCCCACACATATATAGAAGCATATAGAAGAGTGTTGTCTGCTCATGTTTGTCTGGGGCTCTGTATGGGTGAAATTATAAAATTGTTAAAGAATACATGTACAAGAAAAAATTATTAAAATTTTTAAACATTGCTAGGCCAATGCATTCTCTTATATATGCGAGGCGACCTATGTAAGTAATATGCAATTATACGTTGAGCTATATTTGCCTTCATTGAAACGCATGACTATTCATGATGCCTAATCTATTAACGCGTGCATATAATTGTTTTGTACGGTTCGAAGAATATAATAAAAACTATTGTCTGAGCTGGTTAATATAGTACAGTTGAGTAGATGCGTGCACCATGAAAGATAATTGGTATAGACGATTGATGTTCACTCAGGTGAAGGGCTTCGTTGTATATTTTGTGACATCAGTAAGGCATTTGATAAGGTTTGGCACAAAGGTCTCCTCCACAAAATCTCGAGCATGGGCATCAATGGCAAGTTGTACAATCTAATAGCTTCCTATCTTAAATCTCGCCAACAGAGAGTTTTGATTGATAACGCTAGCTTTGACTGGAAATATGTATCTGCAGGCGTCCCACAAGGCTCAATATTAGGACCCCTTTTATTTCTTATTTATATCAACGATATAACAAAAAATATAGTATGCAACATACGTCTTTTTGCTGATGACACCTCAATTTATCTGTGTGTTGAGAATCCTACCCTCCCCGCTGAAATAATTAATAAAGATATTGACACTATTGTCAAATGGTCATGTAAGTGGTTGGTAAAGTTCAACCCCCTGAAGACCGAAGCATTGATAGTATCAAGGAAGAACCTAAATATAGCTCACCCACCCCTACTCATGGCTGGATCACAAATAACAGAAGTAAGCAATCATAAACATCTCAGAGTTATATTTGACACTACTGGTTCATGGGAAAGTCACACTTGTAGCATACTCGACAAGCCATGGAAGAGAGTTAATCTTGTAAAATCACTTTCCCAAACGGAGGTCTCGCGTAGAATTCTTGTATTTTATTAATTGGATAGGGATATTTACACTAGTAACAATTATTAATATTTTAATTGTTTTTATTTGTAATTAAACATTTCGTTCTTGTTTTGATGTGAACGGTCATGCACTCTTCCGAGTTGTATGCTGTGACGTCATCGTGGCGAATGCCAAAAGTCACCTGTGTCTAAGTTAGCCAGAATTCAGACCCCCTATAACAGTTGTATATGGCGCATGCATATTTGATGGGAAATACTGGGTAAAAAAAGTCTTTAGTAGCGAAAGAATTATTGTGTGTTGCGATTAATTAACCCCCAGACTGCCGATACCGCCGACAATTAATTCCTTATTCACACATCGGACTTGTCAACGTGCCGACGAAAATGAAACTTATCTGTGTCGAATGGTCATGTTAACCTCATTTTCAGGTGCATGGATGTATAATAACGCTCTTTATAAGTTTCCTATATGAAAACACTCTTTATTAATTTCATATATGAAAACACTCTTTATATATTAATTTCATATATGAAAACACTCTTTATTAATTTCAATTAATTCTTTTTGTTTTTTGTTTTTGTGTGTGTGTGTGTTAATTTGTGATTGGATCATTCGAAATACGCTATGTTACTATAAGTAGGAGGCAATCAATATACAAGGCATAGCTATATCATGTATACGATAGACATTGGGTCTTGCATTTCACTGAATCCACCTCGCGCAATCCCAGATCTGCATTAGCAACGATTTGACGATAAAATTAGCACAAAGAAGTTCCCGAACCCGAGACATGCATGGTGACATTTCTGAAGGTAACAAATATATTCTTTTGAAGGAAAATTGTTAAAAAATAGATAACGAATTATAAATTTTAACAACATATTTGGTAACTTGGAATGACAACAAACGCTCTTTATTTGTTCCGTTTTAGAGAATCAACGGACCTCATTAAATCTTTTGAAACAGATCCATTTTCGGGATTTTTACTGAACATCACATTAGTACTAAAAAAACAAAATTGGCTTTGTTGGGAGTGCCTGGAGTGACCATGCATGCACACGCGAGGAAGCAAGTTTGCGACAATGTCGTAACACGAACATCGGTTGACTGGCAGCGTTATTTCTCGGCTTAACGGATTTATTACGGAATGTTATTCAACTACGAATGGTAAACTTTACATCAGGAAGCATATACATCGGCATTTCTAAGTTGACCAAAAAACCACGAAAATTGACTCACGAAAATAAAGTCATTTAGAGTAGTGTTATACTGTATATCCTTATATAGTTCTGGGCACTGTCAGGAAAACATTTATGGCCATGACACCGCCCGGTTTGTATTAATTGTGCATTTCTTTTTGACAAACCACTATATTTAATAATGTATAAATTTATTTAATAAAATGAATAAATCCTCATTCATTCGGTATATCCACACACGTTCGTAGTAATTTGGTACACCGAGTAGGATACCACGTGGCAATGTTTGTCAGAAACCTCAGCGTCTCGCAGTGGAATTAATTATTTTTAGAACATCTGGTCAATGAGTACAAACGCTATTGGAAAACGTTGAGGTTGAATGCTGTGTGTCTCGGGGATGTCTGCTTGTTCACGCATGCATGGTACTTGGGCCCTTGCATTCATCATATGTGTATGCATGTCAACCCAGTATGAGAACTTAATATTTGTTGGGTCCCAAAAGAATATGAAGGCAGTTTCACTGTTTGCACGGCATGACACAGATAAGATCGTTCTGTGTTGATCTATTTCCGATATGATAGACATAAAGAGCGTTTCATTCGTGCGAAAAATTGAAAACAGCTGGAGAATGGTTGTTAGAGCACGTGAAGCCGGAATGTCAATATTTTGTGTAATTGTCAACCTATCTTATACATTGTACCTCCTTCCAAATTACGTAGATGGAATTTGGAAGCTCGAATGAGATGGTGTATGTCTGTTTAATTATGACAGTTACAAAAAAAAATCTGCTGACGGCAGCAACTGACCCAACTTGAGTTGTCGCTGACTGAAAGTCCATTCACTCGAACTGAAGGCGAAAGCAGTAGCAATATCTATACAAGCACATCAAAGAGATTGCACGTTGCGTAATCCTACTCGTTCTGTAATTACAAAATAGGTCAAGGGCATGCATGATGAGCTATATATATATTATAGGTTGACATTATGCTGTTGTTTGTTGGAGGTACATGCACATGCTCGTCCCGTCTTATTGCACGGCTGTCACATAATTATTTCAGTATCAATATGTTTAATAATTAATTGATCACTGATCAGATGGCGCATTAAATTGTCTGTTTGCTTTCCTTGAATTTGGGCATGCCAAAAAGAAGCTGTTGAAACATTCTAGAATTAATTTCTGTTTACTTATACGAATAAAATGTATGTTAAGGGTCAGACGCACGTTTTGTCAAAATTACCTGGTATTTCAAAATGGATCCTCTATTTTTGGTATTTCAAAATGGATTTTCTCAAAATCTGCCGGTCAAGAATTTCTTCGTGAAATTTGGTACATTCGATTATTGTGAGTGACACAATATTTAAGAACCATTGGGTATAATCTTATTTACTTTAGTTTTATGGAATGTACACTATTTAAAATTTCACTGTTTTCAATTATCAAGAACTCCTGCAAAATAATTTTTCAAAAGTGCAGTCCATATATCACTGATATCTCAAGATCATGGGCGGAGACTTAAATTCTTGATTTGTGAAATAAAATGATTATTTTCATTTAAAAAGGCAACTACCATAAATATTTCTCTAAATTAGGGAATTTTCATGTCATGTCATGCCTGTTGATCAATGAACAATTGTGCTGAGATGAGTTTTGAATACATCCTGCAGGCTATTTCCTTACATGATAAGAATACAGAGTATTTGTGTGGACGCCTGGACGGTTGGAAAGCAGCTAATAAATTTTAATCACCGTTTTTCTTGCACATGATTTTTCAACACAAGTTGATCCAAAAGCGAACAATTGTCGTGCCAGGTCTAAATTAAACCTGGGATATATATATATGTACCGCTTGATTGGTGTAATTTTGTCCATGAAATGTGGACATTTCCCACGTCAATCTAATTGTCCTTCGTTAGTTGTAGTTTCGTATGTATACACATATTTAATGCTATATTATATAGTAGGCTAGTATAGCTACCATGCAGAGGCAAGCTTCGAGTTTTTTTTTTATTGAAATTGATTAGATGTGAAAACGGGCCGTGGCTCTAACATTGGTTCTAAATCAGAAAGAGATAATGATGAAAATGTTCCCCTTGACATTCAAGCCACGTGGCGGTTTGCGCTCCAAAATACACCTAATATTATTCACTTTTGAATTTTTCCCCGATATCGAAATTGGTTGATAAATACTTGAATTAACTTTATACGCGCATCATATGTCCCAAAAAAGAGGCATAGAAGTAATGGGAAAAAAACAGCTTTAAACTTGGTGTTTGGCATGGGTCCCAAACAAACAAGTCATGTGCATGGCATGGAACAAAAAGAGCGTTCGTGTTAGTCTATTCCTGATAACACAAATAAGAATTTGCCGTCCCAACTTTAATAGTCATCGATGACTGGAAGTCCACTCGAACTGAAAGGCGAAAGCAGTCGCAATGTTAATACATGCTCATCAAAGATATTACGGCGTTACGTAATCCATGCTCTGCCACTCTGTTGCAAATCATGCACAGTGTGGAAGGTCAGAACACATCTAATACATTTGTTTGTCTAGCATGCGTTTTTCGATAATGTCATTGTGTTCCCTTGCGGTTATCAATTTCAATACGTTAGCTGTAAAGATAAGTTTATAGTAAATTCTAACATGCCCATAGTTTAAACGCGATCACATTGCATGGTTAAAAAAAAACGAACTGCAATTGTCTTGGGCCGCGTTTTTATTCAATTAATTCAGGTGTTAAATTAACGTTGTGGAAGCCACTACAATAATTTATTTTTGGTGATTGTTTCAAAGGAATTACTATGAATGTCGGGATAACTTTTCATGGTATATACGAAATATTTAATGTATATAGTTTATATCAATCTAATAATTATGTGAGAAATTAACGCTCTTTATTGATCCATGCTGTTGAATAAATTGTAGGGTAAATTTATTTCCTATTGGGTAACTGGACGCCTACATGTGTTCCAAAGACTGCCATATATACTTGAAATAACTATTTATAACACGCGGTTATGGCACAGGTCGATTCCGCCTATACTCAACTTTTAACATTTTTTGCCGGCGTCAATTTTGTGAACGACCTTTGATTCAGAATGAAATAACTCTTGCAGAGAAAGTGACAATAAGTAATCATTAACGCAATGAATCTCAGTGTAGTAACAGCGGTCGCAAATTCCCACAAAGTCTTTCCCGCGTGATTCATATAAATAGATTGCAACAGTACTGGTGACGTAATAATTTCTCTATTGATGTAGCTGTGTTGTTGGTCAGATATCGTTAAAACAAAATTAGTTGCCACGATCATATTCCTGTTTGTGAATTTTATGCTGGGGAAATTTCTTATTTTTATAATGTCATTACTTTCCCGTGTGGTCATACATTTCAATAATTTACATTAGCCATAAAGATCAGTTCAAGTTGGTTGCATCATTGTCCCATTTTGAGGTTTAATCCATGTAAAATTTTCCATGTGGTCAGTTTCCCCGCCAGACCCGTTCCTGATAATGTTTACATAATACATGTATATGCATTATTAGTTTTAATATATTCATGTTTTCTATTTCGTAGAAGCGCAGTTATTAATTGTATATTTCGATATGTTCAATATAGACTGTAACACTATAACTAATATTAGAAGGGGAAGTTTCCGGATATTTCATGAATATATGTTTGGTGAAATGTTAAATTGAGCAATCTAAAAAAATATAACAATTATACTAGTATATATATTTTTTTAATTTAAATTTTGATGTTAAATTGAGCAAAAAGATCAATCTAAAACATTCAAAATTCAAATTAAACAAAAATAGTGGTTATTTTTTCATTTAAAAAAAAATCAAAGTGTTTAAACTATCAATATGGATAAGCAAAGCGCACCAAGGAGAGTGTTTCGTCTGACATAATCACAAACGCTGATAAATCAATTCAACTATTTCTGCAGATTCCTTGTCTCTTAGCAACCGTAAGCTCATTCCACTAGCACGGGGGGAGAACTGCGACGTGAGGATCGGTGGCATTCCGATAAAGAGACGGTGGAATTCCGATAAAGAGACGGTGGAAATCCGATAAACGAGACGGTTCGCTTTCGGCGACAAACGAGATTTTCTTCGTGTTTGGGCATTCAAACGGAATTGCCGTGACAAATCAGGTTTCATATCATCATATCGTTATTTTAGTTACTAATATCCATCAAAATCTAGACGCTACAGTGAGTAAAACCAATAGAATCGCCATTTAAAAGTCACGCGACGGTTCGTTTTCCGATAAAAGACATGCGACGGTTCGTTTTTTATCGGAAACGAACCGTCGCGTGACTTTTAAATGGCGATTCTATTGGTTTTACTCACTGTAGCGTCTAGATTTTAAAATAACGATATGATGATATGAAACCTGATTTGTCACGGCAATTCCGTTCGAATGCCCAAACACGAAGAAAATCTCGTTTGTCGCCGAAAGCGAACCGTCTCGTTTATCGGATTTCCACCGTGAGTAAAATAATTGCTCAAACCGCTCTCTGGGTCGGCATCTTATAGATGTTACCGAATATTTATATGACTTTCGGCCTCATTTGTCGAAGCGGCTTTTTATGAGAAAGAACTGAATTCATACAAGCCAATAATACATGATCATGCACCATCGGTTGCGAATAGTTTGGGATTGTTGATAGTAAATATGAGAAAGAACTGAATTCATACAAGCCAATAATACATGATCATGCACCATCGGTTGCGAATAGTTTGGGATTGTTGATAGTAAATTCTACAAGTAACATGCCCATAGTTTAAACGCGATCACATTGCATGGTTAAAAAAACGAACTGCAATGAATGGTCTTGGACACGTATTCAATTAATGCAGGAGTTAATTTAACGTTGTGGGATCCACTACAATAATACAATAGTTTTGGTGATTGTTTCAAAGGAATTATTATGAATGTCGGGATAACTTTTCATCATATTATAGTATTAATAAATAGGCCTACACGAAATATTTAATGTATATAGTTTATATCAATCTTATATAATTATATGGACACTAAACGCTCTTTATTGATCCATGCTGTTGAATAAATTGTAGGGTAAATTTATTCCATATATGGTAAATGGACGCCTACATGCGTTTCAGAGACTGGCATATATACCTGAAATAACTATGTATATTATAACACGCGGTTATGGCACAGGTCGATTCCGCCTGCTCAACTTTTAACATTTCTTGCCGACGTCAATTTTGCAGAGAAAGTGACAATTAGTAATCATTAACGCAATGAATCTTAGTGTAGTAACAGCGGTCACAAATACCACAAAGTAAGTCGCGCATGATTCATATAAATAGACAACTGGTGACGTAATAATTTCTCTTTTGATGTAGCTGTGTGTTGTTGGTCAGATATCGTTAAAACAAAATTAGTTGCCAAGATCATACACTGAAAAAAAAAACTTAGTCAAAAGTAACTAAGTTACCTTAGTCAGAACCCCCGTCTCAAAACTAACTAACTTAGCTTAGTCAGAAATGACTAAGGTTGCCCTTACTCATTTCTGACTAAGGCCTTAGTCAGAAATGACTAAGGCCTTAGTCAGAAATGACTAAGGCCGTAGTCAGAAATAACTAAGGCTTGACTAAGTCATCACTGTATCCATTAGTACATTTAATTGGGCCTAATTATTGGGAGTATCATACCCCTGCAGCCTCAGCTGAACATCGCAACTGCAGATTAAAATAACTGAAAATAATGACTTACAGGTATCAACATAAATTTTATTAACTATTGAAACAATTAGACAATATAAACAATGTTTTATCGTGAAAGAAAATTATTCATCACAGAATACTAGTATCCTTTGAATATACATTCAATATCTGACCAGTCGATATAAATTGTTACAAATTGAAACAAAAATTTATGCTTACATTAAAATGATAACGAACGACCAACATAGAAGATTAAATCGGAGGAAATGAAGAGTTTTTTTAGAAGAAAAATTATATGATAAATATCTTCACCACTATGTGTGGAACTGAGCGCTTGTATCAAGCCACGATGGAGTTTCCGACATACATCGTGACTTGCCTTCAGGCTCGTCACAATAATTTCAGGAACACCGCCTTGGCTTGATACAAGCGTGCATATCCACACAGGCATAGCACTTGGTGAATACCTCTATTTAACAAATGAATGTTTGTTTTCAGAAATGCATGCAATTATGAATGCTTTGTTGCGGTCACATTTTGAGTGAATCGCGGAAACAAACCTCGCAATATTTGATTTAAATGTCACAATTTTGAGCGCAAAGTGTCACCATATTAAGCGCAAAATATTGCAATAATATCACAAGCGACATGCTTATAAGTGTTTCCACTTGCGAAAATAGCATGCTTAATATACCACTTCTTTTGACTGGTACTGTACTACTGTATATATCAACAACAGCTACCGGTATTTGGGATTGGTCCCTTCAAGACAACAGCAGACCCAATAAACATTTAACTGTGCGCAATGACTTGGCGACAATGTTCTCATGTAGTCGCACATTTTCCATGAAATATCAGTGAATCAGCCGAAGATAGTTTGATAAGAACATCCAACCAATAACAGTTGAGTGTACTCCTGGTAAATTGTCGTGATGCCGGTAACTTGACGATAACATGGCGAATAATGACAATGTCTCATATCCACACATTTCAATGAACAATGATGAACACAGATGAATTGGTCGGGGTCATTGTAAAGTTGGAATTGTAGATACATGTATGTGATCATCCATCACTACACGGCATCAGTTTCATTGTTTTTGGTGTTTTGTTGACGTTGGAGATCTGTTAATTACACTGGTGCGCACACCGCATATCCTCTCTTGTAATTGTACATGCATGTCAATGTGCTCTGAAAGAATCAGATTCTGAACACTGTCAACTGCATTTTCACCATTCTAATATTAATAGCTGCTCATTGAGTCGTTGTTATTATTGTCACTATTGCTTGACATCGAAGCTTCAGCCTTGTGTTCATCTGAATGAAGTCAGACCATTGATTCGATTGAATGGATCATGTCATGATTCATCGATTAATTGGCATGCATCACTGCTCTCGATGAATTTAGTGGAAATTGTCAATGATTAATAAGCCTTTTTTTCGCAGAATTTAAACTTGTGCGATTATCAAAGGAACCGAAATCAGACCGTCTTTAACAACTGTCCGCAATCGAACAGGTAACAGTCTCGATCACCAAACCAAGCCGGAATGAACTTCAACTTGGGGTAGTCGTCCACAATGCCACAGCGAAAAACGTTCACCACACTGTATGTACTGAACAGTACTGTGTACGGTACATGTAACCTTGAAGGAGTCGTCAGGCACAAATCTAATTTTGGCAGCAAATATTTCAGGCGCCGTTCTTTCACATGTAGAATAAAGATTCAAGCTATTATTGACAAATTGTCCACTTGTTGAAAGCAGCTGAATAATAAATTAGTTCAACAATACACAATGGACGGTTTCGCAGATTATTTTCCTAACTTCTCTTTTATCCTGGTTTTATCCGCTCTCCAAATACGCCATGGTTGTTATTTATGTAATATGTCGTCTCTTTTAGTTCTTTCGACGCCAATATCACGTCTAAATCACTCTGATTTTAGTTATTTTTCCGAATTAAAAATGTCAGCCAAAAAATGGCGTGACAATAATTTGCGTTAAATTTACGTATTCGTCCATAGACGTACCGACCCGATTAACACAGAATGAATGCGATATTATATACATATTAAATGTCAGCAGAGTAAGATTCAGTCATACTGTATGGAGTCATTGCCGTATATAATATGTCGCTGATAAGTATACTATTGAGTTTTGACGGCATGACTGAATCAAGAAAATATTAACCTTAGTAACTAAGGTGTGACTGAGGTCACACTTAGTTACTTTTGGCTACGTTAGTCAAAAATAACTAAGTTACGGGTTGATTAAGGCTATGACTACGTTTTTTTTTTTCGGTGTACTCTGTTTATGAATTTTATGCTGATGAAATTTCTGAATTTTTGAATGGCATTTCGTTCGCGTGTGGTTACACATTTCAATAATTTACATTAGCCATAAATACCAGTTCAAGTTGGTTGCATCATTGTCCCATTTTGAGGTTTAATCCATGCCAACTATTCCATGTGGTCAGTTTCCCCTTCAGATCCGTTCCTGATAATGTTTACATAATACATGTATATGCATTATTAGTTTTAATATATGCATGTTTTATATTTAGTAGAAGCGCAGTTATTCATTATATATTTTGATATGTTCAATGTGGACTAACAGCATACCCACCTCCAAGGCGCCCGTATCTTTAAAATGCGATGAAAATTGGTTAAACACGAACAATTTTTTAAATATTGGCATGTTGAAGAACGGTCTCATCGCGTTTGAGTCAACAGCTGCGAGGTGTTGCCGTGTTGGTGAACGTATCAACTGATTTTATAATTTTCTTCTAGATCCGTCTTTTGCCAACACGTCGGGTTGACTAGAGCTCTTAATTCATAGTATATATACATCCACCGATATGCAGGGACAAATGCAGCGAAATGCAATGCAGCAGTGTTTGGTTAATTATCAGGCGGCATGCACGAGAAAAGAAACATTCAAAACACCAGTCAGTGAGATAGACAATGTTGTAAACTCTGTCCTTGATGTTGCTACGTTACTGACCACGTGTGCGTTCGTGATTATTGTCGAGCGGCATTGTTTGATCTTTTCCTGCAACGTTTGGTGATCGCATGCATTTGCTGTAGCGGGCAGTTCACAGTACAACATATTTTTTTTACATATTCTTATCTAATCACGATTCGGATGAAACACATGTATGCAATTGGAATGGGGAAAATATTCCTCTATATCAGTCTGTTTCAAGTTGGTTCCCGCAAGATAATTATGCGATCGCCAAATTTCACCGACACAAAATCTGATAATCTGAGTCCCGCCAGAGTAGAAAAATATATTCTGATAAATATTTTTTAAAGCATCTTGAACAGAGAATAAATAAAGACACTGTGTGGTGGTATGTTTAGTTCTTTATTCCGGATTTTGTTATCGCGTTGGAGTTGAATGGAGTTGTGTCGGCATATTTGGAATTGAATTTGAAAATTCTCTGTCTCCTTGGCTTACCTGTAGTCGTTTTTTTTCTGTATAATGCCGCGGAAAAAATCGCTATCCAAATGTTCTAACTGATTTACGTACGAAAAGACTTGGAAGTTTGTCTGAATATAGATCCGAGCATATTATCACCCAATTACCCGCGCCCGCCGAAAGCGGCGACCTCAAGGAATTACGTGGGTACGTCAACCATTGAAGATGTTAGTACTCTAAAATATATTTAGTTTCACGCGATGAATTAATGTAAGGTCAGTTTCTTAATATATTAACACATATTATAGACCAACTTGAACAAAACAGATCGAAAATGTCACACAGCCTTGAGTCTTCAAAAAAAACAGCGAAAATTATTCTTATCGGCAGATTATTCGATCGCGGTTGACATGAGGAATGACCGCGGAAAA
This sequence comes from Siphonodentalium dalli, assembly GCA_032622095.1. NCBI lineage: Eukaryota > Metazoa > Mollusca > Scaphopoda > Gadilida > Siphonodentaliidae > Siphonodentalium > Siphonodentalium dalli. The sequence continues at coordinate 42,116,775 of CP136063.1, read as the reverse complement.
TAGTACCGCGGTGTACGCCGGTAACTGACTATATTACCGCGGTGTACTACCGTATGACCGCGGTGTACTACCGCATGACCGCGGTGTACTACTGCATGATCGCGGTGTATTACCGCATGGCCGCGGTGTACTACCGCATGGCCGCGGTGTACTACCGCATGACCGCGGTGTAATTGCGGTATGACCGCGGTCATGACCGGCCCATAACCTCGTTAAAGGGGTCGATTAATTAGAGCATAGCTGTACATTTGTTTTACATATACATGTAAGCCCAAAGCCATTAGTGGTGGACAACTCTATAAGAAATATAATGATAACATTCCCTCTTTATGTCATTTCACATGAAAATCTTTAGCCAATGCTAGTTGGAGACAGACAGATAACACTGGGGATAATTGTCTATTAACAAGTGAATAATGGAGCTGTCAGCATCTGGGTTGTGTGAGGTGTTTGTTTATATAAAGTCCTATAATCTGATGTCACACCTCACCCAACTGCAGAAATGAAATGACAGTGATGGTCATTAACTCCCACATAGGTCTCTGCTGTCTGCTGTCTATAGACTTGTTGTAATAGGTTCATGACATTAGGGACTGACTTATTGTATCCCTTTTGCTAAATCCAATGACATGCTTTTTATAGACTTTTTTGTGTTTATCAGTTCATTAGTTTGGATAAGATTAACCCCATTCTATCCGATTTCATAACTCAAATATTTCCATTGATTATGTTTATAGTTCTTGGCATAGTTTATGATAACACACCCCTAACTTGCATAGTGAGGGTCATTTGGTTTATTGCTTAAAATTATTAACATCCTCCACCAATCTTGACACAATGTGATAACTAGATATTCTTCACATGATCACTATATATATAATTGCATCCATGTTAATGATGATACATTCTTCACCTGTATAGATTATGGTATCGATTGGTTTGAAGATATTAACCATAACTTTAATTATATTTCAGCTGTTTACATACATTATATCTTTCCAATGTTCAGCTTAGAAGAAAATTAACCCTACCCATTCCATGGTCATACAGTATGCTATCCAATGTAATGAATCTATTTTCAATCTGACCAATCTCATACTAGTACCTCTAATCATTATCAATAATTTTATATCCAGGTCAAAACATCCCTCACTTGTATAGTTCATGTGTAGATTTTTTTTAATGGGAAATATTAACCCTTTTCTCCCATCTAAATGTTCCCATGAATTTTTAATATGCAGCTAACAAAAAACATAATAAAACATTAACAATAATAAAAAAAACATAATATGTTATGTCTCACATTCCAATGTAATAAGCAAATAAATGGAGTTGCTATGATGTTTATCTACCTAATATCTTAACTATTTGTCTTTAACTGCTATGGTGCATCTTTCTGACTATGGATTTAGCTTAATTAGGTTTATCACTCTATAAGACATATCTGGTCGAAATCGAATGCCACATCCATGTTCCTATTGTGCTTATGCCTGCCCCGTATGGGTAGCTATAGCTGGAGGCGAGCCACCGGTAGGTGGTGGCAAATTTGGGTGGGGCGAATTGGCCAAAATTACTATTGGTCGAAGCCAAAATACAAAATTTCGCAACATGCCATAGATTTCTGGCTAGTGAAAATGGAACAGTATAATTGATTGTCTCTAAGAGACCAATCAACTTTGGTACCACGGGTCAACCAAGCAGCTGCTTTGGAGGAAAAGGCCAAATGATAGGTATAAAATGACTCTCCATATTGAGATGCTATTTGGATGATATCTGATAGATATGCATCGAGCTCTGCTCGCCTATTGGGGAACACTTCGCAATAACATTTTTGAAGTGGCCAAACGCTCTGATAAATTCATGCAATGATAAAGCTTTTGACAGACGAGCGTCAAATTTATCAGTCTTATCCATTTGAGGCATTATTAGACGAACCAGATTAACATTTCTACCTGCCAGGATGTCCTCTCTCAGCATGGGTGAGATGTCTGCCTCGATATCTGAGAGGGACGCCTTCCGAGCGTAGCAGCATATTAGGTTGCATGAATTCTGAATTTGGTGGCTGCGTAAGGTTCCCGGCAGAAGTACTGCTTGACTGTCTAACTTGTGAAGTTTATCAACAAGCTGCTGATTGGCGGCTAGCAAACTCGAAATTTGCTGCTCCTGTGAATTAACTTCAGCTTGGGAATGTTCACAGCTATTCAAAACTCCTTGAATGTCTGTCACATTAGGAAGAAAGTTGGGAATATGTTGCATGAAGCTGCTTTGAGGCTGCAAGGATGGCACTGAAGCATCTAGTAGGTGTGAATTAACGGCTGGCAAAACATTGCTATAAGAATCCTGTGATTGAGATGGCACTGAAGCATGTGATGGCACTGAAGCTCTTACTCTTAGGGCGTCAACCCCGGTTGGTAAATGCTGGTGGGCAACATTGTCATTAGGAACAGTAACATTATTGCTGGCACGATTCATTAGGACCAATTTCTGAAGATCATTCTTCTTTATACTTTCGGGAACATTTATGTTGTTGTCCCTTAATGTGGTCCTAAGACGAGCGATTGTCCAGTTCTTGATGTTCGAATCGTCCCAATTATGAGGGGTGATGCCCCCTACTTCCGGTTCGGCCGCAGCGCTCGTCACCGACGCCCGAGATGGGCGAGAAACGACTTGCTGATAGATTTCTTTGCGCGGCCCATCACGCCTTCCAAGTATCCAGGGAATAATTACCAGCTAACACAGAAAAAGCACAGACATCTAGGTCTGGTGGAGCAGTCCTAAATCCTTGCTGTGGCTGGCTGACGCTCGGTCAACATGAAGTTAATTAGACGCCGCATTTTGTCTTCTGGCAAAACATACCAAGAGGGAATGCCGAACATAAGCCGAACAAACAGCATTAATAGCGCAACGCCTGGCATCGGGTTTGGATCGATGTAAGCTTCCATAATGAATGATTAATAACAGGTAGTAGATTATCGAAATAACTTAAAAATAGTTATTCAAATTTTGTGCGCGAGCTTGCCGTCATGAAATCAGAATAGAGAATGATGCTACCGATCGATTTAATCAATCTCGGGCTCGATGATTTGTTACTTCTTAACTTTCTGATTGGTTAAAATTAGAGATCTGAATGCTACGAATAATTTTGATTGGAAGAATTGATGCAGACAAAGGATTGAGAAAGCCGGGGAAATTCCCGAGACGTCGGCAGTGAATATTTCTCTCGACTTGATTGCTTAATAATAGGGATTCTGTTAACCCCTCGGCTATCGCCATTGAAGATATAACATTCTAATAATAGAATAGCTTGACATATAATACTTATCTCAGTCTTTACAAAATATATTTTACTCTTAACTTCGTAGATCATTCGATGCTTTCGTTTACTATTACCAATGCTGAAACTACATGAAAGCCAATGAATGCGCCGAATGGGGGTTCTCAATCCACGAGAAATAACGAGTCATTTCTCATCAATTTTGTTTCATGAATCCAACCTGTATCACTTGGGATTTAGGTTTTATATTATTTATCCCTAGTATTGGATACAAGATGCTTACCCCAAAGGCGTTTTCTTTAATATTTAAATAAGTGATATAGGGTGTTGCGACTTGAAAAAATAAAGAGGGATTTGCACGATAAAGGCTGTTACTCAATATTGGATCGTTGGCTATAAAATGAATCAATTGAGTCTCTAACTATATCTGGTGTTAGTGTTCCAGCTTGGACATCATGAAAAACTCTCAGATATCTGGATCTTATCATCTGCTTATAAAGAGCTCTTGATATTTCTTCCTGATTCTTAAGGATCTCAGTTTTCATTTCACATTTTAAAAGGTTCAATTGATTTATTATAACTTGGTGTTCCCTTTCAACTATTGCTACTATACTTTCTGTAACTTTGATTATGTGGTCATTGAAAGCAAGCCTTGAAATAGGGCGTCTGTCATTTGCAGAATGAGGTCCCCAGAGGGTGAATTTAGTGATGCTACCCCGCATAGTGGGCTAGCATCACCAAATTCACCCTCTGGGGACCTCATTCTGCATATGACAGACACCCTATTTCAAGGCTTGATTGAAAGTTTGCTGCTGGCCAAAACATCTTTGATTTTACTTATAGGTCCACTGACTTCTGAGTTAGATATGGAAATAAAAAACATCCATTACCCTGCAGGGAGCCCCACACACATATAGAAGCATATAGAAGAGTGTCGTCTGCTCATGTTTGTCTGGGGCTCTGTAATTATAAAATTGTTGAAGAATACAAGAAAAATTTATTAAAATTGTAAAAAATTGTTAGGCCAATGCATTCTCTTATATATGCGAGGCGACCTATGGTCGACTCGCATAACAAGAGAATGCATTGGCACAGGGTAAAAAAACTCCCAAAGTAACTAATAAGACCTCTGACTAAGAGAGATAGCAAGCCAAAGAATCTTTTCCCTCGGCTTAGTGTTGTCTTAGGGCAAGTGCTGTTGTGTATAGAACACCAATCACCAGTGATCAGATCCATGAAATCATTATTGGTAAAATGCACAATTTCTTCCTCAAGATTTGTCCCCCATGACTTGAGGTCTCGTCTTGATACGGATAATGTTTCTTTCCAATGATTAAAGTTTGATGTGTGTGAGTTAGCAGGTGTTGGGATTTCATATAGAGGTAATCGTATTAGGACGGTCAGAACGTTTGTGTTGTCTCCTTCTGCGAACAGACCAGTTTGACTTAAGGCTATTCCTGCTTTGGGAAAGACGATTGGTGGACTATTATTATAATAGTCATGAAGTGTTTAATTGTAAACATTAATAATAATAATAATAATAATCTTGTCAATTAGTTAAATTAGAGGCCGCTTTTGTAGGACCTGTTATATTGATCAGGTGTGGGGAAATATATTTCTGCAACTAAATCTCTTATATCTCCTTTAGTTACAGATTTCTTAATGTCGATGGTATGCTGACTGCTCCCATCTGCTGGCTTAACGAGATTGAAGGATGTTTGTATTATCAACTATTTGTTATGTAGCACGCATAAGGACGTGTTGGAATTTATTGATGTTCTTGCTATGTGTAAAATAATTTGTAAGCAGTGAAATAATTCTGTCATTTGTTGAACTTATTATATGAAAATTACAAATGGAGAAACTCACCCTCATCAATATCAATATCGATTTCATCCAAGGTTTTCCCAACTTGTCCTGAGAGCTGAGAATTTTCCAGAGCCAGCAGTAATTTGGAAACTTTAGCAACTTGTAATGTCTCTTGGGGTAATCTGTAAAATTCTCGATGAATTCGGATGTCATGGCCGAGAAAATTGGCCAATACATCCAGCTCATTCTCCATAAGGTTGAGGACTTGACACAATGTAGCTATTTGCTTCCTTAGCATGGTGGAGCGAATAAGTTCAGGTTGTTTTGCCCCACAGTCTTTGCTAGCTACTCTCATACAATCTGATCCACGGATGTGCCCCAGAGAACCGTAGTTAGCTCTGGCAAATAGGAAATGATTTTCCTCGAGCAACACCCACATTTACCCTGCACTCGACTACAAGGTCCATCCACTTTTTCATTTCTCTTGTCAGTATCACTGGAACAGTCCGCCCTCGTTTACCAACAATTTCTATCCTAGTAAGAACTTCACGTTCCAGGTTAAAATAATTAAATGCATCATTTCACAACCATGGCGTGGCTTCATCTGTCGGATCCCAACTAAAACATTACACAACCATGGGGTGGCTTCATCTGTCGGATCCCAACTAAAACATTACACAACCATGGGGTGGCTTCATCTGTCGGATCCCAACTAAAACATTACACAACCATGGGGTGGCTTCATCTGTCGGATCCCAACTAAAACATTACACAACCATGGGGTGGCTTCATCTGTCGGATCCCAACTAAAACATTACACAACCATGGGGTGGCTTCATCTGTCCCCCCCCCCCCCCCCCCCCCCCTCACCCCCCCCCCCCCCCCCCCCCCCCCCCCCCCCCCCCCAGACTCGACGTGAGCGTTTTACTGCAATCGGGGGAAATCAAAGACGGCGGCACATCTTTGATATCAATAGAGCGTGATTTTCTAACTGTCAACTTCCACAAGAATACGATCACCCAGCGTATCTTTTGTGCATTTGAATGACAAACTTATTGTTGTATAAATTTATATAACCAATTAAGCTGCACATTTTTATGTGGGCTGCTATTGTGTTTGTATTGCCGGATTAACCGGTTGAACGTGATTAAAGCGGACTTTTCGACCAGACCTGAAAGTGGCCGAGAATTTTGCCAATTATTATTTCTGGGTCAGTTCATACCCAGACTACAGATTTTTACTCACCATAATAGTTCAGGAGGACAAAGAAAAACAAGGACGGACAGTTGTATAAATCATATGATTTAATTAAATAACAGTGAAGCACATCAAGAGTATAACTAATATTTACATAAATATATATGAATGCAGTTGGTTTTACAGTATATAACGATGAATAATATCTGTATTAAAATCATGGTTGCAAATTTATCATCAAAACTAAT